>CAUYUJ010021309.1:128165-141377 GCA_963575745.1 Prorocentrum cordatum
CCTCCCCCTCCTCCTCCTCCTCCTCCTCCTCCTCCTCCTCCTCCTCCTCCTCCTCCTCGTCCACCTGATCGTCCTCCTCCTCGTCCTCCTCCTCCTTCCTTCTCCTCCTCCTCCTCCTCCTCCTCCTCCTCCGTTCCATCGCTCGTCCTCCTCTACTCCTCCTTCACCTCCTCCCCCCTCCCCTTCCTCCTCCTCCTCCTCCTCCTCCTCTCCCCCCATCTTCCTCATCCCCTCCCTCCCCCCTCCTCCTCCTCCTCCTCCTCCTTCTCCTCCTCCTTCTCCTCCTCCTCCTCCTCCTGTTCCTCCTCCTTCTCCTCTTCCTCCGAGGAATGGTGACGAAGGAATTGGTGCGGGAAGTGCGTAGGGTGACGAAGACGGGCAGCAGGTCCTGCCCATTTGGAGCAGGATATTCGCTGTCGGCGTCGCCGCGGGCTTTGTGAATATGAGACAGGCGAGGCTCTGCCTGACAGCGGCCGCTGTGGGTCTTGGGGGGCAACGTGTGCTGTTGGGCATCGTACCCGTTTTTGTTCCGTACCCATTTCGGGCGTGCCAGTTCTAAGTACCCCGTTCTTGTCTATGGTGAGTTTACGGTCAAGGGTTTCGGATTAGCGTGTCGCGCCGCCGTTTCTGACCCATCGCGCTTCGGTGCGACAGGCTATCACATCCCAGTCCCCAGGCGTCTCCCGAGCCTTTCCGGGCCTCCCGCCCCACGGAGCGGAGCGAGACCTTGCCCGCTCGCAGGGCATGGCGTGTCGTTGGGGCCGCCGCGGCGACATGCGAAGCAAACGTTCCCGACCGTGGGAGTAGTGCCACCCTGTCGCACCACCGAGCGTGTCCGCGGGCCAGGCCGGGCGTTTCGCCTGAGGCGTCCTTCCGCTCCAGGACCCTAAAGCGAGTTGCGGACATTCCAGCAGTGACACGGTTTGAGAGGCCAGTCGTTTTCGAATTGCGGCTCTCGCCACACAGGTGGAGAGGCCAGTCGTTTCGAATTGCGGTTCTCGCCTCCGCGCCGAGCGCGCATTTGATGGCAACGGTTTGCAGCAGTGTATTTTGCGCGGATGGAGGCAAAGGCGTTTTCAATGTGCGGCTCTTGCTCGAGACGCCCTCGCATGTTCTCGCGCACATGTTCACAATACCGGGCTATCATTGGACAGTATCATCATACCTCTTCGTGCGCCTCCGAATTTAGCCAGAAGACGGAGGGTGACGCCTTGACGAGGCGGAGTCCCGGCTGTGCGACACGCTTCCCTCAGTGAAAGACATGGTTACAGTGAGATTCAGGAGGAGGGGACTTGGGACGGGAAGTGTGCACTGCAGCGTCGTTGACGCATCCTAGGACTGGTCTGGTCTCTGTTCCCTCCTCCTCGTCCTCCTCCCCACTCCTCCCCATCCCTTTTCCTCCTCTTCTCCCTCCTCTCCTCCTCTCCTCTTCCCTCCTCTCTCCCTCCCGCACCCTTCATCACCCATCCCTCCTACTCCCTCCCCTCCTCCCTCATCCCTCCTCTCCCAGTGCAGGGATGGGGCTCGCTTCGCTACCTTTTTCCCCAGTATGCTTGCTTGAGGGGTCCTCCCGTCTTTGTGGCAGAAGCCCTTTGGTTGCGAAGCCCCAACTTAGAGACGGCGCTCGGCCATCCTCGGGTCCATCGGTCTTGGGTTCCTCTGGCATTCCGCTGGCATTCTCCTCGATCTTGATATCTTCGGGCCTTCCTCAATTTCCTCCGTCTTTGGTTGCAATGCCAAGCAACGCCAAGCATTACCAAACGACGCCAAGAAATGCCAATCAGTGCAAACCCAATTCCAAGCAACGCCAAACAACGCCAAGCAATGCCAAGGAATGCTTTGGCTTTAATTGCCCTGGAAGAATGTAGAGCCCCACTTGGAGTTGCGCTGGTACCAGTTTCAAGGCTTTCAGGGAGCCCTTGTCGGAGCTGCGGGTAGCCATAGGCGCTCCCTTCCGACACAGCTCAGCTGACTGTGTCATTCGAGAGGCGCGACCGTGCGACCGACATCCCTCCTCCTCGTCATCCTCCCCAGACTTCGGCGTCTGGACAGCAAATAACACGCATGTGTTCGCCAGTGGGTCCTTTTTCGAGCCCCGAGACCGTCAGCGGAGCATTATCCGCGACGAAGAACGGGTCCCCAGGGAGGGGTCGAGAGGTCCCGCGACCCTGTGTTGAAGTAGTCAAGACATTGGAGGTATGGATCCCGTTATTTCTCCCTTTTGTTTAGTCTCATATGTATATCTAATGTTTGTTTGCTTGTTTTATCCTCTCTCTCTCTCTCTCCGTTTCTCTATCTTCGCTCGAACTTCTGGCTGTGACGCACCCTTGAACAGGTCTGGGTGGTGACCTCGGGCGTGACGAGTCACGAACAAGTCGAGGCGGTGGGTTTTTCCACGCTGCTGGCCCAGCGGGACCGTTTTCGGGTCCAAGGGACATCAGAGATCGACACGAGACGAAGAACTGGTTTACGGGGAAGGGGTCGGAGGGCCCCACGAAAAAACCATGAGGTCGGAGGTTTGGGGGGGATCGGTAATTGAAGCGACGGGGAGGACCAGAGGGAGAATGTGAGGAATGTTGTGAGGGCGGGGCAAGGGACTCAGGGAGACAGAGAAGGAGGTGGGTCAGGAAGAGGATCAGGGGGTGGAGGAGGAGGAGGATGAGGCAGGAGGAAAGGGAGGATAGCGGATTGACAGGAGGAACGTAATCACACCGCAGATTAGGAACACGCGTGACGAGATCGAAATTTTGACGGGGCAGGAACGGGGAATGAACAAGTTGTTGTGCACAACGAGATTTGTTTGGGCATGCCGACGACCATCAAGCGATGGCCGAAATTGATCGGCCTCTGCCTCTGTGTTGCGCAAGTGCAGGCTGCTTGGAACACGTCGAGAGCAAGTGCGGCTCTGAGCTGACATGCCCACGTGTGAAGAACAGGATCCGGCACGTCGTGCACGCACGCGCCATGGAGCGATCATCGGCTGAGCCCCAGGGCGTTGGCGAGGATAGGCAGTCGTGGAGCCATGTGGCTCAACCTTAAAAAGTGTCCCCCCGTGAAAGCCGTGGGCGTGAAGCAAGATGATCCGTACCCACGCTCTCGCAGCCCGGACGCCTCGGCTGAGACCCCGTGGATTATGGATGCGGAGTGTTATTGTGAGGATGCCCTGGGCATAACGCATCCACAGGATCGCGCCTCGGCATCCAGACAGCGAGAGCATGGCCTTGGGTATGTGTGGACAGGAGGTCCGGCTGATGGACAAAATCCTGCACCAGCCGCGCAACCGGGGCTGCGGCGCAACCTTCCACGTGCCCCCCTGCCCCCGATTCAATGTTGATTGGCTGCGCCCGCGGGGTGCAGGATTTCGGCCAGTGGGCAGATCGACAAGTCGCGCCACAGCTTGCCAATATTCATTGGGGGTGTGGGGGCAAAGACAAAGCACAAAAAAGGTGCAGGATGTTGTCCATCAGCCGACGCGCTGCGGAGGCCGAGAGGAGGCCTGTGCATCAGGTGCCCCCTCCGCCCGCCCAGAGGCGGCACCGCCGCGAAGGCGCGGAAGGCGTTTGACTTCGAGGACCTGGGCGAGCCCGCGGCCTCCGCCGGCGCGGCGTGGGGCGGCGACGCCGACGTCGACCAGGATACACCCCGCGCACGGGCCAGGTCTATGATGTTCCAACCAATTTTCACAGCCCTGACCCCCAGGAAGAATTTCGAGCACCAAGAACGTACCGAAACTCTAGGATTTTCAGGTGTCGGGCCCGGGGATACACTCGTCCGACACTGTTTCGACACCGTTTCGACACAGTTTCGACACTTTTCCAGGGGCTCGAAGTTTTTGTTCTGGGATGTGGTCCTTAAGTACGATGGGAGCAACATGAGGCAAGGTGCCACGATGTTGGCCGGTCGATTCCCATAATTTGCCAGGCTGAGGTCGACGAGGGATTCGAATATATGATCGAGTCGGGCCTGTCCCTCTGCAGGAGGAATATTCAAAAATAGACAAAACATAGTCTGGTGACTATTTGTATTTGTTTGGGCAGGCATTTTGGTGGTATTCTTAACTTTTCGCCCAAAATCCGCCTGTAGGGGGACATGCCCGACCTGAAACTATGACCGTGAGCTCTATCGTCCGATTTGGTCTCCTGCTGCCCGAGTGGTCCGAGGACCGATGCGACAGCGGGCGGGTCGGGAGAAGGTGCCGTCCCGTGGCTCGCAAACCAAACCTGTGTTTTTGCAGGTCATCCCGATGGCCCCCTCGGATTGCCCATAGGGAAGGGCCTCCCGCTCGAGACACCCCCCCGACTCACTGACACGCGCGAGCCCGAGGCATCTTGTCAATTTGCTGGAGAACGAGGCTGCCGCTCGAGGCGTCACAGACGACGGAGCGCCCTAGACATCCTTTCAATTTTTCTGAGGAACGAGGCTCCCTCTTACGAGGTCCTTCGGATTCAGGCCCCCAGGTGTCACCAAACCTGTGTTTTTTCTCAATGGTATTCCGATGACCGCCTCCGATTGCCAAGATGAGGCGGGGACCTCACAGGAAGGGGGGCTCCGGCTCGATACTTCCTCGCGGCTCACAGATGAGTCTCCCGCTCGAGACGCCATCAGGATTGATGTGTGAGTGTGTCAGTGTGTGTGTGTGCGTGCGTGCGTGTGCGAGTGTGCGCGATGATGGCAATGACGATGACAATGACGATGACGATGCCGATGACGACGAGGATGCTGATGATGATGCTGATGATGAGGATGATGAGGATGATGAGGATGCTGATAATGATGATGATGATGATGATGATGATGATGGTGATGATGATGATGATGATGATGATGGTGCTGATGATGATGAGGATGCTGATGCTGATGATGCTGCTGATGTTGATGATGGTGATGGTGATGGTGCTTGTGATGGTGATGGTGATTTGATGGTGATGGTTTTGATGATGGTTATGGTGATGGTGATGTTGCAGTTGATAACTAGTGATGGGGTGGTGGTAATGGTCATGTTGGTGATGGTGATGCGATGAAGGTGATGATGATAATGATGGTGATGGTGGTGATGATGATGCCGGTGGTGATGATTGTGGTGATGTTGATGATGCGGAATCTGAATATGAGGATGTAGGTGTTGATGATGGCATCGATGATGGTGATGATGATCACTATGATGATGTTGGTGATGATGATGGTCAGGATGGTGAATATGATGATGGTGGTGATGATGATGACGACGATGCTGGCGGTGGTAATGGTGAGGATGCTGAGTATGACGGCAATGCTGATGGTAATGATGATGATGATGATGATGTTGGTGGTGATGATACTGGTGATGGTGATTATGATGATGGTGATGATGTTTCTGATGCTGATGGTGATGATGATGATGATGATGGTGATGTTGATAACGAGGAGGGGGAGTACGTGGATAATGATGAAAATCTGGATGCGGATGAGGATGAGGATGAAGATGATAGTGATGAGGGTGATGATGCCGATGAAGATGATGATGATGATGATGATCATGATCATGATGATGATGATGATGATGATGATGATGATGATGATGGTTATGATGTTGATGATGGTGATGATGATGCCGATGACGATGATGACGAGGATTACGACGACAATGTTGTTGATGATGATGACGATGCTGATAATGATGGTGGTGGTGATGATGATGATGCTGATGGTGATGCTGATGATGACCATGATGATGACGATGATGAGGATGATAGTCGGTAACCGTTGTTGTTGGGATGGTAATTGATGACGATGGTGGTATGATGGTGAGGTTGTTTGTGAAAAGGAGATGATAGAAGACGGACGAGAAAGGTGAGGGGAGGAAGGTCTTGCGCGGGGGCGGGGGGGGGCGCAGAGGAAACAATATTCCAAATTAGGATGTGGGGAATCAACCCTTAAAAGCTGTTACGCCGTTGGGTGATATTGCGCGCAGGGTATTTGTTGGCGCCCACTCTCCAATGTCGGTCATCGTTGAACTTTCTAGTTCTACCTGCCCGGAACGCGTTTCGTTTCGACTTCGACATTGAAATGGGCGGCATTGAATGTGTAAAACGGGGGCGACATTGAAGTGACGCGTCAACCACTTTTGAGGTTCAGTTGGTCGAGGGTTGGTCTCCAGCCTGGGGGTTGCCCGTTCTGGCCGTGCCCGCTGCTGGGGGCCATCCAAGTCGAGGACCGCAATGGCCCAGCAGGACCCTTGAGCCAAAGCGGCACGCAGAGCAGAAGTACGCTGAGGGGAGAAGGACTGGAGAGACTCAGGCAACGTGCGAGTGAACCGACGCAAAGAAATTCGCAATGATATACTCCGAAACGAGTTATCCTCGACAGAACTAGCATCAACAACGTGACACGCAGTTTTCTTGTCGATGTGTGTTGCCCCGGGCATGCATGACATTGCTCGTACGGTACTTAATGGCGCCCTCTCTCTCATGTCGGTCATCGTGGAGCTGCCGAGTCGCACCCGCCCAGACCGCTTTCCGCTCTGCTTCGACGCTGAAGCGGACGGCATTGAATGGGGGCGACATTGAAGTGACGCGTCACCCACTTTTGAGTTTACTTTTGTCGAGGGTTGTAGGTTCGCGCTGCGTCGATTCGGGGGCGGCCCCAGCTCTTGGATTTGAGGCTGAACTCTGTCAGTGGCGCAGGATGGGCTGATGACATCGGACGACCTGTGCAGTGCCATACAAAAGCCGCGATCGTTCAATCTTGGACGACCCACGCGGTGCCAGAAACCAATGCACGCGTCGTCTTCACTGAGAGCAGGACTCGGCGTTGGCGCCGCCGCGGACGTTGCCAACTTGAGACCAGCGCGGTCGCCTGCCCATCGGCGGCCGCTGTTGGACGGCGTCTGGCCCATCTTGCTGTTTGGCGTCGTGCCCGTCCTTCCGTCACCCACTGCGGGGGTGCCAGAGAGCGCCTGCGCCCCCCCGCGCCGCTTCCCTCCTGGATCTCCCCCCCCTCCCGCGCCGACGCATCGTCGACCGATCGTCGATCCCAGGTCGGTGCTCCCCCCCCCCCGCAGCCATGGCCCCGCCCCTGCCGACTCCCCCCACGGGCGCTGGCCCCAGCGCACGAGGACGCCCAGAGCGCTTCGACTGGTGTGAGTATGCTCGTGACGCGCCGGCATGGAGAAGTTGGGAGTCTGAGTTCTGCAGGATGCAGTAGTGTAGCGCCACGGCCCTTTTCCACCCCTCCCCGTAGTGGGACAGGCTCGCCTGATGCGGTGGTCCGTAGGGAATCAGGAGGGGGAAAAAAACACACACACACACAGACACAGTTCATCGTCGATTCCCCAGAACATGTGGGAAAATATGGGAAGTGGGGGAGAAAACAACAACCCAGAAACTGCGCGAAAATATAGGGGAATCCTGTTATTTGTATGTACTTATTTGTGTGTCCCAGGGCCCCTTCAGGGAAGGAGAGCGACACCACCACCGGGGGTGCCACCGCCCAGGAGGAGGGCCACGGGGGATCGGGTCTCTCTCCTGCCGGGCGGGGCGACCGCACCACCGCTCCTCGCGCTGGTTCTGGTGATGTCGCCTGCCCTGCTTCGCTCGGGCCCCCCCCCGCGGCCCCCTCTCCTCCTCCTCCTCCTCCTCCTCCTCCTCCTCCCCTCCTCCTACCTCCTCCTTCCCCCCTCCTCTCTCCTCCCCTCTTCCTCCCCTCCTCCCCCCCTCCTTCTCCTCCCTCCTCCTCCTCCCTCCTCCTCCTCCTCCTCCTCCGCCTCCTCCTCCTCCTCCTCCTCCTCCTCCTCCTCCTCCTCCCTCCTCCTCCCCCCCTCTCCTCCTCCTCCTCCTCCTCCTCCTCCTCCTCCTCCTCCTCCTCCTCAGCCCCTTTCTGTGTCGAGCCGCGATTCAGTGGGCCCATGCAGGGGGTCCCCGCCTTGAACATCTCAGCGACACTTTCTAGTTCAGGAGGGGCCCTGCACCGCCCTATCGAACACCCCAGGGTACTCTCATGCGCTGCAAGTTTTTTGGGTTCAATGTGTGCAGCCTGATCCAGCCGAGGAGGCTGGACGAGATCGCGCTGCTGGCAAGGGGCTTCCCTTTCCACTTCCTGCTGGGCACCCGCCTGCGGGCGGTTCCGTCGGAGGCGGTGCGACGTCAGTCGCAGATCGGGGACCACGACTACTACCACTTCGGGTACGGCAGGGGGCCCTTCACCAACAGAGCGGCAGGTGTCACCATCGGAGTACGACGCCGAGATCTTGGTCTGCGCGTGCACCGCGTGCTCCCTGGACCTGCCGCTGCGCTGGGCCGTGGTGGGATGGTGCGCGTGGTCACTGGTTCGCTCGATGTCACAGCCATCGCGCTCTACTTCCCGCCGCCCGGCCCGCGCTCGGGGACGGCCACATGGAGGCGCACGGTCGACGTGCTACTCGAGTGGTTGAACGGTCTGCTGGACACTACCCCCGAGCGCTCCACCCCCATCATCTTCACGGACCTGAATGACTCGTTCGCGGTGGATGAGACCAGTTGCTCTTTCAGTTGTATCGGGCCCTACGTGCAGTCTCGCATGGGCTACGCCGCTCGAGGGCTCCGTGAAGTGCTGCACCGACACCATTTTGCTTGCGCAACCACCTTTTTCAAGATTGCTCCCACGTACAATGGCGAGAAGTCGTCTACCTGGATTGACCACTACGCCCTGCTCGCTGGAGCCCTGCCGCGCGTGTCAAAGCTGATCACCATGACCAAGGCGGCCAGGCAGCTCCAGCTCTACCCCTCCAAGGGGATACTGCGTGACCACTCTCCCGTGCTCCTGGAGGCGGACCTGGGCGTCCCGAGCCTGCGGTCTTCGCAGATTTTGGCTTCCTGGAACTTCGACGCCATCGAGACCGCGCTGCAGACGCCAGGCCTGCGGGAGGGGTTCTTGGAAGAGGCAAACCTGGCCCTGCAGCGCGCTGCGCCCTCGTACCTGGGGTACTTCGAGTGCAACATGATCGACGCTGGCTACGCTTCTTTCTTGGGCGCGCTGGCACCGATTGCCAAGAAGCACTTCGGCAGGGCCAGGCGGACCCCAGGCGCGGAGCTGGCGCAGCACCGACTTCAGGTACGACGCCTCCTCCGTGGACGTGCTGTGCTGCGCGCCATGGGCCTCCCCCACTGCCACTACGATTTTCAGATCCGCGACCTCACGAATCGCATCAGGTGGGAGGTCCGAAGATGGACGCGATCGTTGCGCAGGACTTGGACTGAAGGCATACACGAGGCCTGGCGCAAACGTGATCTCGCCAGCGTGCAATACTTCTCTCGTAGACTGGCGGGCACTGGACTGGGACCCAAACGACGGAGCTACGCGGCGGTGCGCAGGCACGTTGCATCGGCTGATGAGCTCGCGGCCTCTCTTGGCCTTCCTGGTTCCGAGGGTGGTCTCTCCGCGGTCCCAGTCCAGTTAGACAATTGTTTACTGTCGCGGGCCTCTTTGGCTCCTCAAGGGATGGGCGAGCGGGGCTCGGCGGGGGAGTTGGGAGCCAGAGACCTTCGTAGAGCTTCGTGGGTGCTCCGCAAGGCTTCGCGCAGACGTTCTGTCCCTGCCTGGTCCCTCCCTGGCGAGATTTGGCTCATGCTTCTCCTGCCTAAGTATTTTAGCAAGCCACGTATTTCTCCCTTCGGAGTCGGCGGAAAGCCTGAGCCCCCTGAGGTGGAGGCCATCAAGATTGGTTTGGGAAGTCTGGCCACGTGCTGGCGGGTGGTGGGGAGGTTTCCTACGTGTGCGGGGTTTTCTCTCGGTTGGCAGACTCCCAAACCAGACGGAGGCACTCGGTTTCTGCACGGCCTCTGCCCCTTTCTTTCGAGCCATTGCCAGGGGCATCTATAGGGCGGTCCCACACGCTGCGCCTGCGGAGTACGACCATGGATGCATACCGCGACGCAGGCGAGAGAATGCCATTTTGGGCACGCAGATCTTGGCGGATCGCTTGCGTAGCGCACGCGTGTGGCACATTGCTGTTTTCGATGACATGAAGAATGCTTTCGGTTGTTGCGAGCACAAGCGCATGAATCAAGGACTTTTAGAGTATTTGCCAGCAGGGGATGTTGCCCTGCTCAGCGACAGGCGCACCACGCACCTACTTCACCTCGAGGGCGTTGATCGCCCCACCACCCTTCACCTCCAAAGCGGGGCTTTGATGGGGGACCCCAGTGCGCCCGACGAATTTCGAGTTGATTTTGCCCGCCCCCTCCAGGAGTGGCTCGCCCAGTTTCAGGACCCTGCTTTGTGCGTGTCGCGTCCCGTGTTCGGGCGCGAGGTCTATGCGGGCCTGTTCAAATACGTGGACGATCTGGCGTACTTTTTGCTACTCCGGGAGGGGGCACTTTCCGAGGCTGTCGCCGCAGCGCGCGAAGCCCAGGCCAAGCTCGGCAATGCCCTGGCTGCGTACGGATACAAGCAAAACACGTCGAAACAAGTTTTGGTCCCCCGCCTTTGCGGTTACAAGGCCACCCGCCAGTTTTACGCTGCGGAGGTCGGGGGGGCCAGAGTGGCCCCGCACACCAGGTACTTGGGACCTCAGTTTTTGCCCTCTGGCGCCTTCCCCCACCAGCTTGCACTGAGTAAAGTAGCGGCCAACAGGGGGTGGATGTCTTTTAAGTATTTGTGGACCTCGGGGGCCCCTTTTAAGGTGAAGAGGCTAGTATTCATATCTGTGGTGCAAGGTGCGCTGTTGTCTGGACTTACGCCGTATCTCCTCACGAGCTCCCAAGAGGCCCAGCTGGACATCGCGCTCTTGGGTAAGATCCGTTGTATTGCTGCGGGGGCTTTGTGTGGCCGTTCTGGAGAGTATCCCATTATTAAGGACTCTCGGGAGGTCTGGAAATGGATGAATATTGTTCCGTCTGGGGTCGAGTTGTTAGTTCAGAGACTTCGATGGTACCAGGCCATGGTTAGATGGCCCGAAGAACATTCCCAGGTCATCAGCCTCCTCTTCGGTCGCGTCGGCTCCGAGAATGCCCCCACCCTGTCCGAGGGCCGCCTCACCGTTCACGCCAACCCGTTCGCCGTTCGTTTCGTGACTGACGTTTACAGGCTCGAGCTTCTAACAGATTATGAAGACTGGCGCTCCGTCTGGGGCGAGGACATCCATGCGCTCTTCCATGACGACTACATATCGCATCAGTTTCTGGCGGCTGATGTTTCTGCTCTGCGCAAGATCTGGCAGAGCGGTAAGACTGAGCTGGACATTATCGATTTCGGACCCTGCCTCTCCGCCTCGCAGGATGGAATTGAGGAATTCCTGGGTCCCTCTGGCTGCGTGCACGTATGCAGATGCACTACAGATGATGGAGACGTGTGTGGCGCCCGCTTCTTCGCCCATGCAGCCCTCGTTGCGCACCAGACCCACACCCAGGGCGGCCCTCATGGCAACTTCTCCTACTATGCCAGATGTGTCGTCACGAACCAGTGTCCAGCGTGTCGCACTTCCTTTGCCTTCCAGAAGACCGCGAAGGCTCACCTCTGTCGGGCATTTCGGCGGGGAGTTTGTGATGTTCTCAGCGCGCATGCACTACATCCAGTGGTCGTCCCCAGGCTTGTTTGTCCTGTGTGCGCCACGTCTTCGCATTTCGATTTGGCTCAGCTCCAGGATCACATTTGCGAGCGGCACTTGCCTTTCATACCTGAGAGACGGGCTGGCGATGGCGACCCCCAAGCCCAAGTGGATGCTGGAGAAGCGGCCGCCAGGGGCAGAGGCCGAGGGCGCTCCCGTGCTGGCCAAGGCCAAGGGCGGCGGCCCCCCGCAGAAGGACAAGGGCGGCAAGAGCTCCGCTCCCACCCCAGGCTCCGCCTCCGACGCGGCCGCAGCCAGCGGGCCCAACAGCAAGCAGCAGCGCAATCGGCACCTCGGGCAGATCAAGGACATGGGGTTCACCAAGAAGCAGGCCAACTTCATCAACGTGATGGTGAAGCAGACGCTCATGACGACCCAGTTGGTGCGCGAGCTGTGGGCCGCAGGAGTGGACACGTACTTCCTGACCGCCGACCTGCCGGAGATCGAGGCCGCGCAGGAGGCAGGGGCGACATATTCACACGAAGTCCGAGCCCGAGGCAAAGGCCACCAGCTCGGTCCTCCTCACCTTCATATATTCAATGGGTTCGTGACCAAGTTGCTAGAGCGTGGGCCCGCGCTGGGGCAGAGGACACACGCGATGCTCAAAGATTGGCACGGCAGAGTGTGGTGCGAGCTGCAGCCTCACGACCTCTACGACATGGTACGGCTGTTCCGAGTCACGAAGTGCTACGACCAGAACAAGAGGAAGCTCCACCTGATGATGAGGGATGTGGCACAGCCGGGCGTACCGCCCGAATCAGACGAGCAGCAGCTGCCTTCGCCCTTGACAGTCCGCGGCCTGCTCCAGAAGGCACTCGAGGAGATCGGCGGACGCAGGGCGCTGGGCGCGGCGCCACCAGGCGCAATGGAGGAGATACTACAGAACGCAGTAGACGCAAAATATAGCAGGTGAGCATGCGTAGGGTGCATGCATTCATATTATATATGCAGCGCGGGGCAGGCTCTTCTTCAATTTCGGCCTCCTCCCCTATGCGCTGCACTACGTATCGGACGGTGACCGCGTGAAGTGATCATCTAATGACGGATCGTTGTCGCCTCCCACCTGTTTCACGCTACCGCGAGGTCCGCCCCCCCCTGTTGGCCCACTCTTTCTGGCTAACGCCTTAGTTGTCCTTGCTCCCTGGGGTCTGTTCGTGCCCTACGCGTCGGTGCGCGTGACCCTGGGGCCCAGCCTACAGGCCCGTCGGGGCCCGCTGGGCCCCTTCTGAACCTCATGACTTTTTTAGTCGTCCGACGGGTGCACTCTCGTACATATTACACGCCTGTGTGTTTCACTTGCAAACCCACGAGTTTTACACGCATTACATACACGAGCTTGCCGCACGCTGTTCAGTCCGCCTCGGCACAACAGGGACAGGGAGAGATGCGGGCCCAGAGTCGTCTTTCATTCATTCATTCACTCCTCCTCCTCCTCCTCCTCCTCCTCCTCCTCCGCCCTCGTCCTCCTCGTCCTCCTCCTCCTCCTCCTCCTCCTCCTCCTCCTCCTCCTCCTCCTCCTCCTCTTCCTCCTCCACCTCCTCTTCTTCCTCCCCCTCCTCCTCCTCCCTCCACCTCCTCCTCCTCCTCCTGCTCCTCCTCCTCCTCCTCCTCATCATCATCATCCTCACCTTTTCTCCTCCTCCTCTTCCTCT
>CAUYUJ010021310.1:0-7500 GCA_963575745.1 Prorocentrum cordatum
CTCCCTCCTCCTCCCTCGTACCTCCTCCCTCCCTCCCTCCTCCCTCCTCCCTCCTCCTCCCTCCATCAATCGGAAGGCCACGATCGCGCAAGGCTGAACGATGGACGCGGCGCCGGTCGCCAACGCCAGCGTCATTCGAGTAGGGTATCGACCACAGAGTTGATTTACCCCAGAATTTATTTTCTCGTCGACTCTACGGAGAACTATTTTGATTTCCAGTAGGTTTGCGAAACACCCACGTGTTCCTCGTAGATTCGATGGTGAAAATCAACTTTGGGGCAAATCGATTCTCTAGTCGATCCCCTACTCGAGTCATCGGGACGTGAGACTTGCCGCACCTCGTGGGCGGAGCCTCAGCCTGGAGCGGGGCCGACTCGAGCCCTCCGGCCGCCTGGGCGGCGCGGGGCCGGCTGGAGGCAGAAGCCGATCGGAATTTCGCGGGAGCTTCCTCACCGTGGCCGGGCTCTGGATCTGTCCCGCTCTGGGCTCGGGGGCGGCGACGAGGGGGTGATGATTACCAGTGGGGAAGGATATCATGGCGGGGGCCATGACATCCCCACAGATTTCGTGGCGCCGCTTCTTATTTCAATACGTACCTGGCCCCCTCCCTGGGCCGCGCGCATGCCCCTGGCCATGATTTGCGCACCCGCCCCCTCTTGGACGCCCCCCTCTTGGCCGCTCCCGAAACGACGAGGGGGGGACGGCCAGATGGGGGGACGCATCGATCCACGATCGCCACTTCACCGCCGACGAGGGCCCGAGATAGCCCCAACCTGCCCAGGACCCTATCTGGGAGGCCTGGCTCCTCCTCCTCCTCCTCCTCCTCCCCCTCCTCCTCCTCCTCCTCCTCCTCCTCCTCCTCCTCCTTCTCCTCCTCCTCCTCTTGTGCCAGACCCCCCGCATCGTTGCCCCTCGTGGGCTGCGGCGATCGTGCTCGCACTGCTGCGACCGCCGTGGAGTGAACCTCGCCGAAGGGGGAGGTTCGAGCCTCGAGGATCGAGGGTCTGGCTCTCGGGCGTTTCTGGGGAGCCTTCCTGGGCGCCCGCGAGGCCACTGCTGGATCCACTTGGGCACGGTTGCCAGAGCGCACTCCAGGACAGGTCCTGGCGCCGATGTTCTGGAGGAGCAGTTGACCTCGCGGCCCAGGGCTGGACCTGAGCGCTACGTCGCAGGACCTTCGGCCGTGCTCTGTCTTTCGCTCCGGCAGGGAGCTGCAGGTAAAAACAGGTCGAGCAAAGCGAACAGCAAGACGAAAGCAGCACGCAGAGCAACGTTTTGATTCAGCCCTGCCTGACATCCTGGTCAGGAAGCCTGCTCGTGGCCGAGGCTCGCCGCGGCCGGAAGGGCACCTCCGTGTCTTGCTCTGCGTTCCGGATGGCAGCATGATGACCGATGTCGCCGAGCTGGGCTCAGAAGGGAGCCCTCCTCCTCCCTCCTCCTCCCTCCTCCTCCTCCCTCCTCCTCCTCCTCCTCCTCCTCCTCCTCCTCCTCCTCCTCCTCCTCCATCATCCTCTCCCCTCCTCCTCTTCCTCCTCCTCCTCCTCCTCCTCCTCCTCCTCCTCCCTCCTCCTCCTCCTCCTCCTCCTCCTCCTCCTCCTCCTCCCTCCTCCTCCTCCTCCTCCTCCTCCTCCTCCTCCTCCTCCCTCCTCCTCCTCCTCCTCCTCCTCCTCCTCCTCCTCCTCCTCCTCTCCTCCTCCTCCTCCTCCTCCCCCTCCTCCTCTCCTCCTCCTCCTCCTCCTCCTCCTCCTCCTCCTCCTCCTCCATCATCCCTCCTCCTCCTCCTCCTCCTCCCCTCCTCTCCTCCTCCTCCTCCCTCCTCCTCCTCCTATCCTCCTCCTCCTCCTCCTCCTCCTCCTCCTCCTCCTCCTCCTCCTCCTCCTCCTCCTCCTCCTCCTCTCCTCCTCCTCCTCCTCCTCCTCCTCCTCCTCCTCCTCCTCCTCCTCCTCCTCCTCTCTCCCTCCTCCTCCTCTTCCTCCTCCTCCGCCTCCTCCTCCTCCTCCTCTCCTCCTCCTCCTCCTCCTCCTCCTCCTCCTTCTCTCCTCCTCCCGGTCGTGCCTCAATCCCCAGCAACAACAAACCGCAGAAGGTGTTTCTCGATTCCCTGACCCCCGTGATTACGCCGGTCGTTTTCGCTCCCGCTCTCTGGCTGGTGCGCAACCAGGGACTGCAGTCGATTGCGACGCCGGTCAAGGCGGAGGAGGCGGAGGAGGAGGAGGAGGAGGAGGGCCTCTCCTCCCCATCATCCTTCTTTCTCTCCCCGCTCCTCCGAGTCCTCCCCTGCCCCCGCTTGGGCGCGCGCGAGGCCCACCCCTGCATCATACAGTCGAGACGCGGGAGTGAGGACCGCTTCAGGCTGAGAAGGGGCTTTCGGGTTTTCGGGCCGCTTCGTAGATCTACGTTCATGTCGGGCGTGTCCCCCTACAGGGGGATTCTCGACGAAAAATAAAAATACCCCAAAAATATTCCAAAAAGGTCAAACAAATATTCAAAAAATAGTCCACAGACTATGTTTGGACTATTCTTTGATAATTGTTGGGGTATTTTTTATTTTTCGTCGAAAATCCCCCTGTAGGGGGACAGGCCCGACTTAAATCGACGTCGTGGAACCAGTTTGTGGCCAAGGCCCGCCCTGGCCAGAGGAGCCCCTTTCGTTCCGCAGTGTGCGCCCTCTGTGGTAGCACGACGGCTGTAGGGTCCCTCGGGGGTGGACAGAAGCCCCACCATGACACGTCGATCCGTGAATTGTCCGTTTTCGGTTCTCGAGAGGGCGCCGCGGCCGTCAGTTCCCAGGCTTGCGCCCGCCAGGTTTGGGCCCGCGGACGCGTTCACTGAGCCACGTTCTGCTGAAGGGGGGCTTTCTGTCCATCCCCGAGTCCTGGAATCCCCGTCCTCTCCCGCCTCCTCTCCCCATGCGCTCCCCCCCGGCCCCCCGGCAAGGCTCATATCGATTCCTCCGATTCGATTCGATTCGATGCCGATGGGTTCCGATTTCGATTCGATTCGACTTCGGATTCCGATTTGGGTTCCGATGTCTCAATAAAGCATTACAACTCTGCCGATTTTCGCCGATCCGACTCCTCCAGACTCGGCTGCCGACTTCCACCGATCCGATTAATTTCGATCGCCGATTCGGCTTATCGATTCGATTTAGGGCTCTCCTGCCCCGGCACCGCCCCCATCCTGCCGACCCACCGACCTGCAGACTATGGCATCCACAACGACTGGGTGCCCACGGAGTGGGTGCTGCCGTTCGACGTCGACGTGGCGCCCCGGCGCCGGGCACCGGCGAGGACGGCGTCGACGACCACCGCGGCGTGGACCACGACGACGACGATGGCGTTATGTCGGGCTTGTCCCCCTACAGGGGGATTTTCGACGAAAAATAAAGAATGCCCCAAAAATACCGCATTTTTTGTTGATCAACAAATCCCAAAAAAATAGTCCCCAGACTATGTTTGGATTATGTGTTGATTGTTTTGGGGTTATGTTTTATTTTTCGTCGAAAATCCCCCTGTAGGGTGACAGGCCCGACATAACGATGGCGCTTATCGCAGTCAGGGCGCTGAGATGAGAGCCACGTCGGGCCGTAAGGAGGGGCTCTGGCGTCTGGGCCGTTCCTCAGGTCTGGGTCGGGGCACGGGTTCTTTGGCCGATGCTCGCCGCAGCCAGAAGAGCCTCCTCCTCCCTCCTCCTCCTCCTCCTCCTCCTCCTCCTCCTCCTCCTCCTCCTCCTCCTCCTCCTCCTCCTCCTCCTCCCCCTCCTCCTCCTCCTCCTCGTCCCCCCCTTCGACTTAGCGTTCCTTACTGCAGCAGCCCGACTGTGCCGCGGTCACGATGGCAGCGTCAATGACGACGACCACGACGCCGAAAGTAACGACCGCCATCACGACGAGGACCGCGAGGCTCAGCGGCAGGGGCAGGGCCAATTGGCAGGGCCAGGTGGCAAGGGCTCCCCTCACTCCTCATTCTCCCTCCACCTCCTCCCTTGCTGCTTCTCCCTCCTCCAGAGGCTGAGCGGCGGGAGGGGAGAAGGTGGGAGCGGAGGAACTTGGGGAGGGAGAAGACGAGGGGGAGGCGAGGGGCCGAGAGATCAGGGCGGGGCAGAGGCGCGAGAGTGCGAAGACGGTGCGAACTTAGGAGACCTCGGTAAGCGATCGCTTTGCGAATCCGACTGTTTTGCCGTACGCCCACTGGCGGATTCGATGCGGGAAATAGCTGATCCCAGAGGTTTGCGTTTTGGGTTGTTTTTTTCAGATCCCCCGGGGAGGGAATGTGCAAGGAAGGACGTGAGAGGATGAGCATGCGTTTCGGATACCATGTGATGCTTACCAGTTGCCCAGCTTTAAGAATTAGAGAAAAGTGTCCCAACCCTTCTGCGTTGGGTTATCGTTCACACTGGAGCAGCGTAGTCTCCAACCTTCTCCTCATCCTTATCCTCCTCCTCTTTCTCCTCCCATGCTTGCCTCCTACCTCCTACTTCATCATCCTTTCTGCCCTACCTGAGGGCTGCAAATTGTAAACTTGCCGCCATGTTGGAGGGATTCTGGGAGATCCAGCTGAGCGGTGTCACACGCAGACCCAGATTAAACCTTCCCGACTTCTGGGGCTGCGAACTGCGCAACCGTCGCGATATTCGCGGGCTCATGGGAGGTCCAGTAGAGTGGTGTCCCGCGCAGATTTGGATTAGACCTCGCCGGACCTTGGGGGCCGCGAACTGCACAATTGTCGCCACGTTCGTGGGCATCTGCGAGGTCCGTCAGAGTGGTGTCCCACGCAGACCCAGATGAGACCTCGCCGTCCCTGGGGGGGCTGCGAACTGCCCACTTGTCGCCACGTTCGTCCGTAACCGTTTCGGCTCAAGCCTATTTGGCTCAAGCATGTGCTTCAAGATGTTCGGTTGTTAAGGTGTCGATATTGTTGAGTCCCTCTCGATGTGGCAGGATATGCACGTGTTACTGACAATCGGAGCGGCCTGCCTTCTTTCCATGTGTGGCATATGCGCCGCATCCGATGGTGTCCCAGCTGGGCAGCGCAGAATCGTAGCCATCACGGCGCCACCATGTGGGGGCGCTGGCACACAGTCGCCCAACATCGTGCATGCTTTGGGCGTCCCTCATCTCGACTGTGGTGCCATCTTGCGCGAAGCCGCGGCGTCGGGCACTGAACTCGGCCTGGAGGCCAAGAGGCACATGGATTCGGGCGGGTTCGTGCCAGACAACATCGTCGAAGGGATAGTTGCCGAACGCATGAGGCAGCCTGATTGCGCCAAGGGCGTGTTGTTGGACGGGTTCCCGCGGAACTTGCATCAAGCGGCTTTCCTCGATGCGATGCTCGCCGAAAGCGGGGAGGCTGTGACTGATATGGTGACCATTGCTGTTCCGAAGGCAGGTCTGCAGGAGTGTGTATTGGGTCGATGGGGCGCTTCGAATGGCAACAGTTACAACTCTCGCTTCATCGGTGGCCGCCGTCCAAAGAGTTTGCCGCTTGGAGCGACGCCCGTCTGCGATCCAAAGGACCTTGAGCACTGCAACATGCGTGACGACGACACAGGCGAGCCCTTGGCACATAGAAGCGACGACAATCTGAACACCTTGGACAAGCGCCTGAAAGAGTACCATTCGCAGACCAAGCCCATCTTGGCACATTACAAGCGGGTTCTCATCTCCGTTGACGGGAACAGGCCTGAGCCAGAGGTTTGGGCAGACATTGCGGCTGGCCTCGGAGTGCCCGCCTCTGCGGGCATCGACATGGGCTACTTCACGAAAAGTCCTGGCGTTTCGGCGATGCGCCTCCAGGAGAGTGGTCCAACAGTTTTGGTACATGTTTCCACCATCATGTTGCTCGCACCAGGTGCGTTGGGTTTCGTTGCCATCGTGATATTGGTGCGGTGCTCGCGCACGCCAGGGCGTGACGTGGAGTACGCGCCACCAGATTATCGCCCCTTCCCTTCGTCTGCGAGTTGATCCCGAATGTTGTCTTCGAGTTTCGTTGACGACGAGCTGGAATATGATAGTGTATTGACGAGGTTGGGTTTTGATTGATTTGTTGACAAAAAATGGCGCGCAAGATGTTCCATGCGACAGCTGTATGAATTTTGAGGTGTAGCCGACTATCTTCATATCCATTGCGTAAAGCTAGAAAGAAATCGGCATCACCTTCGAGGGCCTCTGGGAGGTCCAGCGCAGTGGTGTCCGACGCAGATCCAGATAAAACCCTTGCCGTCCCCTGAGGGCTGCGACCTGCGCAATAAATCGTCATCATGTTCGTGGGCCTCTGGGAGGTCCAGCGGAGTGACGTCGCCGTCCCCTAGGGGCTGCGAACTGCATAATTGTCGCCATTTCCGTGGGCCTCCCGGAGCGCGCCGTCTTTGGGGGGGGGCTGCGAGCTGCACACTTGCGACCTCTTTCGCGGGCGCCCGGGAGGTCCAGCGCAGTGGTGTCCAACGCAGGCTCAAGCGGGACCTCGCCGATCTTTGGGGGGCTGCGAACAGCGCAATCGTCGTCATGCTCGTGGGCCCCTGGGAGGTCCGGCGGAGTGGCGTCCCACGAAGACCCAGACTAGACTTCGCCGTCCCATGGGGGCTGCGAACTGCACAATGTCGCTACTTCCGTGGGCCTCTGGAAGGGAGCTCGCCGTCCTTGGGGCGGTTGCGAGCTGCGCGATTGCGACCACTTTCGTCGGCTTCTGGGAGGTCCATCGCGGCGGTGCCCCACGCAGGCTCGAGCGGGACCTCGCCGACCTTTTCAGGGTGCTGCGAACTACGCGAGTTCACGTTCGTGGGCCCCTGAGTAGCCCAGCTGGGTGGGGCCCCACGTAGACCCCAGCAGGAGCGGCGTCCCACGCAGACACGAGCTGGACGTCGCCCTCGTTGGGTGGATGCTGACTGGGCAGCCGCCGCCACGCTCGTGGGCCTCCGGGAGGTCCAGCTGAGTGGTGTCCCGCGCAGACCCAGGCGGGGCTTCGCTCTCCTTGGTGGGTCGTGGACTCGGCGAGGGTCGCGACTGTCGCGGGTCTCTGCGAGGTCCAGCGGAGAGGTGTCCCACGCAGGCCCAGCCAGATCTCGCCATCTCTGTGGGCTGCGAAGTGCGCAACCGTCGCCACTGCTGTGGTCCTCTGGGAGGCCATGCGTCAATCAAGTCAGCTTCCCATACAGCTTTCGCCACACATCGCGTTTCCAGTCACGCCATCAGGCGCAGCCAGTTTGTTCACTGGTCTCGTCGCCTGTTGCAGGTGGGCTCGGAACGTCGCATGTACAGTCGACCCGCATAGCAATGATGGGCAACCTTCCCGAGAGTACCCTTGCATCCTTGCCTACTCGGTCCATCCTTGGCCACACTCGCTCGAAAAACGCCAATCCGGCCGTCCAAGGCCCTTGCATCCGTACCGCGCAGCCGTATGATACGAGCCGTCGGTCACGTGCCATCCGTGAAACTACCGAACTAGTAGTTGTTGTAGTTGCACAACGAATCGACTAGTAGTGAACTACAACTACTGGACTTTA
>CAUYUJ010021310.1:10000-50000 GCA_963575745.1 Prorocentrum cordatum
GTACGTGTTATAGTCTTAGTATTATTGTTAGTATTAGTATTAGCGGTCTTCTGAGTCTTATTTTTATTAGTCCTATTAGTATTAGTATTAGTATTAGTGGTCTCGCTCTCATTACCTCGTCTTCCCCCTCCTTGGAGATACGCAGACACAGGGTCGTAGTTACGTACCGAAGACGCATACGGCGGATCACCGCCGCAACCTTCCTGTTGTAAACGCCCCTGTGGCCAAACGTTGAGCCGAAGTCTTGCCCAGCGATTGGACTGTGTCTTCCCCCAGCCGTTGTGGAACCCTTTGGTGGAACACTGAGGAGCGGAAGAGACCAGAGGACGGAGGAAAAGGAGGAGGAGGAGGAAGAAGAAGAAGAGGATACCTCTTAAGGCCCTCTTGGAGCCTCCTGGAGGCTTCCTAGGAGCCTCTCGGGGCTATCTAGGAAGCCTCCTGGAGCCTCTTGGGGGCCTCTGGGGGGCTAATGGGCCCCTGGGGTAGTTGAAGTCATGTCGATGCGACCCATTCAGAGCAGTCATGAGGCCAACATAACATCAGCATTGCATCCCACATGTGGCAGAGATCATGTTCCTCTGACGCATGATTGGTTTCTTTTGAAGATGTGGTTGCTGTTGTCGTTGTTTGTTTCTGTGAGATCGGTTCTACAAGAGTGTACTGGAAGTGATCAGAAGAGCCCCAAGACGGCCCAAAAGTCGTGGCCCAAAAAACGTCCCAAGAGCGGGGGCCCGAACCAACAAGTCGAGTGTTAGACCCCAGGAGGCCCCAAGAGACCCCTCAGACGCCCCAAGAGGCTTGAACATGTGCGGCCCAATGGCCCCAAACATGCTTCTAAAGTTTTCCGAGAACCCTACACGACATCCGAACGATATAGACGAGGGTTGAGGAAACAATGGAAAGCGGAAGGAGACAAGAAGAAGCACGATGGAGACCGATAGCCACGAAAAGGTGAGAGGAAAGCAGGGCAGGAGGAGAGTGAGGAGTCAAGCATGTTCCAGTTTGAATTCCCCAATGCCTCAAGCTACCTAGAAACAGAGCGTGCGCGGAGCCCGTGCGAATGTTTCTAGCGCGTGTGCATGTATAAACGTATGCGCGTGAGTGCATATAAGGGTATGCACATGTTTGTACATACGTGTGTTAGGCAGCGTGGACCCCTAACAATGTGGTCTAGCACACTGCGTGCTGCAATGGTTGTGGTGCAAGCTATGTGGTGCCAACTATGTGGCGTAAGATGCGTGGTGCAAGCTGTGCTGCGGAATCTAGGTGGTGCAATGTGTGTGGCGTGGGCTACGCGATACAAGTTATGTGCTGCAATGTCTGCGGTGCAAAATATGTGATGTAAACGTTGTTGCGCAATATCGGTGGTGCAACCTGTGTGGTGCAATAAATACGGTTGAAACTGTGTGGTGCAATGTGTGCGGGGTAAACTACGCGGTGCAGTCTATCGATTGGCCTTCGACCCATCCCGCCATTGTGCCTGCGATGTGGGTCCGAGGCCCCCTGGATGGTAGCTGGGATCTCGTCGAGGCATTCCGATGGCCTCCTGGAGGCAGTTGTGAGCCTTCCGGAGGTCTGTTTGAAAGCCCGTTGGGGCTTCCAGTGGACCTCTTAGAGGCCTCGTGGGGGGCCTCTTGGAAGCCCCTTGGGGCGGAAGGCTGGGATTTTCGGTTCGTGTTCCCCCTCTTGGGGCTCTTGTTGGGTTTTCTTGGGGCGTTTTGGGAATTTCTTGGGCCGTTTTGGGCCTTTTTGTCTCGCCGCTCATCGCCTGGGCCGTGTCATAGGTCTGGCTGCTATGTGGCCGCTGTCGCCGCCTCGTCGCAGCCCGTCGTGAGTGTTTGTCGGTCGGTCTGGCGGCTACGCTGCCGCCTTCGCCACCGCGTCGCCGCCTTAGATTATCCGTTCCGCCCCCGTCCGCTTTAACGCCCCCCCCTTCGCGCAGCGCGTCTGTATATTTATTACCAACATTCGTCCACCCGAAATACGAATTCATATTATCCCAACTAAACAGGTATCCTCCCCCTTCACCATTGGGAAAAATTCATATGCGCGCGCACTCGTTTTTCAATTACGCTACCGAGGAACCCTACATACTTATATTTTGATTGGAGTGATGATAGCTGAAGTGAAGCATGTGAGAATGATGTTGGTGGCCGTTGCCCCGCCGATACCTGTGTGCCCCGGACGACCGTCACGGATAACGGCCGCGATGAAAGACCACCCCTTTGCGCACCTCCTATGGTGGCGAGAATATGCCATGTTTGCTGTGCCATGGACGACCGTCACGGATAGCGACAGCGGCGAGAGGCCACCCATTGCGCGCCACCCTATAGTGTCATGAATATGCCATGCCTGCTGCGCCCTGGGCGACCGTCTTGGATAGAGGCCGCGGTGAGAGACCACCCCGTGCTCACCCCCTATGGTGTCGAGACTCTGCCATGCCTGTTGTGCCCTGGACGGCTGCCACGGAGAACGGCACTGGTGAGAGACCACCCCTTGCGCACCTTTTACGGTGTCGAGAATATGTCACGCCTGCTGCGCCATGGACGAACGTCTTGGATAGCGGCCGCGGTGAGAGACCACCCCCTGTTCACCCCCTATGGTGTCGAGAATATGCCATGCCTGTTGTGCCCTGGACGACCGTCACGGATAACGGCCGCGGTGAGAGACCACCCCCTTGCGCACCCCCCACGGTGCCGATAAAATGCCACGCTTGCTGCGCCATGGGCGACCGTCAGGGATAGCGGCCGCGGTGAGAGACCACTCCTTGCGCACCCCTTTACGACGTCGAGAATATGCCACGCCTGCTGTGCCATGGACGACCGCCACGGATAGTGGCCGCGGTGAGAGACCACCCCCCTGCGCACCCCTTATGGTGGCGAGACTATGCCATGCCTGCTGTGCCTTGGACGACCGTCACGGATAGCGGCCGCGGTGAGAGATCACCCCCTGGCGTCGAGACTATGCCATGCTTGTTGTGCCCTGGACTACCGTCACGGGTAGCGGCCGCGGTGAGAGACCACCCCCTGCGCACCCCTTTATGGTGTCGGGCATATGCAATGCTTGCTGCGCCATGGGCGACCGTCACGGATAGCGGCCGCGGTGAGAGACCACCCTTTGCGCACCCCTTTTTATGTTGTCGAGAATAGCCCACGCCCGCTGCGCCATGAACGACCGTCACGGATAGCGATAGCGGTGAGAGACCACCCCTTTGCGCACCTTTTACGGCGTCGAGAATATGTCATGCCTGCTGCGCCATGGGCGACCGTCTTGGATAGCGGCCGCGGTGAGACACCACGCCCCTGCTCACCCCCTACGGTGTCGAGAATATGCCATGCCTGCTGTGCCCTGGACGACCGTCACGGATAACGGCCGCGGTGAGAGACCACCCCCTGCTCACCCCCTATGGTGACGATAGTATGCCATGCTTGTTGCGCCCTGGACGACCGTCGCGGATAGCGGCCGCGGTGAGAGACCACCCCTCGCGCACCCCCTATGGTGTCGAGAATAGGCCGCGCATGCTGCGCCGTGGGCGGCCGTCGCGGGTAGCTGCCGCGGCGAGGGGCCACCCTTGCGCACGCCCTACGGTGCCGAGAAGATGCCGCGCTTGCTGCGCCATGGGCGACCGCCACGGATAGCGGCCGCGGTGACACACCACCCCCTTGCGCACCCCCTCACGTTGTCGAGAATAGCCAATGCCTGCTGCGCCATGGACGACCGTCGCGGATAGCGGCCGCGGTGAGAGACCACCCCTTGCGCGCCCCCGATGGCGTCGAGAATATGTCACGCCTGCTGCGCCGTGGACGACCGCCACGAATGGCGGCCGCGATGAGACGCCACCCCCTGCGCACCCCCTATGGTGCTGCGTGTCAATGTGCTGCGCGCCGCGCTGAGCCGCGCTGCGTTGCGCTGCGCTGCGCTGCGCCGCGCGAGGGGGGGAAGGGGGGGCGCGCGCGCGCGAGCGCCACGCGGGCGGGAGGAGGAGACGCGGGCGCCACGCGGGAGGGAAGATAACCATAACCCCACTAGGCATGCGGGAAACAATCAGCAGTTTGCAATAGCCACTGCATCGCATGGAACGAAGTGCACACGCGCGCGTCGTCGCGCGCACATGCCGAAATCATTCAAAATCCGTTGGTGCCGCGAGGATTTGAGAATTGAGCGCCCCTGGCAACAAGTCAGCACACATGGTTTCGCACAAAGAATACAGCTTGCGCGCGCCCATGCAGATTTCAAGAAGCCCATCGTTTTTTTCCGACTCCTCCATCAAATGCTACCGCGCATGCCTATCGCGGGCGCACGTCGAGCTCGAGCGCCTTCGCGCGCGCGCGCTGCCGCGGTAATCCCCCGCGGCGCACTCGACGGAGTGCACGCGCGCGTCGTCGGGCGGAAAACCTTCGAAATCCTAGGCGCCACTGGGATGTCAAAATCGAGCGCCTTGAAGACAGAGGCACGCGGCCGCGCGTGGTTTTGCAGCGTCAGTCTCCGAACGCGCCGGCGATCGCGCTACTGCGGATTCCTAAGCAAACCACCCGTTTTCCAACATGTCCACTATTTCGCCCAAACGGGCCGTTCGCGCCACATGTCGACATCATTCGAGCGCCCAAGCGCGCGCTGTGCGTGTGGGGGGGGGGGGGGGCGGGCACAATCCGAGTCAAATGATGCAGCGCGGGCCATTGCTTGCGCGTCGGCCGCGCGCCCCCACCGACGCGTGGACGCCGCCATCGTCGTCGGGGCGGTCAGTGCCGGCGACGTCGCTGGCTGCGCCGTCTTCGTTGTCGCCGTCGCCACCGGCATCGCCACTGCCATCGCCGCGTCTACCGCCGTCGACGTTGCCGCGAAACCGCGCCCGCCCAAGTCGCCGACTCGCACTGAAGTGTCCGATGGGAACTGCCCAGCAGTCAGCGCCACCGCGGCCGCGTCGGTCGCGCCAGTCGAGCTGGCCGCTTCGCGGTCCTGCAAGCAACCGCGCGCGCGGGCGGGCGGAATGGCTGCGCGGGCAGTGGACTGGAGAACGCACGTAGATTCGACCCCCCCTTTCCCCGGGATCGCCCGCACCCCTTTTCGCATTGCAAGTTACGTGCGATTCTGCCCCATCGCCCATCCTGAAGATGAATGCACACCACCCCAGCGGACCCGGCGTCGACCGCCCCCCCCCCGTCATCTTTTGAAAAAAATAATATGCGCGCTCGCTATAAAGAAAACACAGCCAGTTCCCAATATACCTCTGTAACAAACACGACGAAGCGCAGGCGCGCGCGCTGTCGCGCGCGCACGCCGAAATCATTCAGAAGCCGCGCGCTCGAAGCGTTGTTTCGAGCGCCCTCGTTTTTTTTTTGCTTTAGGAAAAAATCGCGGTCTCGCAACGCCGATTTTCAGAGCAAAGAAAAAGCTCGCGCACACTTGCGAACGCTTGAGAATGCAACAGGTTCTTAGAAATCTTCAGAAGATCCGACCAAACGATCTTCGCGCGCACGCATGTCGGAATCGCTCGAACGCCCTTGCCCGCGCGCTGCCTCGCGCTGTCGCGCGGGCCGACGCGCGCGCGCGTCGTCGCGCGCGCGCCGAGATCCGTCAAACATTTGGGTTTCGCACGGATTTCAAAACCGAGCGCCTCGAAACCATGTAGAAACATATGGCTTCGCAGCAACCGTTTTTTAACGGCAACAAGAAACAAGCCTGCGGTCGCACTCTTGCGCATGCACAAGAAAACTATCGGTTGTTCCACATGTTCGTTGAATTCTGCCAAGCGGGCCTCTCGCGCCGCATGCCGACGTCATTCGGGCGCCCTTGCGCGCGCTCCGGGGGGCGGGATCCGAGTCCAATGATACCGCGCGGGCCACTTTCGCGCGTCGGCCGAGCGTCGAAATCGTTCGAACACCCTCGCGCGCGCGCTGTCGCAAGAACCCCTCGCAACGAATCGGACGTCGCGCTGCGTCGCGCGCGCGCCCCGCAACCCGTCAAGAACCTTTTTCGCAGGGCATTCAAAATCGAGCGCTCCAGATACATGTGAAGGGCCGTATGGTTTTGCAACCGTCAGTTTCCAGGGGGGAAAAAGCTGCGCTCGCGCGCGCCCTTGCGAATTCTCAGGACAGCCACTGGTTTTCAGTGTTTGTGAATTCGACCAAACGGGCGCATGTCGACATCGTTCGAACGCCTCTGCGCGCGCTGGGGGGGGGCACGACCCGCGTCAAATAGCACTACGCGGGCAACTCGCGCGTCGGCCGCGCGCGAGCGCGTCTGACTCCTCCGAAGACCTCCATCGCCGACGCGACGAGGCCGTCATCGTCGCCGGCATGACCACCACTGGCGCCGTCACTGGCCGCACCGTCGCCAATGTCATCGTCGCGACCAGCATCGCCACTACCATCGCCACGCCCACTGTCGTCGACGTTGCCGCGATACCGCGCCCGCCCAAGCAGCCGACTCGCAGTGATGCGCCCGCCGGGGGATCGCCCAGACATCGGCGCCGCCGCGGCCGCGTCGGCCCCGCCAAACTAGCCGGCCGCTGCGCGCGCGAGCACGCGTGGGCCAGCGCGGCCGCATATGCAGCAGCCAACGCCAAGCACTCATCGCAATCGCCGCCGCGTGCGTTTTGCGAAACAAATTTCGGGCGGGATGATTGCGCGAGCAGTGGAGTTGACATATGCGAGCTCCACAGTTGAATTCTCCTTTCGCGAAAGAAAATAGATCCCCCCCCCCCCCCACCACCACCCCCCGGATTCTCAGCGCCCCTTGTGCGCGTTGCAATGTTCATATGATTCTGCCCCGCCGCCCATCCTACATACGATCTCATGCCATCTAAGCCAGGCCTGCATCGAGACCCCCCGCCAGCCCTTGCAATATTCCCTCGCGAAAGACGGATCGAAGTGCACGCGCGTTCGATGTCGCGCGCGCGCGCTGGAATCCTTCCAAGCCCGATGGTTGCGCGAGGATTCCAATATCGAGCGCACAATCAAGATATAAAAGCACATTGCTTCGCAACACGGATTTTCGAACCAACGAAGCGCGCGCGCGTTTTGCGAATTCTGACGATATCCATTGTTATTCAACGTGTTCAGAAAATGCGACCAAAAGGGCTTCGCGCGCATGTCGAGTTTTGTCCGAACGCCCGTTCGAGCGCATTTCCGCGATAATTGGTTTGGCACAAAGAGAAACAAAGTGCGCGCGCGCGTCGTTGCGCGCGCATGCCCAGATTCTTATAAAACTTGCTGTAAGGATTTCAAGATCGAGCGCACGAAAAAATCTATAAAACACATGGCTTCAAAAAAGATTGCGCTCGCGTTGTTGCAAATCCTTCAAAAAAGATAAGTTGATTGATAACAAAAAATGCGCGTGGAACTCTCACAAACCAGCTCCTCGCGCCGCACGTCGGCATCATTCGAACGCCCTTGCGCGCGCGTTGGGGGGGCACGATCCGAAGCAAATAATGCCATGCGGGCCACTCGCGTCGGCCGCGCGCGCATGTCGAACTCCTTCCAGAACCTTCATCACCGACCCGACGGCGCCGTCATCGTCGCCGGCGTGACCACCGTCGGTGCCGTCGTTGGCAGTGCTGTCGCCGTTGTCATCGTCGTAACAAGCGTCGCTACGATCATCATCATCGTGCCTACCGTTGTCGACGTTGTCATGATACCGCACCCGCCCCAGCAACCGAGTCGCAATGAAGTGCCCGCTGGGATGTGCCCAGCGGTCAGCGCCACCACGGCCGCGTCGGTCGCGCACAACTAGCCGGCCGCTGCGCGCGCGAGCATGCGCGGGCTAGCGCGGCCGTAGAGATACACCAGCCAACAAGCATTCACCGCAGTCGCCGCCGCATGAGTTTTGCAAACCAAGTTGCGGGTGGGTGGGTGGGATGATTGCGCGAGCAGCGGCGTTGACAATTCACTGCGAACAGAAATTAATTGCACCACACAGCGCGCAACACACATTGCAGCATATAGAGTGCACACCACGTATTCGCACCAAATATATTTTCGGCTGCACAACCTTGCCTGCGCAATATAGATTGAGTCGCATGGATTGCACCAGGCGCATTGCATCACATGGACTTCTTCACCATTTGCACCACGTATGTTGCACAACATGGCCTGCCGCACTTAGATGTCGCAATTTAGAGTGCACACGATCGTTTGCACGATATATAGAGAGAGACAGGGAGAGAGACAGATCGCACTTCGTATATTGCACCACATGAATGCGCAAAACAAATTGCACCACGTATACCGCACCACGTACTGTGATATAGCGCACGTGCGGGTTGGGGTCCACGCTGGCTAACATTCGTATACACATACACAGATTCAGTTATAAATACATGTGTGTGCACATTTACACGTTTGTAATGTTGAGGGCGATAATGGGAAAGAGAGAGAGAGAGAGAGAGAAACAAAAAAAGAAACGTGGACTAAATGCCGTACGACCACCAGTGGTAGTATCACGCTCATCACCAGCAGCAACACACTGAAGCCATAAATGGGGCCTCCCTGTTGTGCAGGTGCGATAGTGGTTCTTCTACCGCGCACCGCGCGTTGCATCCAGCATCCGGACGCCATGCTAAAACGATAGCACCACTGTGCCACCTGAGGGCTTTAAGACCGTATTAAGATCGCTAGGGAAGCCAACACCACTCCTATTCGCCCTCTATCCCTTTTCCATTTCATCCTCAGCTAATCCGTCCCCCAGACCATGTCGATGATAACCAACTTATTGTATTGCTTGCCGCCGTTGATGTTGCGTTTGTCTAGAACCATTGCGGAACGTGGGCGTTCGCCGGTCATCATGAAACACCGCGTGTCAACGCACATCGTTTCATATGGTCCGACTTTCAGGGGTGTGAGCGGCAGTTGCCACCAGGTGATCCACCACGTCTACCAGAGCTACATGGCGTGGGGAGAGTGGCAGGAGACGCTCGCGAGTTGATTCGGTTATCTGCAAGACCAGACCACCACTAGAGTTTCTGCTTGCACTTCGCCTCGAGCATGACCTGCCCTCCTGCATGGAACCTCGGTTCTTAGTCGCGGTGTTCGCCCTCATTGTGTCCTTGGCCCAGGGGAGGAGGATAGAGGATGATGCAGAGGAGGAGTAGGAGGAGGAGGAGGAGGAGGAGGAGGAGGAGGAGAGGGAGGAGGATACAGATGGTGGGTGGACGGCATGGGAGCAATTTCCCAAAGCAATGCTTGCACTTGGGGGTTCTTGTTTTTGCTGCCTGAAGTGATTGAAAGTGGGAAGTGGGGAGGAAGGGGGGCCAGGGCTGGGGGAGAGGGAGGTTGGGCCGAGGAGGAGGGAGGGCCGAGGAGGGATGGAGGATGGCGAGGAGGAGGCCAGTGGCACGGCGCCCCCCGCGAGTACGCCACCTTGGATGCCTTCGGCATGAGGCGGAGCACGCGCCTGGCAGCAGTGGGCCGCCCTGGGCGCCCATGGGCGGGGGGGTGGGGAACTCGAGGAGGAGGAGGAGGAGGAGGAGGAGGAGGAGGAGGAAGAAGAGGAGGAGAGGGGGAATGCGGCACTCGAGGAGGAAGAGGAGGAGGAAGAGGAGGACGAGGAGGAGGAGGCGTTGTACAGACGCATGTGGGCCTGCAGGCGCGCCGTCGTCGTCACAGCTGGGTCCAGCCAGCGGGGGGGGTACACCACGGCAGGATTGGGATCCCCACGGGACGAGAGGGGCCCAGTCCCACCACGGCCTATCCCCCTCCCCTGGCGGAGGCGCCCCCCAAACCTTGAGAAAGGAGCCCCACCTCCGCCAGACCTTGCGCACCATGTATCTATACCCCGCCCATCTGGCGGCACCGATCTCCCCGTCGGCCTCCAATCGACGGGGGGGGCTATCTCCTTGTCATTGACGGGGCCTTGCTATCCAAGCAGGGTGGCCAGGAAGAGGAGGAGGAGGAGGAGGAGAAAGAGAGGGAGGACGAGGAGGAGGAGGAGCGGAGGACGACGAGGAGCACGAGGAGGACGAGGAGGACGAGGAGGCGGAGGAGGAGGAGGACGAGGAGGAGGAGGAGGAGGAGGAGGAGAAGGGCGAGGGGGAGGAGGAGGAGGAGGAGGAGGAGGAGGAGGAGGAGGAGGAGGAGGAGGAGGAGGAGGAGGAGGAGGGGGAGGGGAGGGGGAGGGGAGAGGGAGGGGGAGGGGGGGGGAGGAGCACGAGGGGGACGAGGAGGACAAGGAGGACGAGGAGGACGAGGAGGACGAGGAGGACGAGGAGGACGAGGAGAAGGAGGAGGAGGAGGAGGACGACGACGACGACGAGGAGGAGGAGGAGGGGTGGGGAAGGAGGAGGAGGAGGTCAGGACGGACATCGAGGCTCGGGGTTTGGGCGTGTTCGGGCTTTGGGGGCGTCCCGGGGCGCTCTCGCGGCCACCGCGGAAGCCATCGCGAGTTTCTGGTCAGAATGCTCCCAGGAGAGGTCTTGGGTCCGATTTTGCCGCTACTGCACTCTTCGCATCGTCGCCACGTTTTTCCCGCTTGCTCTTCTCTTCTTGGTTGCCGCTCTTATCCGCGCTGGCAAAACTGAATTACCGCATCACGCTTCTGTTCGTCGTGCATCGCGCTTTCAACTCGACCACCCCCACATTTGAGCAGGATGCCAGACTTCGACGTGCAGGAAAAAAAGGAGAAAAAAAACAGATTTCGAGGACCAAGGAGGGAGGGGGGAGGAGGGAGTAGGGAGAGGGAGGCGGAGGAGGAGAGGAGGAGGAGCGGAGGCGGAAGCGAATGCGGAGGTGGGGGCGGAGGGGGCAGAGGAGAGGCGGAGGAGGGAGGAGGAGGAGGGAGGAGGAGGAGGAGGAGGAGAAGGAGGAGCCGGAGGCGGAGGCGGAGGCGGAGCGGAGACGGAGGAGGCGGAGGAGGCGGAGGAGGCGGAGGAGGGGAGGAGGCGGAGGAGGAGGCGGGAGGAGGAGGAGGAGGAGCGGGAGGAGGCGAGGAGGCGGAGAGGCAGGAGGAGGCGGAGGAGGCGGAGGCGGAGGATGGAGGAGAGGAGGAGGAGAAGGAGCAGGAGGAGGAAGAGGAGGAGGAGGAGGAGGGAGGATGGAGGGAAGGAGGGAGGGAGGGAACAGTTCGCGCTGAAGTGTTCCTCGCCACGCTTGCTGCCCGGAGACAGGCTCCCTGCGCTCGGCGGGGGTTCTCGCCCGTGTCCACGCGCCGATCGGGCCAGCGGGGGAGAGCTGGAGGACAAGCAGACGGACGAGCGAGGGGAGACGGGGGGAGGAAGCTCCTCCTCCGCCTCCTCCTCCACGCTCCTCCTCCTCCACGCTCCTCCTCCTCCACGCCTCTCCTCCACCTCCCCCTCCTCCTCCTCCACTCCTCCTCCCTCCTCCTCCTCCTCCTCCTCCCCCCTCTCCTCCTCCTCCTCCTCCTCCTCCTCTCCTCTCCCCTCATCATCATCATCATCATCAGCATCATCATCATCATCATCATCATCATGCTCAATTGCGCATCCTCATCCTCCTCATCCCCATCCTCATCCCTCCTCTCTCCTCCTGCCTTCTCCTCCTCCTCCTCCTCCTCCTCCTCCTCCTCCTTCTCCCCATACCTCCAACACTCTAAAATGCACGAGGCGGCCGTGGGCTCCACGACTCTGACCTCCGGAGGCCCGTTCGGGCCCTCGGGGCCAATAGAAATCTGAATGGAGTTGGGGACCCAGTGACCACGCATTGAATCGACAACGAAGTCGGCGGTCTGGGAGGAGGCCCCCCCCTCCTCCCAGACCTCCGACCTACAGCCAAGACGCTGAGAGAAGGACCACTTGGGGGTCAGGAGGGGCTCTGGTTTTCGGGTCGTTCCTTAGGTCTAGATCGGGGAACCTGTTCTTTGCCGAGACTCGCCGTAACCAGAAAAGTCATGTCGAACTCTGGTGGCACGATGCTTGTAGAAGAACGAGGAGGGCGGGGGGGGATCCCCTCCAAGGAGACCCCCGTTCGCATTCCTCCTCCTCCTCCTCCTCCTCCACCTCGTCCTCCTCCTCCTCCTTCACCTCGTCCTCCTCCTCCTCCTCCTCCTCCTCCTCCTCCTCCTCCTCCTCCTTGTTGTCCCAGCTTCCTGGGAGGTCCCTCCGTCGCCGCGGCCAGGCACGGCGGCGACGAGTAGAGTCAGCGTTGTGTCTGGGAAGGATCTGGGGACCGCTTCTGAGTTGATTGGAGCTAGATGGGGGAGGAGGAGGAGGAGGAGGAGGAGGAGGAGGAGGAGGAGGAGGAATCGGGGGAGGAGGAATCGGAGGAGGAGTAGGAGGAGGAGAGGAGGAGGAGGAGGAGGAGCGTGGAGGAGGAGGAGGAGGAGGAGGCGGAGGGGGGAGGGGAGGAGGAGGAGGAGGAGGGAGGAGGAGGAGGAGGAATCGGGGGAGGAGGAATCCGAGGAGGAGGAGGAGGAGGAGGAGAGGAGGAGGAGGAGCGTGGAGGAGGAGGAAGAGGAGGAGGAGGAGGAGGAGGAGGAGGAGGAGGGGGAGGAGGAGGAGGAGGAGGAGGAGGAGGAGGATGGGGGCACCGTCCCGTCGATCCCTTGAGGTGCCTGCTGGTGCTCATCTCTTCTTTAACGAGCTCAGAGCAACGCCTGTGCCTCCCACTCGACCGCTCACCATGAACGAGGCCCTGGCTGTCGTCCCCACAGCCCGCCACCAGCTGCGGCGTTATAGCGTCTCGGTGATGATGGAGACTGAGGTTCCCCACCGTCGCGACAGGAGGACCAGTGCAAACCCAAGACTCATCAACGATGTTGCAATAAAGCCTTCCTCCTGGTTCCTTCTTCACAGGTTCCTACAAGGGTTTATTTTCACTGGTGGAAGTGCTCCGTGGGAAGACAACCGCGTGAAAATCCTGAACGATGCCAAACGTCAGTTCTTTGGGCTTCAACGCCGCGAATCAACTCTACTGTAGCGTTCTGACGGTCCGGAATCGCGCCAGAACATCAGCATTGTGATGTTATTCCCTACCTAGGCTCTGCCTAGAAGGGTTCTTACTCTCTTAGCTTAAAGGGGCCGGGCAGTGTAAAGCGCCCCGGGCGGTTCCCCCAGTCCCAGCCCCGCGGTTCCCCCCAGTCCCCTGGGAGCTTTAGCTTTAGCTTAAGCTTAAGCTTAGCTTTAGCTTAGCTTTAGCTTGGCTGTAGCTTAGCTTTAGCGTTTCGCTTAGCTTTTCGCTTAGCGTTTAGCTTTAGCTTAGCTTTAGCTTAGCTTTAGCTTAGCTTTCTAGCCTAGTGTTCTAGCTTAGCTTTAGCTTAGCTTTAGCTTAGCTCTAGCTTATCTTTAGCTTAGCTGCAGCTTAGCTTTAGCTTAGCTGCTGCTCAGCTTCAGCTTAGCTTTAGCTTAGCTTTAGCTTTAGCTTAGAGTAGCTTAGCTTTAGCATAGCTTTAGCTTAGCTTTAGCTTAGCTTTAGCTTAGCTTTAGCTTAGCGTTACTGTTACTACTAATGCTGCTTTCCTAGGGGTTCCAACTCCTAGGTAGGGTCGCGCTGGGATAATTTAACACCGCGGATCAACGTGATTGGTGCGCCCCGACAGTCCTACATCGGGACACAAAAAAATGTCTGGCACGTCAACCATAACACAGCGAAGTTGCTGTAATCTCGAACGTGCGCAGCGCCAGGGCGAGAGCCACATGTTTTGATGAGGAGCCGCCCTCCATCTGTGAAGCTTCTGCAGGCTTCCAACAGATGCGAGCGGCGTCAAGGCGAGGGGCACCTTTTGAGAACGACCCGCCGCGCTTCAAGGATCAAACATGGTGATGAAGTCTCGAAGAAAAGCCTGGTCCGCCTCACCGACACGTCTGGGGCTGCCGTCGATCCTGGGCGTTCCCGACGTTGTCTAAATTTTTTTTGGCGACGAAAAACGACGACGACGACGACGACGACGACGGTGGCGACGACGACGACGACGGCGGCGACGACGACGACGACGAACGACGAATGCCGACGGAATATCGACGACGACGACAACTGATGAGGACCGATAGTAACGACGACGACGACGAAGATTCACGACCAGCGGTGACCGACGACCGACGATCAGCGACGACGATCGACGACGACGATGACGACGTGGAGCGACGACCGACGCGGCGCCCCTGCGCCAAGGCCAGGGGCGGGGCTGGTGCCGGCCCAGGCCGGCGCCGGGCACGGGGCCAGCAGCCAGGCCTGGGGCCGGGGCCAGGGCTGGGGCGGGGCGCGGCAGCGGCCGGGGACGGGGCCGTGGCCTGAGCCAGGGCCAGAGTAAAACGACGCGAAGATCGGGACAAAATCGGATCGGGATAATTCGAAATCTCTGAGGATCGGCGGGTTTGGAGGATGTATTGGGCGCCGCGGCCGCTCCAGAGCGTTCTGGAACGCTCTGAGAGCGCTCTGGAACGCTCTGGAGCGATTTATCCTGATCCTAGCCCTGTTTTGCAGAGCTGGGGCCGGGCCCGGGCAAGGGGCAAGGGGCAAGTCGGGGGTGGGCAGAACCCCCAACAGGGACACGTCGATCAGTGAGTTGTCCGTGTTCGGTTCTCGAGAGGGCGCCGTGGCCGTGATTTTCCAGGCTTGCGCCCGCCAGGCTTGGGCCTGGGCCTCAGGTCGTTGTCACTAGACCACGTTTTGCTAAAGGGCGGTCTGTCCATCCCCGAGCAAGGGCCGGGCCCGGAGCCCAGGAGACCGGAGCACGGAGGCCCCACTTTTTCCCGCTCTGCAGGGCGGGGCTCCCGCGAGGCTCGAGCCCAAGCTGTTGGAAGCTCACAGGCCAGAGAGGCAGATCAAACGACGCGAAGATCGGGACAAAATCGGATCGGGATAACTCGAAATCTCTGAGGATCGGCGGGTTTGGAGGATGTCTTGGGCGCCGCGGCCGCTCCAGAGCGTTCCGGAACGCTCTGAGAGCGCTTCAGAACGCTCTGGAGCGATTTATCTCGATCCTAGCCCTGTTTTACAAGAAGGGGGTGATGAATATAGGGCGGGTTGGATCCCATGGCGAGGGCAATGTCATAGCCTCATTTGTGTCCTCAAGCACGTCCCTTGCCCCCCCTTCGTCCGCGGTGCCCCCGTTTCCCCTTCGTTTCTTGGCTGCACTCTTCAGCGCACCCGCAAGAGAAGAAAGGGAGGTCGATGAGAACGCCCCAGCACCGCTGAGAACCTCCCTCGACCTGCCTTGGGCCCAACACGGCCTCCCTCCTCGCAGCATCCAGCTCCAGCTCACTCTTGACGTCGTAGGGATGGGCAGAGTAAAGAAGTGATACGGTGCATCTCGGGCAACTGCCCCTCTGTTTTGGTTCTGAAGAGATCCGCTCAGCTGCCGAGGTACCTGTCAATTTGGTGGGCAGCGGACAAGAAGGTGATGCGAAAGCACTGGGGCCTGCACAACGATTGGACGCCGGAGGACCCTGACTACGCTGTTTCTCTCGATACAGTCGTTTTACACCTCGTGTGTGTGTGTGTGCGCTGAAAGGCACTCGTGGCGTCAGCACTGAAATCCACAATTTAGATGCCTCTGGATCTGGGTGCACGCAGCAGGAAACTATGGTTGCGTGCCGAAATGAGCGAAGAGAATTCAGTTCACTGGAATGAGGGACGCTGTGGCTGTTGTGCGACTGTGCCGATGACTCGTGCGGTTCGCGCTGACACGCAGTGGTGGTACTTGTGTCAGCGTGGCACGCTGGATACTCGGGCGGCCTGCCATACGTGCTCCAGATTTCGTAATAAAAGGGAGGGGGGTCTCCTTTCGGGGGGGGGTCTCTTCCAGGCTATCTTGGAGAGGCCTGGGGGGGTCTGGGGAACGATGTTTTGGAGGGTTCTCCCACGGGGGGGGGGGGGTCTGAAATGGCTGTCTTGGAGGGTCCAGACCATACTCCAGATTTCGTAATACAAGGGAGGGGTCTGGACCCTCCAAGATAGCCGGAAGAGACCCCCCCCGAAATGAGACCCCCTCACTTTTATTACGACATCTGGGATACTCGGGCGGCTAAGCCCTCGCCGGACCTGTTGCCACACGCCTGCGAAGCGTTCGTTACCGCGACGTGCCGGGTCGGCGGAGGCAGGCAGAGCATCGTGGTCGGGCGGGCGCCAGCGCGCCGCGAGAGCGATGCTGGCCCCATGGGCAAGAGAAGGCGGAGGCAGGAGATGGCCCCTCGTCTTCCTCCTCCTCGTCCTCCTCCTCCTCCTCCTCCTCCTCCCCCCCCTCCCCTCCGTTCCCACTCTCCTACCCGCCTTTCCTCCTCCTCCTACCACCCTCCCCTCCTCCATCGCTCCTATCATCCCCTCTCCCCCCTACATCCTCCTACTCCTCCTTCCTCACCTCCTCCTCCTCCCCCCCTCCTCCTCCTCCCTCCCTCCTCCTTCCTCCTCCTCTCCTCCTCCTCCTCCTCCTCCTCCTCCTCCCTTCCTCCTCCTCCTCCATCCACTCCTCCTCCTCCTCCCCCTCCTCCGCCTCCTCCTCCCCCTCCCCTCCCCCTCCCCCTCCCCCTCCCTCCCCCTCCTCCCCCTCCCACTCCTCCTGGAGGTCGTGGAGATCGGGGGCAACGATAATTGGAGGGGATAGGAATGGGAGGGGATGTGTCGGCCCCCAATCGCCCATTGATCGCCGATAGGGGCCCGATAGCCCCGACCTGCTCAGGAAGGTGCGGATTCACCATCGGAGGCCTATCGCCGATCTATCGGCGATGTATCGCCGATTCCAGATCGATGCATCCCCCCCCTATGTATGCCAGTCCCCCCACCCACCCCATATCGTTCATGGCACCATTCGCTCTTGGGAGCATTGGTGTCAAGAGCTTGTTACGTCGCCGCTCTCCGTTGGGAGCCCCGATGTTAAGAGACGTTTACGTTGCCGCTCGCTCTTGCAAGCCTTGGTGTGACGAGCTTTATACGGCACCGCGCTGTGGGGAGCTTTGGTGTTCCGAGCTTGTTACGTCACCGCTCGCTGATGGGAGCCATGGTGTTTTTGGGCGTCGCTTGGGCCTCGTCGGGGTCTTCTTGGAGCCCTTTCGGAGCCCTTTGGGAACCCTTTTGGGGCGATGTTGGGCCGTCCTGGGGCCCTTTTGGGCCGTCGAGGCCTCTGGCCGTCTTGGGGCTCTCTTGTGGGCCTCTTGGGGTCCAAGCACGGGTCTTGGCATGCGCCAGCGCTTGTTCCTCGGATGGCCAGGCTGGCAGGACGGCAACGGGATCGTTTGCCGCTCTGCGGAGCAGATGCTGCCGGCCCGAGGGGTGCGCCGCGTGTCGGGCTGGCGCAGGAATTGCGCTCGCAGAGCGGCGCCGGTTTTTTTTTGCTGGGGAGTGCGGCGGAACCCAGGCCTCCAACGTGCTGCAACGCGCCAAGGGGGGTAGGGGGAGGGGGAAAGGCTTCTTAGAAGCGCCCCTGCTTCTTAGAAGGCGCGGGCCCTGTCTATGGATGTAGTGCCGGCGCACGCTAAGAAGCAGCCTCCTTCGGAGAAGCCTTCCCCCCTCCCCCTGCCCCCCTCTGCGCGCCGCCAGAACTCGCTGGGCAGAATTCAGTCAGGTTCTGCAGTCCACAAGTCTGAAGACCCCGCATTGGACAGAAGCACTTGGCATCGCTCGGACGTGTGCATTTTTTCTCGGCGACAACCGTCGAGGACCATCCTGGACCATCGAGCAAAAAAACAACAAAAACCAAAAAAAAAAAAAAACGAAAAAAAACGCACGAAACCGAAAAATGCACCCGAAAAATGGACGTCCGAGCGACGGCGAGAGCATGGCGTCGGAGAGCTGGGAGCTGTGAGGAGGCCGAGGCCCTCCTCCGTCACCGTTTCGGATGTCTGCCTCGGGGCTACTCGTGTAAGCTGGCGACGCCACGGCGGTGCCCCCCCCCCGCTCTCTCCCTGCTTCTCCTGCTGCCCCCCTTTTCCCTGGGGATCCCCCTTCTCTCTCACTGCCCCTCCCTTCCTCTTCCCCCCCTCTCCCTGCCCCTCCCTTCCTCTTCCCTCCCCCCTTTTCCCTGGAGATCCTCGATCTCCTCCTGAATAACCTGGCGGGCGCGCCGGGTGTCCAGAGACCAGCGCCCCTGCGGCCTGCGCGCGCGCAGTCTGTTCTGATTGCTTCTTGTTCTTTCTGTGGGAGCGGGCGCTCGTGTCATCAGGACAGCAGGCTTGGTGCAAGGCTGGACCTAAACAGTGTTTTTGGCCATTTCGTGGGCCGTTTTCGTTTCGACTTCGTTTTGCGGTGAAGGCGGATTCGAGACAAAAGCGGGGGAAAACGAAAACAGAACGAAAACGAAAGACACCGTTTTTAGGGCTTTGCGGGTCCTGGGAAGAACAGTCCACCAGTCAGTTGAGCTGCTGAGCTTCTGGTGAGGCCTTCGCTGACTCTGCGCGTCATCTTTCAGGAGGGAAAAAAAACACACAGACACAATAAATCGTCGATTCCCCAGAAAGTATGGGAAAATACGGGAAGTGGGGGGGAAGACAAAAACCCAGAAAATCTAAGAAAATATAGGGAATCTGTTTGTTTGTGTATATTTATTTGTGTGTCCTGGGGCCCCTTCAATCTTCACCGTCGGCGCCCGCGGTGGAGAGAGGCACGCGGGCTTCAGCGGGCTGCGTGTCGAGCGGCGAGGCGCGCGGGGTGCCTCCCTCGCGGGGAGCAGCAAAGCAAAACCAAGAACAAAAAGAAGGCAGTCGCGCCCGACGGTTGCGTCGGCACCTTCCGACGTGTAAGCGACGTGCTCCAGAGGGCCAAGGTCTTGGTCGGCGGAAGTTTGAGGAGGAGGAGGAGGAGGAGGAGGAGAAGCAGCAGCAGCAAAGACAAGAGCCAGATCAGGAGCAAAGGCAGAATCAACAGCAGTAGCAGGAGAAAAACCCAGGAGCAGGCGTATGAGTCCCAGGAGGAGGCTCGGCAACAGCAGTTGGAATATGGTGACGATGTGGAGGATGAGCAGGGTAGTGATGGCGGTGTGCAGCTCAAGAAGGCACAGAAGCCAAAGGCTAGTTCGCCATTGGCGGTGTATTTCTACTCGCCTCCTCTCCCATCCTTCTCCACCTCTCCAGCGAAGAAAGTGCCCCTCTGGCCGTTCCATGCCTCCGTCGTCCCCGCCCTCCCCCATCCATCTCCCATCTCGCCTCTCTTCCCTCCCCCCTCGTCCCCCACCAGTGATGTCACACCGCTCTACACAGCTCTTGTCCGTGGGCTGGAGGCTGTTGTCACCCAAAGACCGCTGTCTCTCGAAGTGCAGGCCCAGCTGGCATTTCTCGACCCGATCGAGCGTAAAAGTTCGTCGCGCAGCCCCCGCTCCTGCGCACTCCTCTCTATCGCCGCTGGTGGCCCTCCACTTCACCCTTTTCGACGCCAAGTCGGGCGTGTCCCGCTACATGAGGAATACTCGAACATAGTCAGTAAGTAGTATGGGGAAGGGAAGATGTTCCGACTATCTTTGATTGTGTTTGAAAATGGATTGACTTGTTTCACATTTTTCATCCACGATCCGCCTGTACAGTGGGGGTCCTCCACTTCACCCAGGGGCTCCGGCCCCGAGACTTTTCCTTTTTTCGCCGGCAGGACGAGACCCGGAGGCCCGCCGCAGAGCGACTCCGCACAAGCACCCCGTCTTCAAAGGGAGACAGGTACACATGGCCAACAGTCACACACACTTTTTTTGATTCGCGGGTCGAGAGCGCACCTCTTCTGGTCTAAGCTAAGCGGGCCGCGCGAAGCTTGAATTCACCAGAGATGGGGGAGGAAAAGGGGGGCGCAGCCTCAGAACGAGGCCGGGAGGAGGCAAAGCCTCGGAATCAGGCGGTGCTGTAGCCGACGGCACACACACACACATACACACACACATGCACACACACACACACACACACACACACACACACACACACACACACACACACACACACACACACACACACACACACACACACACACACACACACACACACACATTTTTTTCGTCGCAGCGCGGCAGAGGCGATCCGCACGCGCGCTTTGGTAGGCCAGGTGATGGCAAGCACCAGTTGGCGGGCAGCAAGAGAAGAGAACACGGACAGAGCGCGGCCGCGGGCAGGAGGAACAGGAGGTGGACCAGTCACAGCACGATGGCCGTCGACTGGAGCGGCCCTGCGGCCTGCCTGCGCTGATGCGTCCTGGCAGTGGACGCGGGGTGGCGTCTCGGCCACAGCCAGGGGGTGGGGTGCAGAAGGCCCACGCCCGGAGTGCAGGGCCGCGCTGGCTCGCGGCAGCAGGATGCTGCAAGGGCCCCGCTGCGCTGCCGAGAAACGTACAGCGAGATTGGTCCGATGCCAGGAGGCACGCCACAGGTCGGAGACTGCAGAGCTGCCGATGCACCAACTGGGGCGACAGCATCAAGCCCCACCTGCAGGGGCGCGGGAAACCTGCGGGCGGCGGCCGGGCCACACGTCGATTGCAAGCCCACACAGGCAAACGTCCAGGAGTCCGACGTCGACCTAGCGTACAGGCTGGCTGCAGAGGCGGGCAAGCGGGGTTGGGAAGACCCGTGCCCACTGAAGGGGAGGGCCGCAACGGTATTTGGCCAATGCTGCAAGAGCCCTGCTGCATTGCTGAGAAGCGGCAGCAGGCTGCTGCGCTGCGAGTGGGAAGCAACATGTGCCAAAGACGGCTGCGTGACCGACGCCACCGACCGGAGCGACGCAGCGCCAGGTCTCGAATGCCGCGGCCGCAGGGGCGTCCGGCGGGGCGCGGGGACAGGGCGGCTGAGCCAGCGGGGGCGACAGCTGGGGCCACGCGACAGGGCTCCTGGCGGAGGCGCCAGGGAGGCGACAGCAGGGCTGCGGGGGGGCGGGCCAGCTGCAAGAGAACACCCTGGCAGCGGCATGGCGCCGCAAGTCGCGAGGGTGGGGGGGGGGCCCAGCGAGGGCGGGAGCGGGAGTGGGCGCGGAGAGCTGGGCCCGGCGCGCGCATCACAGCCAGGCGCAGCCAGACCGCCTCGCCACGGAGCTGGCGCAGCGGGGGGCGCCCCGCGCCAGAAGCAGCGGGGCGGGGCGCCTCCCCGACCTGCGGCGCAAGCGGCGCAGCGGGGAGGCCGCAGGGCCGCCGCGCCGGGCAGCCAGCCGGCGCGGAGTCCCGCTGGAGGCACGGCGGGGGGGAGCCGGCGCCCGGGGAGCCCGCCGGAGCCAGGCGGGGGCACCACCCAGGACCTGCAGGGCCGCAGGTAGGGCAGCGCCGCCAGGCCGGGCCACCGATGTACACGCACGAAGCTGAAGGACCACGCCGGATTGGCGCCCGGACGTGTATAGTGGGAGCATTCACCGGGGAGGGGGGGCCCTCACAGAGAGGGAAGGACCGAGGATGGGCGCACCACCCGGGTTGGCGCTCCCGCGTGAACAGCACCTAACCGGCGCACATACTTGTGAAAGAGGCACGGGACCGATCTGGGGGGAGGCGCGAGTGTCGTGCTGCCGGGGGTGCCCAGGGCACGGGACACCAGGAGGCTACGGTTAAGCCGTGCGTGTCCATCCACAGGAGGAATATTCCAAAATATGCTAAGAATTGTCTGGGGACGATCTTTGGGTAATTTGTTGACGATTGTCGTTTTCTGAACTATTTTTCATTTTTCGTCCAAAATCCGCCTGTAGGAGGACATGCCCGGCCTAATGCTACGGTCCGAGGGGTCAACGCGTGTCGAAGGCCAGACGTAGCGGCTAAATCCCCCGCGTGCGTGACTGGTCTCCTGCCGGCCAGGAGGCACCGTTGGCCCTCTTGCCTCCTTGGCGTTTTCCTCCAGCCTGCGCCTGTCGGTCCAGCTGCTGCTGCTGCTGCTGCTGCTGCTGCTGCTGCTGCTGCTGCTGCTGCTGCTGCTGCTGCTGCTGCCATGCATCATTCCAGTCAACGTCGATGCGCCCGTACCGGCAGAAGGCTCTGACGTCGTAGCAGGAGGCGGTCAGGTCGTCCATGAATTGTCTGCAGAAACCTCCGTAGTCGCCAGCGTTGCAGCGACCCTTGCCCCGCCCGTTGCCATCCCTCACGTCGCGCGCCCGGTTCCAGCCTTCCACGAAGAGCGCCCCGCAGGAGCTTTTGATTCGGTTGGTAAGCTCTGGCCAGGTCCCCAGGCGGTCCACTGTGGCGCCCACTGGATGTCGCAACGAGGCACTTGCATTAAGTCGGGCCTGTTCCCCCCCCCGATGTATTTTCGACGAAAAATAAAAAACACCCAAAAACTAATCAAAACAATAATCCAAAAATAGTCTGGGGACTATTTTTTCATATTTTTGGACCTGTTTGGGGCATTTTTGGGGTATGTTCTATTTTCCGTCGAAAATCCCTCTGTGGGGGGACAGGCCCGACTTCACACTTGCACAGGCTGTTGTAAGCAGAGTCCCAGCCCCGGCATCGGCACGTGGGGCCCCATCCCCCTTGCGCGGCGGCTCCCGGCTGGAACGTGTGCCTCCAGTGGGCCCCCAGGCGCCCCAGACGGCCCACTGGAGTGGGCGTCGGTGGCGCCTGTGCCCCACCTTCAGGAGGGGAAAAACACACACAGACACAATTCATCGCCCACTCCCCAGAAAATATGCGAAAACATGGGACGTGGGGGGGAAGACAAAAACCCAGAAAATATGCGAAAATATTTGAAAATATGGGGAATCCTTTTATTTGTGTCTATCTATTCGTGTGTCCTAGGGCCCCATCACTGTGCCCCACCTGCCCTCGTCGGCAGGCCCGTGGCGAACTGAGCGCTGGGCTTAAGTCGGGCCTGTCCCCCCACAGGGGGATTCTCGACGAGAAATAACAGATACCCCAAAAATATTCAAAAAATAAACTAAAAATAATATGGGGACTACGTTTTGGGTATGTTTGACCTTTTCGGTGTATTGTTTCATTTTATGTCGAAAATCCCCCTGTAGGGGGACACGCCCGACATAGGCTGGGGCGTTGAGGGGCGCGCGGCAATGGCGCGTCGCCGACCAGGTTCGCAGGACCAGGCTGCCTGGTTCTAGGCCTCCTGGAGGGGGTCCGAGCAGAGGGGGTCGGAGGATCGCGCCGCATCGGCGATGCGGCTCAATGCGGATCCCGACGTTTTCCAACGCTGGCGTCGCCGATGCATCGCCGATGTATCGCCGATGCATCGCCGATGTATCGCCGATGTATCGGCGGTACGGCGCGACCCTCCGACCCCATCTACAGTCAAAAACCCTCATAAGGACGCGCGACTTTGCTCAGGGTACCCTTGCGTCCTTGCTCGTCCTTGCTCTTGCGTCCTTGAGGTGTTCGTCCTCCGCCGCCCCAAAAATCACAACCTCGGCTTCCAAGGGTCTTGCGCCCCTCCCCGCGCGTCATTATTGAGGTTTTTGACTGTACTCCGACCCCCATCTCCCGCCGGCAGCGCTGGCGCGGCGTCTCTCCGCGGGCGATCCAGGCCAGGCGCGCACGGCCTGCCCCGGCCCAGACGGGTGCGCCGCTGGGCCCCAGTGTGCGTGCGCAGAGCTGCAGGCCCCGCGCGCACTTCCATCCCGCCGCTCCCGCCGCTCTGCCGGGGTGCCGGGAGGGGCACAGTCGGAGGTGGATAGACCTCCTACCCTGACACGTCGATTGAGGAATTGGCCGTTTTCGGTTCGCGAGAGGGCGTCGCGGCCGTCATTTTTGCGGGTCCAGGTCCGTCGGTTCCGGTCCCAGGCCGTTTTCACCAAGGGGAGGTGTACTAAAGGGAGGTTTGTCCACCGCCGACACAAACACCCAGACACACAACTGATTGTCGATCCCAAGGGAAAGACTGGAAGATGTTGACAAATGCGGGGGGAAGACGAAAACCCAGAAAGCAACTAGGAAAATGCGTGGGAATCCTGGGATCTGCGTATGTTTCTTTGTGTGTCCCAGGGCCCCTTTGGGGCGGTGAGGGCAGGCCAGAGCCGCCCACCCGCCTCGCCGGCCCGCCCGCGCCAGCACGGGGGGGCGCGCGCCGCCGCCACCCTTGGCCCTCCGGGCAGTGGCCTGCTTGCACCGCAGGCGCGCTAACGGTGCGTTAGCGAATGGCGAAGTAAAAAGTCCAACTGTAGGAACGATCTAGCTCGAGACCCCTCCCCTAGAGACTTAGGCATGACCACCACACCCCCAACTTACGACAGAACGTCACCCGCAGCCCCACAAGACCCTCGCCAGCCCCCCCACCAAGATCCCTCAGGCCGGCGGGGCGGTGGCCGGGGCGGTGGCCGGGGCTGTGGCCGGGGCGGTGGCCGGGGCGGTGGCCGGGGCTGGGTTGTGGAACGGCGAAGTAGGAAGTCCAACGGTAGGAAGGCGTGGTTCGTGGCCAGAGCAAGTGTAGGAATGCGTGGTCCGTGTTTTCCTACAACTCGCTGTGTCGTTTTCGTTCGATGCAGTCGTATGTTTGAAGTGTAGGAAAGGTGTTTCGTGATGTCCTACATATTGTTTTGCGTGAGCCCGGTGCCACAAAAACAGTATTCCCAACCGCACCGTTAACCAAGCACGCCGTCAGCGCGACCTTGGTTGCACGTCTGGCGCGATGCCCGCGCGCTGATGTGCGACGGCTGGGCAGATGAGCGACGCAAAAAAACTGGGTCATCTGCGCCGACATTGGCGCGCAAGCTGCCCGCGCAATCGCGCGGAAGTGCCCTCGTCTCCAATGCAGCTTGCCGCGCTAGTGGCCCGCTTAAGCCGCCGCGTAAGATCGCTGTGCCATCTCGCGCCAGACCCGTTTTTGACCGTCGCTCCGATGGAGGGGCAAACGAGGCGGTGCTCATCGCCCGTCTTCGCGCTCCCTGGCTGGTCTGGGTTGTCAGGGGTGCAGGGTTTCTCCGAGGGGCTTAGGCGACCCGTCCTCCTCCTCCTCCTCCTCCTCCTCCTCCTCCTCCTCCTCCTCCTCCTCGCCCTCCTCGCCCTCCTCGCCCTCCTCGCACTCCTCGCCCTCCTCGCCCTCCTCGCACTCCCCTCCTCGGGTCACCTGTGGCACCGGAGGAAACCGTCCAGTCAGGACAGGGCTGGAGCGGGGCCTTCCCGTCGCCGCCTCCCCGGCCGCCTGCTCGCGCGGGGGAGGTGCGGTTTCGTCGTCGGTTGCCCCGGGAGCAGCCTCTGACGGGCCGAGTCTCCGCCACCATTGCCATAGGTATGGGAGGGAGGAGGAGGAGGAGGAGGAGGAGGAGGAAGAGGAGGAGGAGGAGGAGGAGGAGGAGGAGGAGGAGAAGGAGGAGGAGGAGGAAGAGGAAGAAGACGAAGAAGAAGACGAAGACGAAGACGAAGAAGAAGAAGAAGAGGAGGAGGAGGAGGAGAACCTCCCCATTCTCCCTTCTCCCCGTCCTGCACATGGTAGTGGTGGTGGAAAAAGGTGGCCCATCAGCCTCGTCAGTCTTCCCCTCGCAGGGGTCGGCCAGGCGGGCCGCCCTGGCGCGTGGGATCGGCTCGGCGGGGGAGCCGAGGGCTGGAAATTCCCGTGGCGCGCGCCTGGGGCCCTCGCCCCCGTGGCTGGCCAAGCGCGGCCCCCCAGGGGGGGGGGGGCGCCCATTGCCTCGCCAGGAAGGGCGGGGCGGCGGCAGCGGGCGAGGGCTGGGGAGCTCGTGCCGCGGATGCCTCGGCGCGCCAAGAAGGACGCCAGGGCGTCCCCGCCACATCTGGACGGGTCGGCGCCGCGCGCGGCCACTCGCGGGCTCAGGAAGGGCTTCCACTTCCACGCCGCCCTCGGGTCGTCGATGTTGCTGCCCTCGCTCCGTGTCCTGCCCTTTTTGCTAGTTGGGCCCCAGGCAACGACGTGGGCCAGAGCGGCCCGCATTCTGTCCCAGGGAAAGTTGGCTGGTGCGCCAGAGCTGGGCATGGCGCCGCCACAAAGCCAGCCTCAGGAAGGTGGCGCACGCGCCACGGCCCCGGTCCTTTGGCCGTGCTCCTGGACAGAATCGTTCCACGCCTCGATTCCAGGATGGAGCTGCCTAGCGCGGTCCACCATCAGGTGGGGAGATGGTCTTATCCTTGCGGTCCAGCCGGCATGGTGGGTCGATCGGCGTGACCGGGGCCAGGGCGTCCAGGAAGCGGTTCGACAGCGCTGGGTAGGCGGGCGGCGGGGGTGGTTCCAGGTCTGGCAGCACAGCCGCTGTGCTTGCTGGCGCCGGAGCCAGGTCAACGCGCACTCGTCCTGGAGGGCTGGCGGCAGGTGCGCAAGCCATGATGTGCCCGCCCGCAGAAAAGGACAGCGCTGGAAAGGGCCTGATCCGAGCGTCTGGACAAAGTCCATAAGGAGATCGTCGGGCATGCACATGGGGACGTTGGCGACTCCCTCAGGGAGCTCTGGCAGATACCTGTCACAGACCGCGCGCTGAATCCACCAGGACTGATCACGCAGAAGACTGCGTGGGCGAGCATGAGCTGCGTGCAAGTTTCCACCCTGCTCCACTATCCCCGATCCAACTGGCCGGCGTCCTGGACTGCCCCATCCTCCCACAGTGTCGTGAGGAAACGTCGCATGAAGGTGCCCTCTAGCCCTGCTGGGGCCACTTGGCGGCCTTCCCGACACCTGCTGCAAGAAGCTGACCCAGAGCTGGTTGATGGCCGGGCCGTAGTTGCACCGCACGTGGCCAACGAGGTCGACCAGTTGGTCTGTCGATAATCTTATGATCTGCACGAACGAGACGGGCACGGAACAAATGGGAACGATGCCCAACAGCAGTTCCTGTTCATGTTGTACAGGACTCGCTGTCCACGCCGCCGCGGCTTGTGTCCATTCGAGACAGAAGGCCGCCTGCCCAACAGCGGCCGCTGTTATTTTGGAACAACATTTGTTGTTGGGCATTGTGCCCACTGTTTCAGTACCCATTTCGGGCGTCCAAAAACAAGGTCGACCAGTTGGTCTGTGGATAATCTTGTGAGGGCCTGGGGCGGGATCTCTGGGAGCGGAGGCGGCGGGCACCGGGCAGGGAGCGCGGGCGCCCAGGCCGTGGAGCTGTCACGGCAGGGGCGGCGGCTTCCAGAGGCCCGAAGGCGGAGGCGGAGGCGGTGGTGGGTGCCTGCTGACCCTTGCAAGAGGCTTGCGCCGTTCCGCCCACCCCCAGAAGCAAGGGCGCCCTCGAGGGCGCGAAGTTATTCGCGCTTCGCGGTTCGGCTCGGATTCCTCCTCATCCTCCTCTTCTCTCCTGGGAGGCGGCGCGAGAGCGCGAAGTTATTCGCGAAGCGCGAAGCGCGAAGTTGGGAGCCCTTGCAGAAGAGAATTTCAGGAGGGGAAAAAACACACACACACAATTACTCGTCGATTTCCCAGAAGATATGGGAAAATATGGGAAGTGGGGGGAAAGACGAATACCAAGAAAATATGGGAAAATATGGGGAATCCGGTTATTTGTGTGTATTTATTTGTGTGTGTCCCAGGGCCCCTTCAGAATTGGAGTCCACTTTTGAGGCGTCGTGGGTTTGGGGGGCACTACGGTAGGTCCGTGTCGTGTCAACCGGCGGCGACCCCGCCAGCGGCGTTCAGCGTTAGCCGCCGCGGGCGACCCAGAATCGTTCGATGTGGAACGATTTGGACGTTTCGGAAACGGCCGATCGTTCAAGGTTGAACGATGCCCGCGGTGTCAGAAACCAACGCCGAAGTCAGCACGACACGAAATGATTCTTGTGGTCGCCTTGGAAGCTGTTTGGGGGCCTGGCGGAGCCTCTCGGAGGCAGTTCTTGAAGTGAATCCGGGGCCTCTTCTGGGTCTCTCGGGGGGGGCCTCTTCGGGCTCAATTTGGAAGCATTTTTTGGGGCCGCTTGAGGGCTTCTTGGGGGGACCTTTGGGGGGCCGTTTGCAGTTGGCATTCTAATGTGGGGGTTTTCGATCGGAACCTTCGCGGTCCCAGAAGTGTTCCCACTGCAGTGTTGGCCTCATTCCTGGATCGGCGTTAAGCTCTCGTCGCTCGGAATGGCGCTCTCGCCACAGCACGGGCCACATTTCTGGACCCGAGTATTTCTTCGTCGTTGCCGCACCCATCCTTCCCCCTCCTCCGCCTTCCCCTGGTCTATATCCTCGTACTCCTGCTCCTGCTGTTGTTCATCGTCTTCGTCATCCTCACATTCATCATATGAATCCTGCTCATCATCCCATACGCCTCCTCATCATCATCCAATGCCAACGCATTTACACACAACCACCTCCTATTTGCGCGACGAGCGATGGGGCCACTTTGAGGGTCAAGGCCTTCTAGCACACCCCAGTCGGCGGAAATGACAATCCACAGAAATGGTGAGGCCATGTGTGGGAGGGTGGGATGTCAGATATGACGAGAGCTCACCTAGCTTGCCTCTCCCCCCTTAGTCCCTCCCCTTCCTCCCTCCCGCCCTTCCCGACGCCCCACGAGGACGAGGAGATAGACGTGGATGTGAATGTCAAGCCTGGGGACCGGCTGGTCGCGGCCAGCAGGCCGGACAAGTACGACGGCGTATTCTGGGCAGGCTTTCTGGCGGCGGTTTTGGCGGAGGAGGTGAGGGGGCAGTCTGCGCCATGACCTAGCGAGGGCTGGGAGAGGGGGATGTGGGAGGAGAGAGAAGTGAAAGGAAATGATGTGAAAGAGGGGGGGAGGGGGAGAGTGGGAGTGGGGAATAGGGAGGAGGGGAAGGGGGGGTAGGAGGGGAGGAGGAGGAGGAGGAGGAGGAGGAGGAGGAGGAGGAGGAGGAGGAGGAGGAGTAGGAGGAGGAGGAGGAAAAGAGGAGTGAGAACACGAGCGCAGAAGGAAAATGGGAACGTGGGAAGGGAGGGAGGAGGAGTTAGAGAGAGAGAGAGAGGATCAAACGATGGGTGAACGAGGCGGCGGAGGAGAAGGGAGGAGAGGGGGGAGGACAAGCCAGGTGCGCCCGCGCTACATCTGACATCACACGCATCCGTTTCCATTGCTCTAATGTGTTCTGCATCCGCGAACGCGTGTCATAGGCGGATCTGGAAAGAAAAGCAAAACATCTTGTTGTGCGCAGTCGGAAGAGTGGAGTTGGTTACAGAGGAGGAGCAGGAGGAGGAGGAGGTAGCGAATGAGCAGGAGGATGAGCAGAAGGAAAAGGAAGAGATGAAGACAGCAGCAAGACGAGGACGAACAGCAGCAGCAGCAAAAGTTGGGAGTGGAGGGAGCGGGAGGAGCAGGAGGACCAGGGGAAAGCGGAGGAGGGGAAAGGAGGGGGGCGACGACGATGAGGAAGGACTCGGCCCGGGCTGGAGCGAGAGCGCCATTATGCCCGCGCTGCAGCGGGAGCACCGATGTGGACGGACCGACAACGTCCGGACTGAAGCATCACATCATGAAAACTCATTCGGACCCATCTTGCGTGCACACAAGAATACGCGGAGGGCGGCGCGCGACTGTCAGGCCGTCTTCGAAGAAAAGTTTGGTAGCATTCATACTTGTACGACCACCCATCGGGCGATAAGGAGGTTCGGGGGAAGGAGCCAACGTTTTACTCAATCGATCTCACTATCGATCTCACTTTCGATCTCACGATCGATCTCACTTCCGATCTGACTATCGATTCAACCATCGACTTCACTGTCGATCTCACTACAGAGCCCACATTCGATCTCGCTATCGATCTCACTATCGGTCTCACTATCGATCTCACTGTCGATCTCACTATCGATCTCACTATCGATCTCACTACGGGACACCGACGGGACACTGACGGGACACCAACGGGGAAAGAGCGTTTTCTGTGGTCGTTTGTAAGGTCCCCCCCGCGTTCGGAGCCCAGGGGGGGGAGGGGGCCGACGACGACGACAACGACGACGACGACGACGACGACGACGACGACGGCGGCCAGAACGACAAGGATGAGGACGACCATGGCGGCGACGACGTCGACGACGACGGCGACGGTGGTGAAGGTGTCACTGATTGTCCCGCCCGCTTGACCAGCCTCCTCAGAGGTTCTGGTGCATTCTCCCGCTAACAATTCCGCGTCACAGAGTGATGGTTACAATTTCTGTCCCGGCCCGCTCGCCCGAGTTGATGCCCAATCGGCGAGGGCAAGATTTACAGATAATGCTCAGGAAAAACACGCACAAACACAATGAATCGTCGATCCCCCGGAAAATATTGGAAAATATGGGAAGTGGGGGGGAAGGCAGAAACCCAGAAAATATGGAAAAATATGGGGAATCATTTTATTTGTGTGTATTTGTTTGCGTGTCCCAGGGCCCCTTCAAATGTTCCGAGCGCTCGGCCGGCGCCTCCGACCTTGGTTCGCTGCTTTGTTGCCTCGGGGTCCCTCGGGCCGCGGTCGCGCTTCCTTCGTTGCCTCGTGGCCTCGGCATCGCTCGGACGTGTGCCTTTTTCTTTCGGCGAGGACAATCGAGGAGCATCCCTGATCCTCTGGCGAAAAAGCCACGCACGAAACCGAAAAAAACACACAGGGAATGGACCTCCGAGCGATGGCGAGGTTCCCGGCTCCTGGGTCGCGGCCCCGTTGTCTCCGACCTTGGCCAGCTGCTTCGCTGTCCAGCTTTCTCGGCCCCTGGGTCACGGCCCCGTGTTCTCGGACCCTGGCTCCTTCTCCCGTGTTGTCTGCCCTCGGGTCGCGGTCTTGTTTCCTCCGACCCTAGCTCGTGTCCTCGTCTTCTCTGCTTCTGGGTCGCGGTGTCGGTTCCTCCGACCCTGGCTCGGCTTCGAAATGTCTCGCTTTTTATCTGCCCCGTGGGTCGCGGCCTCGTTTTCTCCGACCTTGCTTCGGTTTCTAGTTTTCTCGTTCTCTCGGCCCTTGTGTCGCGGTCCCGTTTTCTCGGACTTCGGTTCGTTACATAGCTTATCGGTTTCTCTTCCTCTGGGTCGCGGTCTCGACTTCTCCGACCCTGGTTCGTTTTGTCCTTTTCTTGTTTTCACGGCCCGTGGCTCGCGGTATTGTTTTCTCTGGCCTTGGCCCCGTTGCCTTCTTTTCTCTTTTTTTCGGCCCCTGGATCGCGGTCTTGTTCTCTTCGATTTTGTTTGTATTATAGTTTTCTCGGCCCTTCGGTCGCTATTTCGTTTTCTCCGACCATGGTTCGTTGTCTCGTCATATCGTGGTCTCTGCCCTTGAGTCGCTGACTCGTTTTCCAAGACCCTTGTTTATGTTATCGTTTGCTTGTTTTCTCGGCCCGAATGGTTCCGGTGCTTGTTGTTGTTGAACGCTCACTATTGAAAAACAATTATTGTTGATCCCCCCTCCAGTGACCATTGTTTTCTTTCAATTGAAATGCTTCCCCCGGGGCTCGCACCTTGCTGTTTTTTAGGGAAAGCCATTGGGCTCAAACTGGTTTGTTGGCCCGCGGTTTGCAACAACAACGGTTCCGGCCTGATACTTCCTTACAATGTATTTCCAAATCGCGCTCTCGCGCCGCACTTCCTCACAATTTGCATACGAATCGCGCTCTCGCGTGGGACTTCCTCGCAGATTATCCAGACGATGCGCCCTCGGCGCTCAGGAATCACGCTCTCGCTGTGGTTTGTCTCACGATTTACTTGGGAATCTCGCTATCGCTCGAGACCTCGCGATTCATGCAGGACCCAGGCTTCAGCAACCCGCCTGCTCGACCTGGTCGCCTGGGCCCGCCTTCCCGACCTGCGCGCTTTGGGCCTGCCCACCCGATCTGCCTGTCTGGTTCTACCACTTGGTTTCTGCTCCTTGCCCCCCTCCTGCTCATTTCTCGCGTGCTCCACTCTTCTCCCTCCCCCTTCCACCCGTCTTCTCTTCCCTTGCTTTAGGGGTTGCACTAAATGCACGTGGAAGATATACCCCCAAGGAGGTACGATCGAAGGCGACGAGGGCGGGTGCCGAGGGCTTGGGCTATACGTACTGATTGGCACGCGCGCACATAGAAGCGAACAGTCTTAAAGTGATTGTTGTTGTTGCTGCTGCTGTTGCTGTTGTTGTTGTTGATATTGATATTGCTGTTGATGTTGCTGTTGTTACTGTTATTGTGTTTGATTGTGTTATTGTTCTTGTTCTTGATATACATTGACGTTGCTGCTGATGTACACTGTCATTTAAATTTAGTGGACCGCTCGACTGGACACCTCGCGCGTCGTCGTCGTCGACGTCGTCATCCTCGTCGTCGCCGCTTCCCCCCCCCCCCCCGGGGGTTCGCGCCAGGCGGGCGGGCGGGCCTTTTGGCCCCCCCATCCCCCAGTTCCACCGCGAGACGGGGCCCAACAGCGCGAACACGGGACGGGGTGGAGTTTTGCTCCAGAGTTGGACCTAAACGTTGTGTTGTTGGACTTCGGCTGTGTTTTGGTTTTTGTTTTGGCCGGGAGGTACAGGAACACGGGCAGAGCAAAACGAACAACACAACGAACACAACACGAAAAACAGCGTTTAAGTCCAGCCCTGAGGGGAGGGAGTGACAATTTGTTCCAAACAAGTGCCCGCGAAACGCGCTCTTTCACGGCGGAGCCTCACGAGCGATCTTGTGTTCGATATCACCGAGTCGATCTCACAATCGATCTCACTATCCCTCTCGCGATCGATCTCACTATAGATATCATTATCGATATTACCGATCGCACGATCGCTCTCAGTATTGATCTCACTGTCAAGTTCACTGTCGATCGCACTATCGATCTCATTATCGGTCAGTCGATCGATCTCACGACAGGACACCACTGGACACCGCCTCCTCCGTCCTTCTTCCTTCCCCTTCCCGCTCCCCCCTTCTTCCCGTCCCCCTTCCACCCCCCTTCCTCGCTCCTCCCCCTTCCCTCACCCCTTCCTCCTCCCTCTCCTCCCTCCTCCCGCCTCCCTTCCCCCTCCTCCCCCTGCCCCCTTCCATTTTGGCTCAAGCACTGTTGGCATCAGCAGCGCCTGCCGCACTCCGCGCGCGGACGGTCCGTCGGTTTATTTCGCTTCATGTCTAAACGCGGAGCTGATGGCTCCCCTGCTATGTCTACTGATGGTATGTCCGATGGTGAGGATAGGCGACGTGCAGACAGGTCACCCTCGCGAGAGATCACGAATGCCGACCTGCTCAAGTACATGAAGGGGATGGACAGGCATGTGAACACTAAACTCAAGAAGGTGCAAAATGATTTGAGGGCTGTGGATAAGAAGGCGGACACAGCTGTTGAGGCGGCTCAGAGTGCACAGAAGATGGCTGCGGACGCTCTTCGAGTCGCTCAGGAGGCTCGAGCAGGGTCAAGGCCTGCGAGTACGGCATCTACCGTTGCTGGGCCACCACGTCCTGGCCCGCCCATGGGTGATGATGCCCTGAAGATCGTGATTGGAGGCTTCCCTGAGGCTTCAGACAAAGATGAGATGTTACCTTACCTGGACAAGATCTTCTCGATGGTGGACCCAACTGCTATTACTCGTAAGTGGTGCGCTTCTCCTGGGAATCATGCAGCAGTGTATTGTCGTGATGATCGTGCAGTTTGGGCACTATTGGGGAAGCATCGTGAATGCGTCGATCGGGACAACTTTGGTGGCACTGGCAGTGGTAAGGCACAGTATACTCCTGCTCCTGGTGGTGATGGAGGCCCTCCGCTTCCTGGACTTCGTTTGTGGATGAAGAAGCATCAGTCGATGGAGCAGCGTCAGGTGACATCGACTCTGGTGAACATGGCTATTGTGCTTTCGCAGGCTGAGCGCAAAGGGCGCCGATAGAAGGTTGTCTTTCCGCAGCGCGAGATCAGGCTTCCTGATGAGATGGGTCAGCGCAAACAGGTTGCGTATATCAACGCCATGGGTTCGCCGACGCTCACCCTGGCCAACTTCAATGCCGAGCTGCAGCAGTCTGATCTTAAGGATGACGAGACGTGCCAACAGAGAGTGGAGCAGAGCAAGCAGGACTTCAAGGCGCGCCGTTCGTTTCGGGACTAGAGATAGACTTTCTAAATCTTGGGGTAAGAAGATCATTCAGAACTTGAATGTCGTTACGCTCAATTGCTGTGGGATGGCTCTTGATGCGTTCAGTGGGTTTCTAGAAAGTATATCAGAGGAGTGCGAGTGGGACGTGCTACTCTTGCAGGAGGTCTTTGCGGTCCCGACGAACTTACCGAATTCAATTCAAGGACATGTTGTCATAACTTCTCCAGGCACTCTACAGAACCGTGGATGTGCTATTGTATTTCACCGGCGCCACCTTCACTGCGTTCACAAAGCTCCTGAACCTATACATCCTCGTGTGACGGTGGCGAGGGCCACCATCAAGGACAAATCGTTTCTCTTTGTCTATACTTACCTTCCTCAACCTACTTCTGAAGAATGCTATTATGACACCTCCAACCTCATCTTTGGCTACATCTCGACACATCATATGCCTGGTGATACTCTCATCTTGGGTGCTGACTTTAACGCTGAGCTTGGCCCTAAAGAACTTCACGAGGAGGATCAGTATCTTGGGGACTTCTCGGGTGGCACACGAAATGAACGTGGAGAGTGGCTTCTCCTATTAGCAATGCAGTACGGGCTGGCTTTCTCTCACACCTTTTGTCCTCGGGGAGGTGCACCTACCAGGTATGCGTTTGGATCGGACCAGACCTTGTACCACGGCTCTTTCCTTGATGGCTTTATGGTTTCCAAAGCATGTCGGGCAAGAGTAAGACAGACTAAAGTTCTGGACACTGCTGCGACGATCACGGACCACCGCATGCTCATCACGCAGTACGAATGTCAACGCGAACGCGTTTGGCGAGAGAAGAAACCTCTCGGATGGCGAGTTCAGCAACCTGAGGAGTATATTTCAGGGATAGCTTCTTCACTCACCTCGGATACGACGCTGGAGGACTTCTCGAGAACCATTGGGAAGGCTGCAGTCAACACTGGGAAGAGTATGAGTGCTCGGGCTGCTGCGCGTCAGGATCGTGTACCTCTTCATGCTCTGGAGGCGGCTTGGCGACAGGCTCCCACTCAGGCTGAGAAGATTGCACGCGCTCGTAAAGTATGGGCTGAGAGACGACGGCTGCGCGACCTTAAGCATCACGCGGCGTCTCAGGCTGTTCTAAGCAACTTGCGAGCCGGGGGCTGGGGCAAGAAGGCCTCTGGCACCTCAGGCAGACTGGCCCTGAGGGATCCTGAAAAAGAAGATCGGTCCATCACGAACCCGTCGGAGTTTGTCGATGTTGGTCAGAAGTATTATAGCAAGCAGTTCTCTGAATCTCGCTCCAACCTCCTTAACATTCCCTCCTGGATCTATGGCAAGTTCAAGATAGACAATACCTTCAACATATCTCACCTCCTGAAGTGTACTATGCTACTTAAGCCTCGTAAGTCGTGCTGCTCTGAAGATATGGTTGTTGCCGAAATGCTGCAGGCCATTGCCATGCAAGGTGCCGCCGCCCCCTCAGCTATGCCAAAAACTATTGACTTTGGGGATATGGGTCCTGGGGCTTATGGAAGAGCCTGGGTCGGACAGTTTGATGGGGCTCGGCGTGATGAGGACAATGCTGGATGTGGCTGTGTTCTATATGATGGTATGGGGGTGGAAACGTTTCGCTTCTCACATCGGTTTTCTCCTGGGAGCTCTTCGATTGATGCTGAATGGCATGGGTTACTTTTCCTCCTGGAGATCGCTCTTGGGTATCGGAACGAGGATGTTCAATCTGATTTCGTTATCGAAGGTGATTGTGACCCAGTCGTTAACCAGCTTGCGGGACTATGGTCTGTCTTAGACAGTCGTACGTGGGCTTATCGATCATCGGCTCTTGCTCTCATCGCTCGGCTGGGAAGGGTTCGCATCCGTCATGTCCGTCGCTGTTTCAACAAGGTTGCAGACTCTCTGGCAAATGAAGCTAATGACCACTACGATCTATGTAGCCCCCTCACACTTGGCTTACAACACTCTTGTACTCGATGCTGCCATTGTCTCTTGGAGTGTGCAGAAAACGAAGAAGTTCGCGACGCCCCTCTGTCAGTTATTTTACCGTCGAAGGGCACGCAAGTGGAGAACCCATTTTGGACACTTAAAGAAGCCATTGATCGTGATCTTCGTGGTGAGTTCTGCACTGTTATGCCTCATCGTCTTCAGCTCGACCATAGTCACGACGTGTTGCGGAAGAGACAGTGCTTGGCTGATCGCCCCCTACATGCTGCGGCTGCGCGCATGGACACCCAGCGGACTTTGTGTGATTTGGCATTGGTTCCGAAGGAGAGCTTGGTCACTTGGTTCAACTTGCTAAGGCCGCTGGCGATTATGCCAGTCCTTCCAAAGATGGTGGGAGGTGCCCTTCTTGAATCTATCAAGGATAAGATTCATGACATCGCTCCCTGGCAATTTGCTTATCGTGAGGGGCACAGCGTCATGGACATGGTGTTCATTATTATGATGATGGCTCAGAAGTGCATGCATGGGGGACTTGGTTTTGTTGCTGGTTCTGCTGAAATTCCTAAGGCTTTTGATTTTGTATGCCATCTTCGCGCGCTTCAATCCCTTCAAAGGCGAGGTGTACCAGATTTTATTGCTGCTTGGTTTCTCAGACACTTACGATCTACTCGATATAATGTTCACTTGGTGGGTGACACGGCTACCACGTCACCCATTACTCGCGGCGTTCCTCAAGGGTCTGCTTGGGGGCCGGCTTTCTTCAAAATGGTGCTCACTGATTGTCTACACCCAGCATGGCAGAAGTGTGTGGCAGATCGACTTGGCATTGCGATGCTGGATGTTGCTTACCGTGGTCAGCATTATTCCAAGTGGTGCAGAATGTGCAATTTCAAGTTTATTCCCTTCTTGGTTTGGAGTGACAATCTGTTCATACTGGCCAACAGTATCGTGGATGCGCGTGAGATATGGAAGAGATGTCGTGCAGCACTTGTTCTTTATGGCTGGGACCTTCCTGGAGATCGTATCGCGCTCTTGGTGAACAATACCAAGGAAAAACATCCTTGGTCCAAGATATGGCCTGCTGTTGAGATTATCCCGCATGATAAGGCGATGAAGACCACTGGCATATGGATGAACGCTCGTGGACAACTGGATCAAGATGTTCGCACTAAAACGCTCACGGCTACATCAGTGGTGGGATCTGTCCAGCACTTACTTTCTAGTCCGTCAAGCACTCGTATATCTAGATTTCGCTTAATTCACCGTACGGTATCATCTTCGTGCTTATGGTGTTCACCAGTCTGGAATCTATGCCGACGCAAGGCATTGGCTTTGCGTGCGGCTCAGACAAAACAATTTGCTCGTCACATACGCTGGCCTCGTCTACCAGAAGAAACTGATGAATCGTATTCTCGGTCGGTCAGGTCGCAGATTAAGAAACTCAAGATTGCTGAACACATCCAGGACCTAGATGTGATAGTATGGCGTCGTCTTCATAGGTATGCTGGCCATATCGCACGTAAAGCTCATCAGAATCCTGATTCTATTATGGGTCATGTTCTGAACTGGAATTCTCACCAACACGCTGTAACTGAACAAAGAGAAAGAGAAAAACAGGGTTTTCCGAAGTTTTCGTGGCAATGTGTCTGGGAATATCAATTGACTAGATTCTATTATCCTCGACGTATTCACTGGATGGAATTGGCTCTAGATAGATATGCGTGGAAGGCGTATGAGGAGGAGTACATCCTTTGGCGGCTGGGGGAATCTAAAGATCGTGCTAGTGTTTGAGGCTCACCTACAGCTTCACCGAGCAGAACCGAGGTTGCGTTTGAGAGGCGTTTTGTTCCTCACCTACAGCTTCGCTAACCAGAACCGAGGTTGCATTTGAGAGGCGTTCTGTTCCCCACCTACAGCTTCACAGAGCAGAACCGAGGTTGCATTTGAGAGGCGTTTTGTTCCTCACCTACAGCTTCACAGTGCAGAACCGAGGTTGCATTTGAGAGGCGTTTTGTTCCTCACCTACAGCTTCACAGCGCTGAACCGAGGTCGCATTTGATAGGCGTTTTGTTCCTCATCTACAGCCGCACAGAGCAGAACCGTGGTCGCATTTGAGAGGCGTTTTGTTCTTCACCTTCAGCTTCACATAGCAGAACCGAGGTTGCATTTGAAAGGCGTTTTGTTCCTCACCTGCAGCCGCCACAGAGCAGAACCGAGGAGGAGTACATTTATGGAGATTGGGAGAATCCAAGAATCTTGCTAGCGTATGTGATATCTTCTTGAACGAGGTTTACTTTGTCGTCGTCCTTGCCTGAGTTCCTGCCCTCTTGCTCCGCTGCTGCGTTTAGAGTAGTATGTCATGCTGGATGGCCCCCATCTCTTATAGCATGCCACCACCACCACCTGCCCCCTCCTCTCTTCCCCCTTCCCTCTCCCCCCCCCTCCTCCTCCCCCTTCCCGTCTCCTCTCCAGCTCCGCCTCCCTCACCTTCCACCTTCCGCCCCGCTCCTCGGGAGACGCCGAGCAGGTCTAATCGGCAATGGGGCACGGCAGAGCTAACAGGCCTCGGGGTGGCTGGCCTATGTCCTGGTCATCCTTCTCGCCGCTGTCCTCCAAGCCCGCCGTGGCCAGTTTGACGACCGCGAGCCTGCCGTACACGAGGGTTGCCTCCAGTTTGGTTGCGTCGTATATATCCGCTGTGACAGTGTTGATGGTTTGTTTTGCCTTTCGGAAGGTCGTGGGAAGTTGTTGGGGCCCCTGGGAGCTCGTTGGGCTACCTTTTGGCGATGTTTGGGCGTCTCGTAGCAGGTCTTGTTCTGCAGTTGTTCGCTCATTCGGGGTCGTCTCTTGGACAGAACAGCTCAAGCAAACAACACCAGACTGGTGGTGGTGGCTCTATCGTGAGATCTTCTGGTGGTGGTGGCGGTTTTTAGATGGTGCGTGCAAGTAGGGCCTCCGAGGTCGCAGAACGGTGCGGCGAAGGAGCGTGCGGCGAGGTCTTTGAGGATTCCGAGGTCACCGCCTGGTCTGTGATAGCACCGTTTTGAAGCCTCCAAAGTCCAAAAGACAGATGGGGCCGGACGTCAAGGGAGGAAAAAACACCTGGACCGGACAATTGGCGTGTATTAAACGGCCGTGGGCGTTTACTAAACAGTCTTGCCCTGTTCGATTCCTTCAGTGGGGGGCGTTTAGTAAACGGCTTCGCGCGTCGGGGTGGTTACTATGGGGGGAAGTGCCTGCTATTGTTTAAGATGTTTTGGCATTGTTGGAGTGTGTTTTTATGTGTCAAGAGTCGGCCTGAAGGAGGACACGCCCGACCTGATTTTGGGGGCCTCCAGAGTCCAAAAGACGAGGTGGGGCCGGAAGAGCGGGGAGGGGGCGAGGCACGAGCGTCGAGCGCGCATCGCAGCAGCGTGCGGCGGGGCGCTCGCTCTGCTCGTCCTCGGCGTGGCCTCCCCCGCAGCCGTGCCGGGGGTCCGCGCGCGCGCGCGGGAAGGCAACGGCGCGATCCACCACCTCTCCCACAACTCCACCGACTGGAAGAACTTCTCGTACGAGGTCTTCCAGGAGAAGGGCATCAACGTGAACACCACGCTGGCCGCCTGCGGCCGACCAGGGTGGCACGCCGCGTCCCGTGCTGTCGTTGCCCGCCGGCCTCTGCTCGCCACGCTCGCCCTCGAGGCCTTGGCGCTTGTGTGCCTCGTGCTGCACCCTCCAAGCTCTTCTCCCCTAATAACGCCATCCTCTTCGGCCTCTTCCTCCCGCCCTCTCACTCAACGCATCGAGTCTAGCAGTGGCGAAGCGTCCTGGCTCGCCTGTAGGCCGACCTAAGAACGATCCAAGAACCTTGTGTGGTCTGCACGAAGTGTTCTGAAAACAGTTCTGGTCGAGGCTGTCTTGTTTTCACACGTCGGGTTCATGTTCTAAGAGCCTTGTTTGTTATTAGAACATTGCTGGGTTCTAAGAACATTTCGCGGTAGGACTATAGGAATGCCGGGACGGTCGGTCCCTGCTCAATCGAGGCGACTCCGTTCACGCGAGCCCATTTGAAGGTCGCACGCGTGCTAGTTGTTTCGGGGCGAGCAGGCATCGTCGCGTCCACACTGTCCTTATTGTGCCTTTATCATTCCAGCATGGCGGGCCGGGGCGAGGGGAAGGGTCTAAGCCTCCCAGATGTGGTCAGAGCAGATGAGTTCGGGGGATCGCGCCGCATCGGCGATGCGTCTCCATGTGGAGCCTGATCTTCTCCACGCCGACGACGCTGATGTGTCGCCAACGCTGCCGATGCCTCGGTGATGCGTCGACAATGCAGCGCGATCTTCCGACCCCATTTGCTCCGACCCCATCTGGCTTGGTATCGTTCGGACGTGTGCATGCTTTCTCG
>CAUYUJ010021310.1:55000-57500 GCA_963575745.1 Prorocentrum cordatum
ATACATACATACATACACACATACATACATACATACGTACATACATACGTGCATACATACGTATACATACGTATACATACATATATACATACATGCATGCATGCATGCACACATACAAACATACATTCATAACACATACATACCTACGTGCACACATACACACGTAGATGTATATATGAATACATACATACGTACGTACATACGTACGTGCATGCATACATCCGTATATGTGTATACGCGCATCTGTTGCTTGCGTGCACTCACGCACTACACACGGAGGCAAGCTGCGGGTTCAACCTAGACCTGTCTACGGGGAGCAAGACCACAGCTTCCCCAGGGCAGCGGAGCGCGCGCCGCAACTGCCGCACCGCCCCGCGCTCCCCGCCCAGCCGGTGCCCGCCCCCCGCCGCCGCCGCCGCCGAGGAGGAGGAGGAGGAGGAGGAGGAGGCGGAGGCGGAGGCGGAGGCGGAGGCGGAGGAGGAGGAGCACCCCCAAACCCCCGCGAGGCCGTCCCAGGAGCTGCCCCCGCTGGTGCCGGCCGAGCCGGGCATGCCCTTGGCGGCCCTCTGCAGGCCGCGCGGGCCCCTCCGCGCCCGCGGCGGCGCCTGCTGGGCAGCGTGCCCACCAGCACTGCCACTTGCAGGGCGGGGGAGAGGGGAGGATCGGGAGGTGCTCCTCCTCCTCCTCCTCCTCCTCCTCCTCCTCCTCCTCCTCCTCCTCCTCCTCCTCCTGCCTATGGCAGTGGCTGGTGGAAGAGGGGGGCCCGTCAGCTCCTGCTCCTGCCAAGGCCTCCAGTGCCTCGGGAGAGGTCTGGGCGGCCGATGTGCCGCCACTTCCGGCCTGGTGAGCCGGTGAGGCGGGCATCGGGCCCCGGCACCGCGACAGAACGACGCGGGATGGACCACCGGCCCTGGATGACCAGGCGCGATCTTCTACTCGCAGAGTGCCTACTCGCAAACGTCCGACAGAAATATGCCTTCCTCTGCGTAGTATATCGTAAGTCTCGCGCGGCGGATCCAGGCCGTTTGCGAGTAGTGGAACGCGCTTGTCCAAGGGCCAATGGGAAGGGGCCGAGAGGTCCGGGGGCCCATGCATGAAGAACAAGCTGCAACGAGTAGAAGACACCGACACCGCTGCTCGTCTGGGAGGGGGCTTCGTCGCCACGATTGGCTTCGCCCCGAGACCTTGGTCGGAACGCACCCCTGGGAGAGGTCTGGGGACCAGCGGCACGGGCATGTTTATGGTATCTGCATGTTCCGCCATGCCATCCCTCCTCCTCTTCCGCCTCCTCCTCCTCCTCCTCCTCCTCCTCCTCCTCCTCCTCCTCCTCCTCCTCCTCATCTTTCATGTCTTGGAGCCGTATCGAAGCTCTGATTGGACATTCGTGGAGGTATTCGAGGCGGTCTTTGGGCTGTCTTGAGCCGTCCTGAGCCATCCTGGAGGCCATCGATCGAACAAGGTGGCGGCTTCGTTAGACTTCATGCGATGAGCCCGAAAAACGGAACGCTTGTTTGGCATTGCTGCCGCTGAAATTCCGTTCGTCGGGGGCTTGGGCTTCTTCCTAGAGCCTCGACAACCTTCAAGGTTGGGGATTTTGGGGGGGGGATTCGGGAGCATCCCTTTCGGTGCCTGCGTGCTCCCCCAGAGGAGAGCACTCCCACCCCGAGAAGACGCGCGCACAGCTTTGGCGGGCCCGTGCGGCCGCCGCGGGGTCGGTGGGGGCCGCCCCTCCCCGCGCTCCTGGCGGCGCCTCCGAGCTCCTCCCCCCGAGGGGCTCCGACCGGGGGGCAGAGGGGCGGGGAGGGTCGGAGCCTAAGAGACGGGGGTCATTGCAAACGGGGATCAGGATCCTACAGGATCCTCCCTCCTCCCTCCTCCTCCTCCTCCTCCTCCGCCTCCTCCTCCTCCTCCTCCTCCTCCTCCTGCTCCTGCTCCTCCCCCGGAGGGGCTCCGACAAGGGGGGCAGCAGGAGGGAAAAAACACAGACACAATTCATCGTCGATTCCCACGAAAATATGGGAAGACATGGGAAGTGGGGGGGAAGGCAAAAACCCAGAAGATAGGACAAATTCTGGGGAATCTTTTTACTCGTGTGTGTTTATTTGTGTGTCCTGGGGCCCCTTCAGGGCAGAGGGGCGGGGAGGGTCGGAGCCTATAGGAGACGGGGGTCACTGCAAACGGGGGTCGGCCAGGGCACCGGATCCTGCAGGATCCTCCCTCCTCCCTCCTCCTCCTCCTCCTCCTCTTCCTCCTCCCTCATCCTCCTCCTCCTCCTCCTCCTCCTCCTCCTCCTCCTCCTCCTCCTCCTGCTTCTCCTTCTCCTCCGCCTCCTCCTCCTGCTCCTTCCTTCTCCTCCTCCTCCTCCTCCTCCTCCTCCTCCTCCTCCTCCTCCTCCTCCTCCTGCAGGAGGGACGGGGGTCACTGCACCCGGGTCAGCCAGGGCACCGGATCCTGCAGGATCCTGCGGAGACCCCCTCTGGCCGACCTGGCTTAGCGAGCC
>CAUYUJ010021310.1:62500-105000 GCA_963575745.1 Prorocentrum cordatum
TCGGGGGCTGCGCCGAGGGGGGGAATGCGGGGGGATCACGGATCGAATTTGGACCGGAGCCACTGACGCAGGGATCCTCGTGGTCTCCGTGGGTGTCCAGAAGTCTCTGGAGGCTCTTGGAGCCCAGAGAAGCCCAAACAAGCACTGAATAGGCGTGCGTTTGTGGCGAGGGCGCGAGGATCTGCTCGAGTGGGACAAGTGGAAGTTCTCACAGCTCCTGGACAAAAGCAAGCAGGACACCGCGATCGGCACCTGCGGGCGCCACAGCGTCCTGACAGGGTTCCGTCGCCGCCGCCGTCGTCGCCATCGTCGTCGCCGCCGCGGCCGTCTCCATCAGCGTTATCGTCGGCGTCGCCGTCGTCGCGGTTGTCGTCTTCATCGCCGTGCACGTCGCCGCCGCATTGGAAAAAGCAGGACGCCGGATCCCTGGAGAGGCGGTTGGCCCAAGGTGCCCCCAGCGTTTCGCTCAGTCTTGGAGCCCTTGTGGCTCCCTGGGCCTCGCCCAGGGCGCTCGGGATGCCGTCGGGGCCTTCGCGGAAATCCGGGGCATTGCCCTGCCAGGTGCGGCCCAGCCGCCCCCAAGCACTGAGCGGGCCGACCCCATCGTGCTCCGGCCGTCCGCCCACGTCTCAGGGTTACGTCGGGCCCGTCCCTCTCTACAGGAGGAAGGTTCCCAAATAGTCAAAAAGCAGTATGGGGACTATTTGTCAAATATTTTGGGGCATCCTCCTCCTCCTTCTCCTCCTCCTCCTCCTCCTCCTCCTCCTCCTCCTCCTCCTCCTCCTTTTTGGATTGGAATTTTCAACATGTCGTCCGAAATCGGCCTGTGGGGGGACAGGCCCGACTTCCTCTTAGGGGGAGGCAACGGGCTCAGCACCGAAGGGGCTCGTCATTTGGGAGGGGGCTGTTTGGTCGCGCCCGACCTTTGTGGCGAGGGGCGCCTCTGGCCGCACTCGAGACTTGAGCCCTCCCGCACTGCACCTCCCGGCCCTCGAATCGGGCCGGACGAAAGGGGGGGATTGGGAAAGGGGGGGTACGAAATTTGCTCCATGCAGCTGGTTTCGGCCCCACCGAGGGGCCCATTCCTCGATACGTAGCCGCCTCCGGCGCCGGGAGGCGCCGGGAAAATCAGCTACGCGAGCTGATTCTCAAACCCCCCCTTTGCTATCCCCCCCTTTCGCCCGACCCGAGAGTTGAGCCCTCCCGCACTGCACCTCCCGGCCCTCGGAGATTCAGAAGCAACAGAAGCATCAATTTTCGGGCGTCCTCCCGGATTTCTTGGGCCGGCGTTTGATCCATCTCCCCTTCCACCCCTGGCAGCGCCTCTGCGCCGGTTCCTTGGCTCCTTTGGTCGCTATGCACGGGAATTCTTTGACCTGAAGTCCTGCGACCTTTCGGCCACCAAGGGCGGCCGGCTTCAGTGTGACCTGTCGCCGTTACCATACCCTCGTCTGTACGTCACCGAGGTCATCCTCAGCGACGAGAGCATGCATCAGCGACAGGGACAGAGAGCGGCTCCTCATGAGGCTAGGTTTGTCGATGATCGGGCTGAACTGGGTGACTGGCGATCGCAGCTCGAAGCTTGCTAAGCCATGTCCTGGTCGGGCTAACGCGACCCAGACCCCCGCCACGCGAGCCTTGGCGCAGGGGGTCTACCACGCGATGCTGGCTGAGGTCGCGGGACCGACGGAGCTCGACTGGACCGAGCCCGGAAGACAAGCGGATCGCCTCCGACTGGTCCGAGGTCTCGACGCAGATGAGGCTCACGCTGGAGAGGGTGCTGGACCGACTGCCGCCACCCGGGGACGCAGCCTCCATCGGGGCTGCTGACCTGGCCGCAGTCGTCGAGGGGTCGCCTTGCTGGACCTTTCCCTCGTCATGCTCGCGCCGGCTGAGCGACGGGTTGCCACCACCTCGGTTCAGGTCTGGGCTTCGAGGGAAGAGAGGCACCGCATCGTCGCTGCTCTGCTCGCGGGGGCGATGCTTGGCCTGATCGAGTAGTTTGAGATCGCGACGAGAGACGAGCAGCCGCTGCTCAACGAGTGGTGCACCCACGAGCTGTCGAGCATGAACCAACTGAACGGTTTGTCCTGATCGAGACGGAGGACCTCATCTGGAGCGCCGCCGACCGAAAGGCCTTCTCTTACGTCTTCCGCACGTCGTCTCCACGGTGGCTGCGCATCTTGATCGGTGGCCCTGCCCCCGCCGAGCTGGCGGGCGGCCCGTCTCGCACCACCGCACGCAGCTGCCTCGAGGTCGTCGGCGCGGAGTGGATCAGCGCGGTCAAGGTCGCGACCAACCTGCATTGCGACGCGCTGCACCGCCGCCGCGAGCTGCCGCGCGGCCTGCGGACGTCGCCTTCCGCTCGGAGGCGAGCGGCCTTGCCCAGCTGCCTGGGCGGTCTACGCTGACGACCCCGAGATCGCAGAGGCGACAGAGCGAATCGGCCGAGCTGCAGGGCACCGCGCCGCCGACGCTGACCGAGGTCCGCGCCTGCTACGAGCCAGTCGGTTCCGCGGGCTCGCCAGGCAAGGACATTCATCGAGGCGCGCGGGCCACGACCCTCGTCGAGCTCGGGCTCGGCGTCGAGGGATTCCGTCGCCCCCGTTGGGGGCTACCCGACGGCGGTCACCAGCCTCGCGTTCCAGGTGCTCGGCAGACGTCGCACCAGCAGGAGGCCCCTTTCTCGGCTGCAGGGCGCGCGCTCCTTTCTTCCGCCCCCCGCGGGCGTCAAGCCTCGCTCGCGCCTGGCGCTGGCTGGGGGGCGCGCGGACGGCTGGCCGTGTCAGCCTGGGCTCGCCGAGGACCAGCCGCTCTCCTCGGCGCCCCGCGCCCTCCGCGCCGCAGACCTCAGGCTGGAGCTCTACCGCGTCGTCGCGACCGCGGACGCCTCGGAGATGACGCGCGCGGTGGTCCTCGTCCTGGAGCCCCCTCCACGGGGGGCTGGGCCGGCCGCCCGGCGCCCGCGGCCGCGCTGCCCCGCCTGCGAGAAGGACGCGGTCTCGTCGCCCTGTTCGACGGCATCGGCGGGGAGCGGCGCGCGCCGGCGCTCCCGAGCATCGCGCCAGCTGCCCCTCCTGCGAGCTCGACCCCACCGGCGCCCGCGGAGCCAGGCGCCCATACCCGAGCACGGCCCATCTCGAGGATGCGAGCGCCGTCGAGCAGCTGGACCTGGCGAAGCGTTCAAAGGAGCGAGACCACATCTCGCGGGCATCGGCCATGCACGACTTCTCCTGCCAGGCGCACGCCGCGGTCGACATCGACCGGAAGGGCCTCGCGGGCCCTCGGGCTGGACCGGCGCGGCGCCTGAAGCGCATCGCTGACGGTCTCGAGAGGCGCCTCCTTCAGGCCCGCCTCAACTTGCCGGGCGGGGGCGTCGCCTCGACGACGGAGCGCGACGCGATGGCCTTGAACGGGCGCTTCGAGAGGGCCCCCTATTTGATCCAGGCCGGCGACATCGGCTGGACCCAGCCCCCCTGGTTCTACCGGCGCCCGTGGGGCCCCCCACCGAGCCGCGAGTAGAGCTCTGAGGTCGCGACGTCGAAGCTGACGGACGGCGCCGTGCGCGCCCGCTGCGCGCCCGGGGATTCCGCCTCCGCGTCCGACGACCGCCTTTGGAGGAGTGGCTGCCAGCTGACGCCGGCTACCCTGGGCCCGAAGGAGGCGAGCCACTGTCTTCCTTTGCGCGGTGGGCCCCGGGGAGGGAGGAGCCTGGGCCGCGGCCCGAGGGCGCCCTGGAGCGCCGCGAGTCCGAGCTCGCGCTCTGCGCCGACGCGGGCTGCGCGGCGCCCCCGTATCTGTTCAACGGCAAGGGGTGCTTGCACGCGACGGACAGCCAGCTCGCACCTCCGCCTGCCTCGGCGCGCGAGCAGCCCATGGGCCCCCTCGACGGCCACACCGCGCCGCGCCTGCCCAGCGGGGGCGTGAAGGCCGAGCCCGACGAGTACGAGAGCACGCTGAGGTCGCCGGTCGGCAACTCGCCCCACTGCGAGGTGGTGGCCTGGCTCGTCAGCCGCTGGGCCGCGTTCGTTGGCCGGCCCGTGGCCCTCGCCGCGCTCTCGGGGCTGCGCGAGAGCGCCCGAGCCTGGGCTGCGCCTCTGGACAGGAGGCCCCGCCTGGCTGGCGCGCCGACGGGAGCCCTAATTATCACCTGGGGGAGCTGGACCAGCTCGGCGGCCCCGTGCACGCCGGCCGCGGACCGCGGAACCTCGGGGGCCCGAGTTCGCCCAGGAGCCACGCGTTCCGCGCGACCGAGGGCCGCGCTCTCGCGGAGGCCGGCGATCTGCGCACCGCCTGAGTCGACTCCGGCCGCAGCTGCTGGACGAGATGGGCGATCTCGTGGCCCGACGCCTCGCACGCCGCCGCGGGCCGTGGAGCTTTGCCACGCGGACGTCTTCCTGGCGGAGCTGGCCAAGAGCAACCATGCTCAGCGGCAGGACTGGGGCGCCTCGCGCCCGCTTTTGACGGGGCTGGCCACGGCGCGCCACGCGAGCGGAGCCGACCTGAGATCTGACAGAAGCTCCGAGGCGATGCTGCAGGAGATGCGCGCAGGCATGAAGCAGCGGCACAAGGCACGGCGATTGATCTGGGCAGCAGAGCACAAAATGTTCTAGAGTGCCACGGTGCGCTCGCTGATGATGATCCGATGATCCGTGCGTCTCTGTCGCGAGTGCTGGCCGCGCCACCCGAGCTGGCCCGGGATGCTTGAGCGGCGCAGGAATCGGCGCCGAGACTCTGAGCCGCTGGCTCACGGCCGCTCGACACTGTCGTTGACCATGCTGCCACCGCCCGCATGCCGCTGCCGATGGATTCAGATGGGACGAACCCGACCGATCGAGATTATTTTATACACCCGCGGGCGCGAAGCGTCGCGAAGGGTCAGGCCCGCGACGTGTCGAGCGGCGTCGAGCGCCTCCTGAAGACCAGGAGGCAGGTGCCAAGAGCTTGGCGTCTCATCAGCGCCCGGGCCCCCCCGAGGCCCCCTCCCGAGCTCCGCCCACGCTGCCCCCTGTACCGTAGCGCTCGCGGGCCGAGCACTGGCGGCAGAAGAGGTGGCTTTCGCGTCAGTCGCGAGGGCCGCCTCTCCCCCCTCCCCCTGCGCCGAGGAGACCCTCAGCTCGCGCGGGCCTTCGCCTCCTTGCGCCGAGACCGACGCGGCGTCATCGGCTTGCCTTGGGCAAAGACATCGCGTCGATAAGAAGTCGCGCGGGGACATCTCGCTCCGCGACGCCCTATGTGGGGGCCCTCGTTCTTTGGCACCGCGTCAGGATCTGCCCGCCCGCGGCCCCTCTCCGCTCGCGCGTTTCATCTGTGGCCCCGCCGAGCTGGGCACGATATCAGATCATCTCGAGTTCGCGCCTTATGATCTTGGCGAGGAGGAGCCACGCACGCATGAATCGCTGTTTCCAGGAGACCGCGTTCCATCTCTCTAAATCCATGGCGAGAGGCCGGTGGTCGACCCACCACACGGCACGCATCCACATCCAAGATGGCGCTGCAAATGTGCAGTGATTATGTCATGGCCTCGAGTACGTGAGTCGGAGGTTGATAGGCCTCCTACCCTGACACGTCGATTAGTGAATTGGCCGTTTTCGGTTCGCGAGAGGCGTCGCGGCCGTTATTTTTGCGGGTCGAGGTCCGTAGGTTTCGGTCCTAGGCCGTTTTCACTAAAGGGAGGTTTACTAAAGGGAGTTTTGTCCACCGCCGAGTCAGACCCTTGGCCGCCGCTGTGCCACCTTCAGCCGAGTACGGCAGCACTGCCGACAAAATTGAAAATTTTGCAGGATTGTTTGATATGTGCTTGCGCTTGGGTCGTGTCGACTAAAAGCCAGAGTGATAACCTAAATGCGTGCGATGCTCGCGTAACATTGTATCTCTGAGATGGTTGGAGCTAGCCCTCTTGTGTCGCACCCCGATCGGCCTTGGCCCCCCTCTCGCGCCGCCCCTCGCCCCTCCGCATCCGCGGACCCCCGGCCTGGGAGGCAGCAGAGCGATCCCATCATAGGCGGTGGTGTGCCTCGCTGGACGCGGGGGGTCGCTGGGGGGTGGCTCGCGGGGAGGGGGGGGCAAGGGGCCGCGAGGGGGGTGGCCCTGGCTTTTCGTGCGCCAGGCTAGTTTAACAAAAACTACGGCCGAACATAACAAGGAATATGAAGAAAGTGGTTCAGCCCAGTCCGCGATCGGCCCCGCCACCCCCGCCAGCCCAAACATATGAACGTTAACTGTAGATGGTTGGGCCAGCGGGCGAAGCGGATGATCGCGTCTAGGCCGCTCGCAGCTCGCGCGGCAGCTGTTTCGGCCCGCCTTCCCCCCCTGGGAACATTCTCGAGACGCCATGTCTAAGGCTCGCAGGAACTAGCCCCCCTGGGTTCACTCCCCTCTCGCGCCGCCCCTCGCCCTTCCACATCCGCGGACCCTTGGCCTGGGAGGCGGCAGGGCGTTCCCATCATAGGCGGTGGCCTGCTTCGCTGGACGCGGAGGGTCGCTGGGGGTTGGCTCGCGGGGGGGGGGGAGACCGTGAGGGGGGTGGACTGGGCTTTTTGCGCGCCCGGCTGGCTTAACCAAAATATGGCCGAACATACCAAGGCATGTGAGGAAAAGTATCCCGGCAAAGCAACCTAAGAGCGATGTGTAGGAGCATATCTGGAAGCATTCCCCTTAAGATTCAGATGAGAATCCAGTTGTAGAATTCTGCTGTTCTCGCAGTCGTAGTCGCATTCGCGATGACAGTCGCAGTGGCAACGGCAGTCGCAGTCACAGCCTCAGCCTCAGCCTGCCTCAGCCTCAGCCTCAGCCTGCCTCAGCCTCAGCCTGCCTCAGCCTCAGCCTCAGCCTGCTTCAGCCTCAGCCTCAGTCTGCCTTCAGCCTCGGCCTCAGCCTCAGCCTGCCTCAGCCTCAGCCTGCATCAGCCTCAGCCTCAGCCTCAGCCTGCCTCAGCATCAGCCTGCCTCAGCCTCAGCCTCAGCCTGCCTCAGCCTCAGCCTCAGCCTGCTTCAGCCTCAGCCTCAGTCTGCCTTCAGCCTCGGCCTCAGCCTCAGCCTGCCTCAGCCTCAGCCTGCCTCAGCCTCAGCATCAGCCTGCCTCAGCATTCAAAATGTGGCCCGGGAATGGAGTTCTGGGAACTCGAAGAACACGAAGTGGCCTACAGTTGGCTCCGGGCATTCAAAATCATGCCCAGGAATGGAGTTCTGGGAACTCGAAGACCACGAAGTGGCCTACAGTTGGCTCCGGGCATTCAAAATCATGCCCAGGAATGGAGTTCTGGGAACTCGAAGACCACGAAGTGGCCTACAGTTGGCTCCGGGCATTCAAAATCATGCCCGGGAATGGAGTTCTGGGAACTCGAAGAACACGAAGTGGCCTACAGTTGGCTCCGGGCATTCAAAATGTGGCCCGGGAATGGAGTTCTGGGAACTCGAAGAGCACGAAGTGGCCTACAGTTGGCTCCGGGCATTCAAAATGTGGCCCTGGAATGGAGTTCTGGGAGCGCCAAGAGCGATTTTGCGAGGATGTCTTAGGCGATTTGGGTGGCGGCGGCAGAGCGCCGGCAGATCGCCGGATCCCGCCCAGACCCCCTTGGGGAGTCATGATGCTCTCTTTTGACCCTACTAGAAACCTATCAGTCTTCGCTGTTAGGTAAAAAGGGTTCAGCCCAGTCTGCGATCGGCTCCGCCACCCCCACCAGCACAAACATATAACTATATATATACATATGTATATATACACACATATATATATATGCATATACATATACATATATAGAGAGAAAACAAAGAGAGAGTAAGACAGAGAGAGAGAGATCTGTGTCCTCCCCCTCTGTGTCTTTCTTCCTCTCTTTTTTTCTCGCTCTCTCTCTCTCTCTCTTTCTCTCTCTCTCTCTCTCTCTCTCTCTATATATATATATATATATCCCTCTCTGTCACCCTATCGCGACACCGCCCCCCCCTCCCTCCTCCGCCCCTGGGCTCTCCCTCGACGGTGCCGCCCTCCCGCCGACGGCAACGCCGCCCCCCCCCCCTCCCCCGACGACGACGATGGCGCGCCCGTCCCTCTGCCCCTCGCCGCTCGCCCTGTGCGACGGCGCCCGACGGCCACGCCTCCCCCGAGCGGCGGCGACACGTGGCCTGCCCCCCTTCTCGTCCATGTACTGGTCTTCCTCCTCCTTCTCTTCCTCCTCCTCCTCCTCCTCCTCCTCCTCCTCCTCCTTCCTCTCCTCCTCCTCCTCCTCCTCCCTCCTCCTCCTCCCTCCTCCTCCTCCTCCTCCTCCTCCTCCCCTCCTCCTCCTCCTTCTCCTCTCTCCTCCTCCTCCTCCTCCTCCTCCTCCCTCCTCCTCCTCCCTCCTCCTCCTCCTCTCCTCCTCCTCCTCCTCCTCTCTTCCTCCTCCCTCCTCTCCTCCTCCCTCCTCCTCCTCCTCCTCCTCCTCCTCCCCCTCCTCCTCCTCCTTCTCCTTCTCTTCTCCTCCTCCTCCTCCTCCTCCTCCTCCTCCTCCTCTCCTCCTCTCCTCCTCCTCCTTCTCTTCCTCCTCCTCCTCCTCCTCCTCCTCCTCCCTCTCCTCCTCCTCCTCCTCTCCTTCTCCTCCTCCTCCTCCTCCTCCTCCTTCTCTCCTCCTCCTCCTCCTCCTCCTCCTCCTCCTCCTTCTCCTTCTCTTCCTCCTCCTCCTCCTCCTCCCCTTGCGGCCGAGGCGGCAGGCCCGGCTTCTCGTCCATGTACTGGTCCGGCCAGGGGAGGATCCACTCCAGGCAGTGGGGCGCGGCGCTCGGGCCGAGGGGGGGGAGGGCTCCCGGCGGGGGCGGCGGCCGGCGCAGGCCCGGGGGGGGGGGGGGGGGGAAGGCGAGGAGAGGGGGCGCGAGGAGGGGGGAGGGAGAGGCGGGGGAGGAGAAGAAGAATAGCGATGTGCCCAGGGCGGGACCTGAACGGTGTTGTTGGTGTTTTCGTGGGCCGTTTTCGTTTCGGCTTCGTTTTGCGGCAGAGGCGGATCCGAGACAAGAGCGAGGGAAAACGAAAACAGAACGAAAACGAAAAGCACCGTTTAGGTTCAGTCCTGAATTAGCCTAGCGAATGGCCCAACCATATGCAGTTGTGCGTGCCGTCGTTGTGAGTATTGCCGTCGGTGGATCTTCCTAAAGGGCCACGGAGCGCGTGAAGGGTGTACCAAAATGCAGCGCTGCCACTGGCCTGAGGTGAAGCTCCCTATGGGGCCACGAAGGGGCTCAGTGAAACCACATGCGGGCGCTACCGCTGAGGCCTTCGGTGAAGATCCCTACGGGGTCACGAAGCGTGCGATGGATTCGCCGAAATGGAGGTGGAACTGCATGCGGGCGCTGCCACTAGGGCCCTCCGTGGAGCTCCCTATGGGACCACGAAGCGTGTGAGGGGCACACCGAAATTCCTGGCGGAACTGCATGCGGGCGCTGCCATTGGGGCCTTCGGTGGAGCTCCCTATGTCACGAAACGTGTGAGGGGTGCACCGAAGTGGGGGTGGAACCGCATGCGGGCGCTGCAACTGGGGCCCTCGGTGGAGCTCCCCTCGGGGCCACGAAGCGTCTGAGGGGTGCACAGACGTGGGGGTGGACAGACATGGGGGTGGAAGCGCATGCGAACGCAGCCACTGGGGCCTTCGGTGGAGCTCCCTTATGGGGCCACGAAACGTGTGAGACATGTTCCGAAATGGCGGTGGAACCGCATGCGAACGCAGCCACTGGGGGCCTTCGGTGGAGCTCCCTTATGGGGCCACGAAACGTGTGAGATATGTTCCGAGATGGGGGGGGACCGCATGCGAACGCAGCCACTGGGGCCTTCGGTGGAGCTCCCTACGGGACCACGAAGCGTGTGAGGGGTGTGCCGACATGGAGGTAGAACCGCATGCGAACGCAGCCACTGGGGCCTTCAGTGGAGCTCCCTAGGGGGCCACGAATCGTGTGAGGGGTGTGCCGAAATGAAGGTGGAACCGCATGCGAACGCAGCCACTGTGGCCTTCGGTGGAGCTCCAGCTCCCTATGGGATCACGAAACGTGTAGGGGTGTGCCAAAATGGGGGGGAACCGCATGCGGGCGCTGCCGCTGGGGCCTTCGGTGGAGCTCCCTATGGGGCCACGAAACGTGTGAGGGGTGGTCTCTCTGGGGCCTCTTGGGTTTTTTTTTCTGGGGCCTCTTGAAGGTCTTCTTGGGGCCTCCTGGAAACAATAGTTTTGGCCTCTTGGGGGTCTCATTTGGGCCTCTTGGGGGCCTCTGTGGGCCTTCTTGGGGCCTCCTGGGGCCCTCTCGGGGCGGAAAGGTAGAGGTTTCGGTTCGTGGACTCCCTCTTGGGCCTCTCTTGGGACCGTACTGGGGCCCTTTGGGGCCGTCTGGGGCGCCTCTTGGACCACCTTGGGGCGCTCTTCGGCCGTCTTGGGGCCGTCTTCGGGGCCTCTTGGGCCGTCATGGAGGTTTCTAGGGCCGTCGTGGGACGATCTTGGGAACCTCTTGCTCCGTCTCGGAGCATGTGAAAGCCGAAAAGGCGAGAAGGCCAAGAACCTTCAAAAAAGGTTAGAACATCGTTTATGTTTGCTTCGTGGGACACTATTGGGAGGCCTCTTGGAGGACTCTTGGGCTGTCTTGGGAGCATCTTGGGGCCATCGTGGGACATCTTGGGGCCATCTTGCGCCGTCTTGGCCTCCTGAGGCTCTCTTCGGAGCCTCTTCGGGCAGGATTGGAGGCCTCTCGGGCCGTTCTGGCCGCGCGGTGGCGTCACCATGAGAATCCTGGGGTAGCCTGGAGCAGCCTGGATCTGCGGTTCACCCCCTCCGTTGGCTGTTTGGTGACCCAGCGGGGCCCCTTAGCAGACAGTAAATAGGAGGCCTGGAGAGACAAAAGGCCAAACTGACAGCACATGACACATGACAGCAGACCGCACACACCTTCGCAGCGTTGCGCCCCCAGAGGGGGCCGGCGGAAATATACAAATTATCATACCTTCATACATCGGCGTGAAAACATAACGTCTGATTCTAGACCCTTCGCGGAACCCCGCCAGCCCATCCAGAAACGATCCCCCCGCGACTTGTCCTGAGCAGGGATGTGGAGAAGCATGCAATGGAATAAAGGCTGGGGAAGCCGTTGATCCCAAGACGGGGAGGATGGAGGAGGAATCGAAGGAGGAGGAGGAGAACGAGGGGAAGGGGGAGGAGGGAGGAGGGAGGAGGAGAACTAGGCGGGTGATGATGATAATGATGCTGATGCTGATGCGGATGTTGATCCTGCTACTGATGCTGATGATGTAACTGATGCTGATGCCGATGATGATGTTGATGCTGATGCTGATGGCGATGCTGAAGACGAACATGAAGATGAAGGTGAAGCTGCTGATGATGGTGTTGATGACGATGCTGATGCCGATGCTTGTGGCGGCGGTGGTGGTGATGATGCTGATGGTTACGAGGATGCTGATGCTCATGATGATGATAATGATGAGGATGAGGATGAGGATGATGAGGACGATGATGCTGATGCTGATGCTGATGCTGCTAATGATGATGATAATGGTGTTGCTGATGAGGATGATGATGATGATGATGATTGTGATCGTGATGATGATAATGATGCTGATGATGATGCTGATGTTGATGCTGACGCTGATGCTGATGCTGATGCTGATGTTAATGATGATGGTGCTGATGCTGAAGATGATGATGATGATGATGATGATGATGATGATGATGATGATGATGATGATGATGATGATGATGATGATGATGATGATGATGATGATGATGATGATGATGATGATGATGATGATGATGATGATGATGATGATGATGATGATGATGATGATTATTATTATTATTATTAGGAGGACGATTAGGAGGAGGAGGAGGAGGAGGAGGAGGAGGAAGTCGAACAGGGCGAGCAGAATGAACACAGGCCTTTTGGACGCCTCTCGGAGTCGTTTCGGATCTCTCTTAAGAGTTTCTCGGGGGTCCCTTGGGGCGTCTTGGGGGCCTCTTGGCGGTCCTGGGGGCCACTTGGAGCGTCTTGGGTGCCTCGGTGGAGCCTCTTGGGGCCTCTTGGGGGTCTCTTGGGAGCCCCTTGGGGACCTCATGGGGGCCTTCTGGGGCCACGTGGGCGCCTCTCGGGGCCCTCCTCGGGCACTCTTGGGAGTCTTGGGGGCCATCTTGGGGCCATCTTGGAGGAGTTCGATCAAAGTGGTGGGGGTACTCGAACAGGGCCCCCCCAGGAGGCCAAAATGGGCCCAAAACTTTTTTGTGACATCAGAATGATTTGCCTTCTCGCGGAGGCCATCTTGGACGCTCTGATTCCCCGCGGGCCGCCCCATCCACCCATCCAGGTCCAGAGGAGGGGTAAACCCCTCCCCGAATGTGGAAGAGGGGTGGTTGGAAGAGGAAGCCCCCTAAACCTCTAACGCACGAAAGGGCTGGATGTGTTGGGCTTCGGACGGCGCGGTCTCCGGTCGGTCGGGAGCGCCTCGGTGCTTGCAGCTTCTCGGAGAGGCCCCCTGTCGCACCCGCCGGCCCGATCCTGCCCCCCCCCGCTCTCCCTGTCTCCCCCTCGCCTCTGCACGAACGAAATGGGTACGGAAAGAACGGGTACAATGCCCAACAGCAGTTCTTGTTCATTTTGAGGAGGACTCGCTGTCCGCGCCGCCGCGGCCTGTGTCCATTTGAGACAGGAGGCCGCCTGCCCAACAGCGGCCGATGTTGGTTTGGGACAACATGTGTGGTTGGGCATTGTACCCATTCTTTCCGTGCCCATCCATTTCGGGAGGGTGGGGTTCATTTCGTTGGGGAGCTCCCGAGCGAAGTGAACCCCACCCTCCCCCTCAGAAATCGTGGGGGGGTAGGGGTAGGGTTCGCATGTGGCCCCCTACCTGTCTCCCCCTCCCCGCCCGTGGCGAGGGGCGCCGCGGGGCTGCGCGCACCCGGGCAGGGCCGGTCTGGCACGCCGTGCGGCGGCAGAGAGAGCGCGCGCGGGGCCGGAGCTCGGGGGCCAGGGGTGGGGTGCAGGGCAGTTTTTAATACATAGGATTCGTAAACATAGAGGATATGTAATACATGATTAGTTTATGAATAAATGTATGCATGAACTCATCGTTCTTTTTAATACTAAGTCCCTGCGCTTTTAATACATGATCCGCACGCGGAGCATGTCTTAAAAACGGCACTGTATGCGGCAGCGAGGGGAGGGGGCGAGCCAGGTGCGCTCGCGCCACGTCGGACATGCAGCAGCCAGAACGAGGGCTGAGAGCAGCCCCAGCTCTGCAGGGGTACCCTGGTGGTCTCGGTGCTTGGGCTCTTCGCCTGGGAATGGCCTTCCCTCGTCGCCACCGATGGATTCGCCTTTGAAATCCGGGTCAGAACGCGGCCTTGGTGGGCAAGCCAGGTGCGCTCGCGCCACTTCTGACGTCCTATCCCTCCCTCCCATCCCGTCCCATGGCGCTGATTTTTTCCCAACCCTCCTGCGTTGGGTTCTCGTTTTCAATAGAGCAGTGCGGTTTCCGTCCTTCTCCTCCCTCCTCCTCACCGTTTCCCTTCTCCTCTTTCCTCCTGTTCTCTTCTGCCTCTTGTGTGCCATCTGCTTCTCTTCTCTCTTGCCTTCTGATTCGTGCCTCGCCGTCTTCGCCTGGTGGCTTACCTGTGGGGCCTGCGAAGTGTGAATCTGGCATGCCTTGGGAGCTGCGATCTGCGAATGTCGCCACTTTCGAAGTCTGCTGGGGGGACCAGCATAGTGGGCGCCCGCCGCAGATTCAGATTAGACCTCGCCATCCCTAGGGAGGGCTACGATTTGCGAAACTATCGCCAATTTCAAAGGCTGCTTGGGGGACCAGCATAGTGGGCACCCGCCGCGGATTCAGATTAAGCCTCGTCGTCCTTGGGAGGCTGCGATCTGCGAAACTGTCGCCACTTTCGAAGGCTGATGGGAGGACCAGCATTGTGGTTACCCGCCGCAGATTCAGATTAGACCTCGCCATCCATAGGGGGCTGCGATCTATGAAACTGTCACCACTTTGTAGGCCTGCTGGGGGGAACAACATAGTGGGAACCCGCTGCAGACTCAGGTTAGACCTCGTCGTCCTTGGGTGGCTGCGATGTGCGAAACTGTCGCCACTTTCAAGGGCTGCTGGGGCGGGGGCAGCATAGTGGGTACCCGCCGCGGATTCAGCTTAGACCTCGCCATCTCTGGGGGGCTGCGATCTGCAAAACTGTAGCCGGTTTCGGGGGCTGCTGGGGGGACCAGCACAGTGGGCACCCGCCGCAGATTCAGATTCGACATCGCCATCCCTGGTGGGGGGGGGGGGCTGCGATCTGCGAAAGTGCCGCCCCTTTCGAATGCTGCTTGGGGGGCCCGCATAGTGGGTACCCGCCGCAGATTCAGATTAGACTTCGCCATCCCTAGGGAGCTGCGATCTGCCAAACAATCGCCACTTTCAAGGGCTGCTTGGGGGGGCAGCGGAGTGGGGTCCCACCCAGATTCAGATTTGACCTCGCCATCCCTGGGGGGCTGCGACCTGCGAAACTGTCGCCACTTTCGAGGGCTACTGGGGGTGCCAGCGGAGCGCGGAACCAGCCAGACTCAGATTAGACTTCGTCATCTTTGGGGGGGCTGCGATCTGCGAAACGGCCACCACTTTCGAGCGCTGTTGGGGGATTCAAGCCAGCGCGGAGCCACCCAGGCTCAGACTAGACTACGTCATTCCCGGGGGGCTGCGATTTGCAAAACTGACACAACTTTCTAGGGCTACTGTGGCGTTCAGCGGAGCGAGGCACCACCCAGACTCAGACTAGACCTCGCCATCCGTGGGGGGCTGCGGTCTGCGAAATTGACTCCATTTTCGAATGCTGCTGGGGGTCCAGCGGGGCGCTGTCGGGGGCCGCCCGCAGAGCTGGCGGCGCGCCTTCGAGTGTTTAGCTGCTTAGCTCCCGCGCCGAAGACAGAGTGCAGGAAGGAAGCAGGGAAGCTGGCGGGCGAGCTAGGCCTCGCTCGCTTCTTGCACGAAGCGTACGCAAGTTTACTGATTTTGTCGGGCGCCGCAGCGTCACGGCGCAGGCAGCGCTGCAGTTTTTTTACGTACTACAGAAAAAAACATTCCTGGGTCTCCTCCCGTTACGTTCGTCGTCGTCCTCTGCCCCTTGCCAGTGTTCCTCTGCTGCTGCCGCGCTGACGGTTCGCCCCCCCGCGCGCCTTTGTCTTGCCCTCCGTTCCCGCCCCCATGTCCTCAAGCCGCCCCCATGTCCTCAAGCTTGGGCCCTCTCTCCTCGTCCTGCCGCTGTTGTCCTGTGAGCCGTACAACGCGAGCGCAACCCATGTGGCTTGCACAGCATAGAACGGCGCCTGATTGTCATTGTCTTGGGAAGACTGGGCCAATTTCTTTTGCCACTTGATGCAAATGGGTTGGGTACGTCGCAGGGTCGTGAACAGAGCATCGCGGTCTCCGAGTTTCCCTCCCCTTGCCCGCGTCCTTTCTCCTCTCCTCTCCTCTCTTGTGCGCTTGGTGGCTTGCCTGTGGGGCGTGCGAAGTATGAAGATGGCATGCATTAGGAGCTGCGATCGGCGAAACTTTCGCCACGTTCGAAGGGTGTTGGGGGGGGGGATAGTGGGTACCCGCCGCAGATTCACACTCGACATCGCCATCCCTGGGGGCGAGGGCTGCGATCTGCGGAACCGCCGCAACGTTCGAAGGGTGTTGGGGGGACCAGCATAGTGGGTACCCGCCGCACGTTCAGACTGGACATCGTCATCCCGTGTGGGGGGGGGAGGGCTGCGATCTGCAAAATTGTCACCGTTTTCGAGGGCTGCTGGAGGGGGCAGTATAGTGGGTACACGCCGCAGATTCAGATCAGGTCTCGCCATCCATGGGGGGGCTGCGATCCGCGAAATGATCGCCACTGTCGTGGGCTGCTGGGAGGGGGGCCAGCGGATTGGGGTCCCACCCAGATTCCGATTAAATTTCGTCGTCCTTGGGGGGTTGCGATCTGCGAAATTGTCGACAATTCCAATGGTTGCTAGGGGGTTCAGCGGAGCACGGAACCACCCAGATTCAGGTAAGACCTCGTCATCCGCGGGTGGCTATGAAATGCGAAACCGTTTCAATGTTCGAGGGCTCCTACGGGGTCCAACAGAATGGAGTCCCATCCAGATTCGGAGTAGACCTCGCCATCGCTAGGGGGCTGCGATCTGCCAAACAGCGCCACTTTCGAGGGCTGTCGGGGGGGGGTCCAGCGAGTGACGTCCTGCGCAGATTCAGACTCGACCTCGCCACCCCTGGGGGGTTGCGATCTGCGGGCTGCTGGGGGGCCCGCGGAGTGAGGCACAGCCCAGGCCCAGAGTATACCTCGTCATCCTTGGGGGGCTGCGATCTGCGAAATTGTCGCCAGGGCTGCTGGGGGCTTCAGCGGAGCGCGGCACCACCCAGACCCAGATTAGACCTCGTCATCCTTGGGGGGCTGCGATCTACGAAACTGTCGCCACTTTGGAAGGTTGCTGGGGGTCCAGCGGGGCGCTGTCGCGGGCCGCGGCGCGCCTTCGAATGTTTAGTTCCCGCAGTGAAGAGCGCAGGAAGGAAGTAGGGAAGCTGGCGGGCGAGCTAGGCCTCGCTCGCGTCTTGCACTAGTTAACTACAAGTAGATCTAATAATTTTCTCGAGCGCCGCAGCGTCATGGCGCAGGCAGCGCTGCATGCTTAACGTACTACAGACAAAAGCAATACTCTTGGGTCTCCTCACGTCAGTTTCGTCGTCGGCTTCTGCCCCTTGCCACCTTCCCTCTGCTGCTGCCGCGCTGACGGTTCGGCCCCCCGCGCGCCCTTGTGTTGCCCTCGGTTCCCGTCGCACCCCACGTAGTTTGCGCAACATAGAACGGCGCATGCACTTCCAATGTCCTGGGAAGTCTGTGCCAAAAACTCATGTTACTTGGTGCAAATGGGTCGGGTACGTCGCAGGGTATTTCTTTTTGCCCGCGGACGCGAGTCATAGCCAGACCTTTTGGGAATTGTGGGGCGGGTGGGAACCGTGGGATTTCTGTGATCCGTGGGACCTGTGGAACCTGTGGGACCTGTTGGACCTGCGCGACTTGGGAGACCTACGTGACCCGCGGGGCGTGTGAAGGGGGAAGGGGGAATGGATGGGAGAGGACCCGCGATTTTCTTTTTCTGGAGGTTCGAGGGCCGAGGGTCGAAGATCGAGGTTCTCAGACGTTTATGGGCCTTCAGAGGCAGTTGGAGGCTTCTCGGGGCATCCAGGGAGGACTTCCGGAGGCCCCCAGGAGGAACGGAGAAGATGGCATGAGGAGTGGAGTGCGAAGTTTGGTTTTCCCACCTTCCTTCCCCTTTTCCTCCTCATCCTCCTCCTCGTCCTCCTCCTCCATCCATTCGAACAGTCGTTCACGTGTCCATTTCTCACCTCTGCCTGTTGGAATGGTCTCCCCTTGCCGTTGCCTTTCTGGTCCTGGGCCACGGAAGTTGGTCAAGCTTCCGCGCCCGCCTTAGACGTGCCGTCTGGTATCTTTCGGCAAACCTGAAACCATGTCGCATTCACGAGGATACTGCATCCTCACTTCTAGTTGGTAGAGGAGCAGGTTCGCCCCTGCTCCCACCACGGCCACCATGTTTCGCCCTGCGTCGACCTTCCGCCGCCGTCGATTTCGGTCAACCACGTTCAACATTTACGCTTTCGTGCACTGTTTCCCTTTCGCTCTGGCATGAGACGTTCGTGTAGGGTCCGTCGGGGCTGTACCAGCCCATCCGCCAGGACCCGCGACCGGGAACGTGCACACCGCCTGCGTGCACCTCTTCTCCTTCGCGACGGCAGGAAACGTTCCTCGAGGGTCCGCCGGCCAGGACTGCTAGTATACACATACATACATATATATATATATACGTACATATGAAAATGTACACATATATACACACAAACACACACACACACACACACACACATATATATATATATATATATATACATTTGTATATACATATATATACATACATACAGATCGATAGTTATATATATATATACACGCACATGCCCATATATATATATATATATATATATATATATATATATATACATACGTGCATACACACATATATATATATATATATATAGCGGGCATCTAGATCCCCAGGCCCAGGGACAGCACACTTTCCCACCCATTCCCCCCGCACCAGATTCTCGTGGGCCCCATTTTTTTTCAGTGGGCGGCGGTGGGCCACTTTGAAGGCTCTAGGGAGCTCTGTGGACCTCGACGGCCCTGCTCGGCAGCCGCAGAAGACGCCAAGAAGCCGCCGGAACTCCCCCATGTGCGCGGCGGACGGACCAACACGGCTTCAATTCCTCCGCACTCTTCGGCGTTCCTCGGGAATCCGCGGCGCCCCTCGGCACTCCGCACTCCACCGCCCTCCTCGGCACTCTTCCGCGCTCCCCAGCAGTCTTCCGCATTCTTCCGCGCTCCTCCGCGAAAGCTTCATCCCAAGATGGATCGGTATAGCCTCCGGCATACCTCCGAGAGGCCCGAAGACGGCTCCAAGTGCACACGGAACCCTACACGGACCTCCGCAAGAGGCCACCATTTCCCACATTTTAAGAACACCATATTGTGTTATTTGTGCGCGTTTTCCGCTTCCAATGAGCCTCTGAGGCCTGACGATAGCCGCAAGATGCCCGAAGAGAGCCCCGAGAGGAGGCCAAGAAGGCCCGAAGCCCGCGAATTGAAGAGGCTCGCGGAGCGAAAGATCCGCGAAATCCTTTGTGTTTGGCTCGTCGTCGTCGTCGTCGCTGGCGCCGGTGCCGTCGTGGTCGTCGTTGTGTTTTTCTTTTTCCTCTTTTTCTTCCTCCTTCTCCTTCTCCTCCCCTTCCTTTTCCTTCCACATCCTCCTCCTCCTCCTCCTCCCCTTCCTCCTACTCTCGCAGTTTATTCCCCCATCTTCTTCTGTGTAACGATCGCGGCAACCCCTCCCCGAGAGGGCCCGAAGAGGACCCAACAGGACCCCAAGGTGGCTCAAGATCGCCCCAAGTAATTTGTTTTGACGTTGTTCGTGAATGTGGTGTTCATGGACGTTGGACGGCAGTTGGCAAACAAGCACCGACATAAACAGCACTGTTATTCGAAGCGAGAAAATCACACATGTAAGCGATAGCAACGAAATCCTGCTGTACGAATTTCGGCAGCTCCTATGTGTTATGTTGGGTTCCCGTCTTTTGGGCTTGCGCACACAACAGTGTTGCAATCGAATGTAGCAAGTGACTGTCAGAAAAATCTGGCATGGAACATCACAAACACCATAACGCCATATGTATCCCAACAATGTTCCAACGAGAAACAATGACACGCTAGAACCTCCAACCTCAACCATCTTCATCCCCAAGCCCACACGTCCAAGTCAAGTAGTCCTGAAAACACGGTTTGCGAAAGTGGATTTTTGTCTCTTGGGTTTGCGCGCGCGCAACTATGTAGTCACCGATTGCGGCCACAGCGAAGAGTCAGAGTACACAGAATGACCTATGGTATTGAACATCATGAAATCCGCAATCCAACACATCGAAATATAGAACGTCCAGGTGCAACATCACAAAGCGATAACATCAACACATGGCAATCACGGTTGTTACGAGGCCAGTTACGCCAGGTATAAAGATCTACATCAAATTAGTTATAGCTATTTGTATAGGGAGGCCACGATTAGCATAACATATTTCGAACTAGCGTAAGCACGTATAGCGAGCCCCGCCGCGCTCAGCAGGTAGTCCGGTTGGTCCGGGGGGTCGGGGTCATTGTCCTGGTGGTCCAGTGGTCCGGGTGGTGTGATGGGATTGGTCCGGGTGGCCCGAGTGGTCCGAAAAGTCTGGGTGTCTCGGGTGGTCGTTTGAGCTATAGATGGTCCCAGTTGGTCCGGGTGGTCCGGGTGGTACGAGTGATCCGGGTGATCTGCGTGCATGGTCCGGGTTGACCGGATGGTTTGGGCAGGTCGGCTGGTCCGGGTGGTTTGGGTGGTCCAGGTGCAGGTGGTCCGGCTGGGAGTACTGGGGGTGCGGTAGGTCCGGGGTGGTGGTCCGGGTTGTCCAGCAGGTGGTCCAGGGAGTTGCGGGCCGGGTTGTCCAGTGGGTTTTGGGGGTGGTTCAGATGGTCCCGCGGTTGTTCCAGGGACGTGGGGCCGATTGGAATGAGAATTTCGTGTTTCGTAGGGATGTCAAAATCGAGCGTCCCGAAAGAGTTGTATAAGAAAAGCATGGTTTGCAACATCCGTTTTCAAAAATGCTTGCCTGCGCTCGCGCCCCTACCCTCGTTTCTCTGACATGTTCATTCGCTTTGGCCAACCTGGCCCATCGCTCCACACGTAGAAATCCTTCGAACGCCCTTGCGCGCGTGCTGGGGGGGGGCACGATCCGCGTCGAATAATTCCATACGGGCCACTCGCGCGTCGGCCGCGCGCGCATGTCGAACTCTTCCAAAGCCGTCATCGCCAACGCGAGGATGCTGTCATCGTCGTCGGCATGATCAGCATCGGCGCCGTCAGTGGCCTTGCCGTCGCTAGTGTCACCATCGTCACCAGCATCGCTACTACCGTTATCGTGTCTGTCGTTGTCGACGTTGCCACGATTCTGCGACCGCCCAAGCTGCCGACTCGCAGCGAGGTTCCCCGTGGGAAGTGCACAGCGATCAGCGCCACCGCGGCCGCGTCGGTAGCACCAAACTAGCTGGCCGCTTCGCATGCAAGCATGCGCGGGTTAGCGCAAGTGCAGAGATGCTCCAGCCTTTGCCAAGCACTCGTCGCAATCGCCGGCGCATGGGTTTTACAAACCAAGTTGCGGGTGGGTGGGTGGGATGGTTGGGCGAGAAGTGGGATTGCCAACGCGTTGCGAAAAGAAGTTGATTCTCCTTTCTATGGAGAGAGAATAGACTCTACCCCCCCCCCGGCTTTATCACCCCCCCTAAATCCTATATGATTCTGACCACATGTCCATCCTCAATCTGAATTTTACACTATCCCAGGGGGCTGGCATCGCTACCCCTGAAGTTTCCTTGTTTGTTCTAACATAAGACGTGTTCGAGAATCCGCTTGCAAAAAAAAAGACGACGAAGTGCACACGCGCGCATCATCGCGCGCGCATACCGAAATCATTCAAAAACCTCTTGGTACCGGAAGGATTTCGCAATCGAGATGCAAAAAAAAACATAAATGCACAGGATGTCGCAACACTGACTTATACCAAGCGGGCTTCGCGCGCGCGCATGTCGAAATCTGTCGAACGCCCTGGCGCGTGTGCCGTCGCGAGAATCCGCTGCAATAAATGGGACGGAGTGCTGACGCGCGCGTCGTCGCGCGCGTATGCCGAAATCCTTCAAAACCCAACAACACGGACTTTCAACAAAAGCGTGCGCGCGCGCTCTTGCGTCGTCGTCATCGTCGTCGTCGCCGTCCTCCCTCCTCCCGCGTCGTCGTCGTCGTCGCCTACGTCGTCCTCTGTCATTCCTCGTGTTCGTCGTCGTCGTCCTCTTTGGCGTCGTGGTCGTTTCCGTCGTCGTTGTCGCCGTGGTCGTCCTTCCTCCTCCTCCCTCGTCGTCGTCGTCGTCCGTCGTCGGCGTCTCGTCGTCGTCCCTCCTATTTCGTCGCCGTCGTCGTCGTCGTCGTCGTCGTTGTCGTCGTCGTCTTCCCTCCTCCCTCGTCGTTGTCGTCGTCGGCGTCGCCGTCCTTCCTCCTTCGTCGTTCGCGCCGTCGCCGTCCTCCCTCCTCCCTCGTCGTTGTCGTCGTTGTCGTCGTTGTCGTCGTTGTCGCCGTCGTCGTCCTCCCTCCTCCCTCGTCGTCGTCTTCGTTGGCGACGTCGTCGTCGTCTTTGTCGTCGTCGGCGTCGTCGTCGTTTTCGTCGTCGTCGACGTCGGCGTCGTCGTCGTCGCCGCCGTCGTCGTCGTCGTCGTCGGCGTCGTTGACGTCGTCGTCGTCGGTGTCGTCGTTGTCGTCGTCGTCTACGTCGTCATCGTCGTCGTCGTTGTCATCGTCGTCGTCGTCGTCGGCGTTGGCGTCGTCGTCGGTGACGTCGTCGTTGTCGGTGTCGGCGAAGTCGTTGGAGACGTCGCCGGTGTCGTCGTAGTCGTTGTCGGCGGCGTCGTCGTCGTCGTTGTCGCTGTCGTCGTCGGCGTCGTTGTCGTTGCCAAGTGCCATTTGGTACCCACCGTCACGGTCTTAAGAGATTTTGTAAACCAAATTGCGGGTGGGTGGGTGGGATGTTTGCGTGAGCAGTGGAGTGGACAACTCGTTTGTTAAAATCAGTTGCACCACATAGATTGCACCACATAGAGCTCATGACATGAATTGCGCCACATACGTTGCACCGCATCATTGTTTGCACCACGTGGGTTGCACAACGTAGATTGAACCACATAGGTTGCAAGAAATAATTGTGTAGCACGTTGTAGAAACTCCACACAATAAGCCCCAATGCGCACCCTTGATCACCGACGCCATCCGCTGCTATGTTCGATCGAAGCTTCACATGCTGACGACAGTTGTTGTGCCCATAGCACCATTGGTTGCAGCTGCTGGGTGTTGCGTCGGCGCTGTGGCGTTTTCCCCCGTACGCACTGTGGTGTTATTCCTCCATCCTCGCCGCTCCATCGTCGCGGCACCCAGCCCATCGCCGCGGCGACTTCACTCCAGAGTCAAGTCGGTCCCGGGCTGGTGCGCCCAGCTTGGGACCCACTTAACTTTGGATCCAAATCGTTTCCGGGGGCGGAAAAGAGGGGCGTGATGACTGGGGGGGGGGCGGATATCATGGCGGGGGTCATGATATTTCCCCAGATTTCATGGCGCCTCCTCTTATTTCATTACGTCCCTGGCCCCCCCGCTGGGCCGCGCACATGCCGCCGGTCATGATTTGCACCCCCCCCCTCTTGGACACCCCCCTCTTGGCCGCTCCCGACGTTTCCAGGCTGTCGCGTCCGCCAGCGTCGCGGCGACCTCACTCCTGAGAGTTCAGTGTTCCGCGGGCTGGCACTCGCCCCGTAGCGCCCCGCGGGCAGCCTCGAGAGGCGTCGCGGCCAGGACGCGGACAACAGCGCTGCCAGCGACGGAACGAGCGACGCGAGGCGCCCGGCGACAAGCCGTGAGCGAAAGACAATCGGAGAAGGAGGGAGAGGAGGACGAGGACGAGGAGGAGGAGGAGGAGGAGGAGGGGGACGGGGAGGGGGGGAGGAGGAACAGGAAAGAGAAGGGGAGGAGGCGGGGATGGGCAAGAGGAAGTGGAGGGGATGGAAGGGAGCAGAGAAAGATGCCGTAGTGGGAGGGGGAACGCACGGAGAGAGGAGGAAATGGAGGGAAGGACCCCCCATCGTTTCCCCCCCCTCCTTCTTCCGGGTTCCCTTGTTCTCTCTCGCTCTCCTCCCTCCCTCCTCCGTGCTCGCCCTGGCCGGGCTGCCCAGGCCTGCACACCAGCAACGGCCCCGCCGAGGCGACGCTGCCTCTCGAGGCGCCTCCTGGGGAGGAGGGGGTGGAGGAGGAGAACGCACTCGTCCTGCTCTCGCCCGTTCCCGTGTGTGCCCCCCCCGGGCCCCACCCCCCCCCCCCCGTCCTCGTCCAGCCGCCCCCCCTCCTTCCTTCTCCGGCCTCCCGTGCTCCTCCTCCGTTCCCTCCATTTCCATGGGTTCCTTCCTCCCCCCTTCCATCCCTCCAGCGGCCCTCGTCCGTTTTCCGCCTTCCCCCTTTTCCGCCCTTCCTCTCTTGTCCCGCGGCCCCACCTTCGGAGAAAGGGACGGAGGGAAGAGGGTCGAGGGAAAAAGGAAGGACGAGGAGAAGGAGGAGGAGGAGGATCGACCACTGCGAACCCAAGACGCATCAACGATTTTGGAATACGCCCTGCATCTTTGGTCCCGCTTCAGCGGGAAGCGCCCTATTGGAAGACAACCGTATTATAAGCCCAATCGTGTCGAAACATCATTCTTGGGACTTCAACACCGCGAATCAAAGTGACTGTTGCGTCCAGACAGTCCTGAATCGCGCCAGAACACAATTCCTGGATCTTGAACCAGACGGATTCATTAAACTGGTGTCAGCTCTTCAGGCGAGTGTGCGCGGCGCTGATCCGAAAGCTGCATTTTGAAAAGGAACCGCCCTCCACCCTCGAAGCTGCTACACACTTTTGAGACGAATGGCCACAGCGCTCAGGCGAGAGCCACCTTTTTCAAGAGAGACGCCCTCCATCCTTGAAGCTGCTACACGTGTTCACAAAAGAATCTGCCCGGCGCTCAAGCGAGCACCGCATTTTGAACACGGCCTGCCCTCCACCTTGAAACTGCTGCAGTTCTCCAAGACGAGTGTGAAGGGAAGGAGGGGGAGGATCGACGGAGGTGAGGATTGGAGGAGGGGGGGGAGGAGGACCACGGGAGGGGAGGAGGGGAGGGAGGATCCCTCCTCCCTTTCCGGGGTGACTAGGACGGGGACGCCTGGCGACCCGGGCAGGGGAGGGTCCCGAGGGGCGCACGGCCGCCCGGCGCGCGCGCCCGCCCGGGGAAGGTCGACATACAGCCCGGGACCCCGCTCTACGGCATGACCAGGACGCGCCAGGGCGCCCCGAGGGAGCGCCACTCTGGACGCCCGAAATGGGTACGGAAAGAATGGGTACAATACCCAACAGCAGTTCCTGTTCATTCTGGACAGGGCTCGCTGTCCGCGCCGCCGCGGCCGGTGTCCATTCGCGACAGGAGGCCGCCTGCCCAACAGCGGCCGCTGTTGGTTTGGGACAACATTTGTTGTTGGGCATTGTACCCATGTGTTCCGTGCCCATTTCGGGCGTCCAAACCCGAGGGAGCGCCACGGGGAGGGCGCCCGAAAGGCGGTGTAGTTCCGGCAGGTTGCTGGGGCGCTTCTTGGAGCAGGGATCGACCACGGAGCTGGTTTACCCCACGATCGATTGCCTCGTCGAGTACACGAAAAGACGTATAAGCTTCGTAGATCTACGAGCATTGCACGTGTTTTCTCTTCTATCTTCGACAAGGGAATCAATTCTGGGGTAAACCAATTCTGTAGTCGATCCCATGCTCGATTTCTGGAGGTTAACGTCGCCACGATTGGGCGCGGTTCGAAAGATGGGCAAGGGTGGGGCCAGGGAGGGGTTTTGAGTGGACTAAGGTATCGGGTAGCGGGCGACCCAGTCATCCGAAAAATTTGCGTTTCGATCCCAGTGGTGTTGTGTTTGATGTTGGGCCCAAGGGCCATCAAACATGTGTGTGTGGGACTGGGACAGCACCCGGGGAAAGGGGTCGGAAGGTCTGGGGTTGCGGATTGAGAAATCATATCGTCGGACGTTTGACGTGTGGGGAGGAGAGTGGCCCTGGCCCACAAGCTCCCAGCATTCCCAGGGAGGCCCCCCACGGCCTCCAGAGAACTCGCGAAGCCCAGAGGGCGCAAGGGGATCCAAAACGACGTGAGAAACTAGAAGCATCTTGGGCGCGAAATGCTGCGGTCCATTCCGCCCCCCATAATTCCCCCTTTTTGCTGATCCTGTCCCCCCCAGTCCTCGTTATTATCGTCTTCCTGTTCCTCCCCCGTAGCATCAGCATCAGCACTCTCATCACCATCATCAACAACAAGATCACCAACATCATCATCATCATCATCATCATCATCACAATCCGCATCATCATCATCATCATCATCATCATCATCATCATCATCATCATCATCATCATCGCCATCACCAGCAACATCAGCAGCATCGTCATCATTATCCTCATCAGCATCATCATCCGCATCCTCCGCATCATCATAGTTTGTATCACCATTAGCATTATCATGTTCATCCGCAGTATCAGCATCAGCATCGTCATCCTCATCGTTTTCAACACCAGCACCAGCAGCATCAGCATCGCAATCATCCTCACACTGATCGTCAATAGCACCCGCAACATCCGCATCATCATCACCTTTATCACCACCACCACCACCATCACCCGCACCATCCGCATCACCAGCAGAATATGCATCATAAGCATCATCAGCATCTGCACCACCATCCTCAGTATCATCATCATGTTCCTCCTCCTCCTCCCCATCTCCCTCATCATCATTATTCAATCGCTTCGCTCACTCCGCCAGCCCGTATTGCATGATCGCTATTTCTTCGGCGCGGGCTCGGGGCCATTTCGGCGCCGCCGGAAGGAGGAAGATGAGGATGGGGAGGGGGAGGCGAGGAGGAGAAGAGGATGAGAAGGAACGGAGGAGGATGAAGAGAAAAGGGCGGAGGAGGAAGCCTCTCGATGGCATCTTGCGGCGCTCTTGGGGCCAAACAGGGCCGTCGTCCAGATGCTTCTTTGGGAGGCCCTGGGGTCTGTTGAGAGGCCGTTCGGGGGCGCCTGGGAGACATTTTTAAAGCCTTGTAGGGCCTCTTTTGAGCCTCCTTCGAGCCTCCTGGGGTCTCTTGGGAGCCTCTTGGCGGCATCTTGGGCCATCTTGGGGGCCTCTCGGGGCCTCCTGGGGCCTCCTGGGGCGGAAGGCTTGAGGTGTCGGTTCGTGGTCCCCATCTTGGGCCCCTCTTGGGGCCAGCTTGGGGCTCTCTTGGGCCGTCTTGGGCGTCTCTTGGGCCGTCTCGGGGCCCGTTTGGGCTCTCTAAGGGCCTTCTTGGGGGCCTCTTGAGCCGTCTTCGTGCGCTCTTGGGGGACTCTTGGGCCGTCTTGGAGCATCGGAAAGCCGAAAATGCGACAAGGCCCAAATCCTTCCAAAACCATCGTAAAATTGATGGTTTTGGCCTCTCGGGGCGCTCTTGTGAGGCCTCTTGGAGGCCACTTGGAGCGTCTTGACGGCTCCCTGGGCCGTCTTGGGATCATCTTCGGCGTCTTGGAGCGTCCTTTGGGCGTCTCGGGGGCCTCTTGGGCAGTCTTGGGGGCCTCGTGTGGCCCTCTTGGCGCGCTCTGGGGGGCCTGAGAGGCCGTACCCAGGAGGAAAACCATCTCTGAGTAGACAGACCTTCCCGGGCTGCTGTCGGGGTACTTTTCGCCGGGGGACCCCCAGGGGCCGCCCCGCGCGCGCGAACTAGAAATATTATTAACCAGTTACCGGAGATCTTAGCACGCCTCTGGCCCGTTGGGCCGGCGAATTAGCATCATCATCACCATTATGTTTTGCACTTGTACGTGGATCCTGTGCGTCTCATCGTGTTTCGGCCGCTCGACCCCCAGTCGACCTTCACCGCTTCCGCGGCTGCTCAAGCTTCAGGAGGCCCGACCGCATCTCCGAAGTGTCTGATGTGGGGGTGGTTGTTCAAGCGGGGTCCCGAGTACTTGGCCCAGACCGTGGTGAGCTACGCGGCGAAGGCCGCTGTTTGGGCCGCTCGCAAGAAGCCTGGTCGCGGATAGGAGTTGGCGCTGCCTCCTGCACAACGCGGGCGGCCATCCGCTCCGGCACCAGCACAAGGCGCACGGGGCGTCGGCGCACTCGGCTGGCAAGCTGCGCGCGGCGGCGACACTGGACGGCCACGCGCGCGCCGAGGACCGGTCGAACACGTCGTCCGAGGTGGCTGCCTTGCGGCGGAGAGCGAGGGGCGAGCGCCGCCAGCGCGTTGCCCGCCGCGGGCATCGCCTGGCTGCTGGGCGCGGACGCCATTGGGCAGCCCATCGGCGACGGCGCCGTGGCTGCGGTGCCTGGCGCCGGCGCGCCCGTCGCAGCGGGGCTGGGCGCCGTCGCGCCCGTCGCGGACGGGCCGCCCAGCGCGGAGTCGGCAGCGGCGGCTGCGGCCCAGGGGAGGCCCCCGCCCCACCGCGGCCGCAAAGGTCCTTGCAGGGGCGTTGCGCCGCCGGGCGGGGGGCGCCGGTTCGGAGATATCGCGGCGGGACACGCCCGCGCGGCGCGCAGCTGAGGAAGCAGGGGCACCCACGCGCCGGCCGGCAGCAGTTCGCCCTTCGCGGAGGAAGCGGCGCCAGACACCGAGCGGTGCTTCTTCGACAAGGCCGCAGGCGGGGGCGCCCGCGTCACGGCTGCACGACGAAGCTGCCAGGGCAGGCGCGAGCGCGCGTAGGCCGAGATGGTGGCGGACGTCACGCGCGAGGGAATCACCGACGATGGGGACTTCCCCGGGCCTCGGTCGACCTAAATGGCGTTTGGAACTTGCGAACCAGGAGGGGCTCGGGCTCGACCGGCGTCGCGAATGCTTTCGGAGCGCGCGCAAGCTGGAGTCTCTGAGTTGGGGCGTGCCCGAGCATCAACGCACTGCTCAGGCGCTGAAGTTCGGGCCCCTGCATGACCCCCTTGCCGGCGGCAAGTTGGCGGTGGCGGAGCCCATGTTTCGTCGTCTTCAAACGATGGAGTTCGCGCGCCCCGAGCGGCGCGAGCGGAGGGCGAAGGGGCGCGACGGCAAGCTATATGAGCCTCGAAGAGCAGATGGCCTTCTTGGGCACCTCTCACGCCGCGGGCCCCCCGGCGATCTGCCCGCCGCTCCGGGATCGCACGGGGGGCGAAGTCGGACGCGAGGCCACGCTGGCCAGACTTTCGCGAGGCGAAGGGGGAGGCGCGCGCGCGCCCGCGCTGGCGACAGAATCCTCCTCTCCCTTCGTATCATCCTCCTCCGTCTCCTCATCCCCCTCCTCCTCCACTTCTCCTTCTCCTCCTCCTCCTCCCCCTCATCCTCCTCACATCATCCTCTTCCTGCCGCTTCTCCTCCATTTCTCATCCTCCTCCGTCCTTCAGACTTCGTCCTCCGTCCGTCCTCCGCAGTCGGCACGTTCGGCCGTCCATCAAAGGTGCACAAAATGTCCACTCGACACTCCCCAACCATTCGCCCATTCCCTCTTGCATCCTCCATCCCTCATCCCCTGTCCACCCTTCATTCCTCCGCCATCCTCCATCCCTCGTTCCTTCTCCATCCTCCGCCCTCCGTCCGTCTTCCCTCCTCCGTCCGTCCGTCCTCCCTCCCACCCCGCCCCAGGCCCGACGAGTACAACGGCGTCGTCTGGGCTGGCGACGCTCGGCCCGAGCTTTCCGCCCCCCTTCGCCCCTTCTCTCTCGGCCAGGTCCCTCTCATCACCACCACCACCACCACCACCACCACCACCACCATCATCATCATCATCATCAGCATCATCATCATCATCATCATCATCATCATCATCATCATCATCATCAGCAGCATCGTCAGCATCGTCAGCATCGTCAGCATCGTCAGCATCATCATCAGCCCGCCATCCACATACCCACCGATCCCGGCCAGGAGGGCGGGAGGCAGGGAGGGAGGGAGTGCGAGAGGAGGGGACGAAGGATGAAGGAGGAGGACCGGAGGCCGAACGGGGGGGGAGGGGGAGGAGGAGAGGAGGCGCAAGGAGGGGGGGGACGAGGGAGGAGGAGCGGGGAGGCGCGCGGGGGAGGCGCGCGCGAGGGCCGAGCCTGCTGCCCAGGACCAGTGGATGCGCCCCCCCGTGGTGCCACGGGTCCGTAATCCCTATCCCCATCCCGATCCCCACCATCCCACCACCCCAGTTGGGGATAATGCCCCTCGAAGCCCGAAGGGAGCCGCCTGGATCCCCATCTCGGGGATAAATCGGCCAGTGGGGCCCAGGCCACGCCAGTGGGGATAGGGATCGGTTGAACGATGCTCAGCAGGTGCCCCAAGGTACAAGATTGGGTCCAGCAGTTGCTGCATCGATCATGGCTTGGGCGAGTGGCGTACGTCGGCAACTGGCCAGAACTGGCATCAATGCCAGAAGGATTTTGTCGCAGGGACTGCAGCGGCCAGGCTCGATTCCTGAGGGCACTCCCTGGGTGCTGCCCCGCGCGGGACAGCTCAGAAGCTGGGCGAGGGCTGGCAAATCCGTGGCTGCTAAAACGGTCTTCCGGGAAGAAAAAACAAATTCCTGGAATAGAACTCAGCGCACTAGATAGTAAAAGGGCTGTTTCCGGAAGAAAAAAAGAATGTCCCAGAGCTCCGTTTTAACAGCCACGGGTTTGCCAGGTTTCGCCTGGCTTCTGAACAGCGGGACATTTTGACAGGACTTGTCCCTGGCTTCTTGCTCCCCAAGATATAGAGCACAGAATTACCCGCAGTCCCAGATGTTCACAGGCTGTTGTGTGTGAGCCAGAGATCCTCGTTAGACCTGATCCAGGGTTGTTTATAGGTTGTGGGCTTGGATTCCTCACAGGAGGGGGCGAGACTGTCCCAGTGGCTGAATATCTCGCCCCATCCCTGGCCCTGGGAGGAGAGGTGGGGGGGTAGGGGGAGCATGGCCCTCGCGCTACTCTTGGGATTCGGCGATGTCGCCCTGGGAGGCAAGGTGGAAATACAAGTCCCAGATCTCTAACGTATCGAACAAATCAAGACATACTTTGTTGTTATCCTTTTTCGGCCTCTGAGGGCCCTCACTTGGCCGCAACAAAAAAATCAGGAGGAACAAAGGCTTGGCCTGGCGTCGTGCGCTCCAGCCTCGTCGGTGGTGCCCACCTGTTGCTCTGCCTCGTCGTCAGCGCCTGTGGGCACTACGGAGGGGAAGGAGGCGGGAGGGAGGGAGGAGGAGGATGACGACTAACTAAGTTCGGGTATAGCCAGGACCCCGGGTATAGCCAGGACCCCAGGTAAGGGGACCCGGTTAGTGGTAGGGCCCTGCAGCCCCTAAATTGGCCAGAATCATTGAACCAGGTCTGCCGTAGTTGGTGTGTTTTTGGGTGACGGCAGTTCCGGTTAGTGGAACGGGGCGGGGGGGCGTCCCCCAGTACACATCATTAAACCCGGTCCCACTAAACCCAGTTCTGCCAACGCCCGATAAGTGCAGAGTGTGGGGGATGGTGTGCTTCAGGTGTGGGGTCTACGCGTGGGCGGGAGCGGGCTTCTTTCCTAAGCCGGGCCCTGACAGGCACCCCACCAATGATCTGAAGAAGCAGGAAAATCACCCCGAGGGGCCCGTTCCCACTGGGCCAAACAGGACCAACGTTGGATGGTCTTGGAGCCGACGCCGATGGATCTCCTTCACCTCGTTCGGGCTGCCAAGATGGGAGTCCTGGTCTCAGAGGCAGTGTTGGCCCGCAGTGGTGCAGACGTGCTGGGCCCCGACCTGGGGATAAAAGTATGTCATTCGACATGCGTTAACCAGGTTCGGGAAAGCCTTGCCTGCCAGTCAGACAGGCACCCAAGGGAAGGTCAGGACTGAGCCGTGCTTTATTATGCCCTATGTGCAGTCCGCGATTGCGTAGGCGTTGGTGTCATCCCGACGCCGCCATCGCATCGACGAAGGTTCGACATCATTATCAAAGACGCCTACGGCGAATCACCGCCGCCCCCTGCCCCTTTGGAAGCGCCTCTGTGGCCGACAGCTGGGCCAGAGCTTGGCCAAGCTATCGGGCCAGTTGTTCCCTGAGTCGGTTTGGAAAGACTTCGGGGAACGCGTGGGGGAGCAAGAAGAGGAGGAGGGGGAGGATGAGGAAAAAAGGCGAGGAGCAGGAGGAGGAGGCCTCTTGGGCGCCTCTTGGGCCTGGGAGCTTCCTGGGGGCCTCTTGGAGGGTTTGGGGGGGCCTTTGGGGGCTTCTTGGGGGCCTCTTTGGCGTTCCGGGCTTGTCTGACGCCGTCGGAAGCCATCTTGGGGGCTTGTCTGGGTCGTCTTGGGGCCCTCTTGGGGCACATCAGCGGTTCTTAGAGGCCATGGTGGGCGTCTTGGAGGCATCTTTGGCCGTTTGGGGGCCCTCTTGGGGCCGTCTTGGGAGCCTTTTGGGCCGTCATGGGGCCATTTTGGATGCCTCTTGGACAATCTTGGGGGCCTCTTGCGCCGTATTGAGCCGTCGGAATGCCGAGAAGAAGCAAATGCCAAAATCTGTCAAAAACCTTAGGAAAATCAATGATGTTGGCCTCTTCGTGCCCTCCTGGAAGACCTCCTGTACGCTTTGGGGGCCATCTGGGACGCCTCGTGGGGGCCTCTTGGGCCGTCTTGGGCCATCTTGAGGCCATCTTCAGGCCATCTTATGCCGTCTTGGGTGCATCTTGGGCCGCCTTAGAGGCATCTTGGGGCCAGCTTAGCCGTCTTAGAGGCCATGTTGGCCGCCTTGGAGGCCCCTTGGGCCCTCTTGGGGCCGTCTTGGGAGCCTTTTGGGCCGTCATTGGGCCATCTTGGAGGCGTCGTGGGCGATCTTGAGGGCCTCTTCGGCCGTCTCGAGGCGTCGGAATGCCGAAAAGGCGAATATGCCAAAATCCTAAACAAAAAAAAAAAAAAAAATGGTTTGGGCCTCTTCGGGCCCTCCTGGAGGACATCTTAGAGGCCTCTTGGTCCGTCTTGGAGGCCTCTTGGGCCGTCTTAGGCCATCTGGAGGTCATCTCAGGCCGTCTTGGAGGCATCTTGGGGCCATCTTAGCCGTCTTGGAGGCCATATTGGGCGTCTTGGAGGCCTCGTGGGCCGTCTTGGGGCCCTCTGGGGGGCATCTTGCGGCCTCTTGGGCTGTCATGGGGCCATCTTGGAGACCTCTTGGGCGATCTTGGGGGCCTCTTGGGCCGTCGGAAGGCCGAAAAGGCGAAAATGCCAAAATCCGTCAAAAGCCTATGGAAAATCAATGATTTTGGCCTCTTCGGGCCTTCCTGGAAGCCTCTTGGAGGCTGTCTTGGAGACCTCTTAGGGGGCTCTTGGGCCGTCTTGGGCCATCTTGAGGCTATCTTAGGCCGTCTTGGGTGCATCTTGGGCCGTCTTGGAGGCATTTCGAGGCCATCTGAGCTGTCTTGGAGGCCATCTTGGCCGTCTTGGGCGATCTTGGAGGCCATCTTGGGCCGTCTTGGAGCCGTCTGGAGCAGGAAAAACCTTTTGGAACCTGGTCTGGAAGATCTTTCCAGGTGGCCGGCGGGACGGGCCGAAGCCCCAGGGGGGAGTTCATTCTGGAAAAAGAACCACAACCAAAACCGAAAGGGTCTAGCACGCCGGACACCCTTGTGATGAATCAACAGGGAACGGCTGATCGAAGACGCCTACGGCGAATCACCGCCGCCCCCTGCCTTTGCGGAAGCGCCTATGTGGCCGAACGTTGAGGCCAGACCTGCCAAGCCATCGGACCATGTGTTCCCCGAATCGGTTTGGAAAGCCTTCGGGGAACACGTGGGCATCTTGAAGGTCATCTTGGCCGTCTGGAGGCCATTGTGACCCTTTCGGGCCTTCTTGGAGGACGTCTTGGAGGGCTCTTGGGCCGTCTTGGAGACCATCTTGAGCATCTTGGAGGCCTCTTGGGCCGTCTTGGGGGCCTCTTGGGGCCGTCTTGGGCCTCTTGGGCGATCGTTGGGGGCACTTGGGCCGTCTCGGGCCGTCGGAAGGCCGAAAAAAAGCAAATGCTACAATCCTTCAAAAACTCATTTGAAATCAAAGATTTTGGCCTTTTCGGGCCTTCCTGGAGGCCCTCTTGGAGGCATCTTGGGCCGTCTTGGGCCATCTTGAGGCCATCTTCGGCCGTCTTGGTGGGCTCCTGGCCCGTCTGACGCCGTGGGAGCCGTTTGGGGGCCTCTCTGTGAGGCCCTCTTGGAATGCTCCAGGGCCGTCTTGGATGCCATCTTGGGCGTCTTGAAGGCCTCCTGGGCCGTCTTGGTGGCCTCTTGAGGCCGTCTTGGGGGCCTCTTGGGCCGTTCTGGGGCCATCTTGGAGGCCTCTTGGGCGATCTTTGGGGGCTCTTGGGCCGTCTCGGGCCGTCGGGAGGCCGAAAAGAAGCAAATATCAAAACCCTTCAAAAACCTTAGGAAAATAAAAAGCCCTCTTGGAGGCCTCTTGGGCCGTCTTGGGCCAGCTTCGAGCCAACTTCGGCCATCTTGGTGGGTTCCTGGCACGTCTGACGCCGTCGGGAGCCGCCTTGGGGGCCTCCCTGAACCGGCTTGGGGCCCTCTTGGGGCGCTTCGGGGCCGTCTTTGAGGCTATCGCGGTCGTCTTGGAGGCCTCGTGGGGCCCTCTTGGGGCCGTCTTGGAGGCCTCTTGGGGCGATCTTGGCGGCCTCTTGGGCCGTCTTGAGCCGTCGGAATGCCGAGAAGAGGCAAATGCCAAAATACTTTTAAAAAAACAAAACAAAAACAAAAACAAAACAAAAAAAAAGAAAAAAAAAAAAAAAATGAAAATCAATGATTTGGGCCTCTTCGGGCCCTCCTGGAGGACCTCTTGGAGACCTCTTGGGCCGTCTTGGAGGCTTCTTGGGTGAACTTGGAGGTATCTTGGACCCTCTTGGGCCGTCTTGGATGCCATCTTGGACCATCTTTGGCGAACTTGGAGGCCACCTTGGACCGTCTTGGAGGCCATCTTGGGCCGACGTGGCCATCTTGGAGGCCTTCTTGGACCGTCTTGGAGGATTTTGGGGGGAATTGAGCTCCAGGGGGGAGTTCTTTTGGAAAGGAACCAAAACCAAAACCGAAAAGCTTTAGCACGCCGGGCACCCCTGTGATGAATCAACAGGGGGCGGCGGATCGAAGACGCCTACGGCGAATCACCGCCGCCCCCTGCCTTTGCGGAAGCGCCTATGTGGCCGAACGTTGAGGCCAGACCTGCCAAGCCATCGGACCATGTGTTCCCCGAATCGGTTTGGAAAGCCTTCGGGGAACACGTGGGCATCTTGAAGGTCATCTTGGCCGTCGTGGAGGGCTCTTGGGCGATCTTTGGGGGCTCTTGGGCCGTCTCGGGCCGTCGGAAGGCCGAAAAGAAGCAAATTTCAGAATCCGTCAAACACTTCAGGAAAATCAATGTTTTTGGCCTCTTCGGGCCTTCCTGGAGGCCCTCTTGGGGGCCTCTTGGGCTGTCTTGGGCCAGCTTCGAGCCAACTTCGGCCATCTTGGTGGGTTCCTGGCACGTCTGACGCCGTCGGGAGCCGTCTTGGGGGCCTTTTCTGGGCCAACGGGGGACCCTCTTGGGGCGCTTCGGGGCTGTCTTGGAGGCCATCTTGGGCGTGTTGGAGGCCTCTTGGGCCGTGTTGGGGCCCTCTTGGGGCCATCTTGGAGGCCACTTGGGCTGTCATGGGCCCTCTTGGGGGCCTCTTGGGCGATCTTGGGGGCCTCTTGGGCCGTCTTGAGCCGTCGGAATGCCGAGAAGGCGCAAATGCCAAAATCCTTCACAAAAACCTATTGAAAATCAATGATTTCGGCCTCTTCGGGCCCTCCTGGAGGACCTCTTGGAGGCCTCTTGGGCCGTCTCGGAGGCCTTGGGGGGCCTCATGGGCCGTCTTGGACTCTCTTGGGCCGTCTTGGAGGCCGTCTTGGACCATCTTGGGCGGATTTGGAGGCCATCTTGGACCATCTTGGAGGCCATCTTGGCCATCTTGGACGCCATCTTGAGCCGTCTTGGAGGATTTTGTTCCGGATTGAGCACCTTTCCAGGTGGCCGGCGGGACGGGCCGAAGCCCCAGGGGGAGTTCTTTCTGGAAAAAGAACCAAAACCAAAACCGATAGGATCCGGCACGCCAGGCACCCCTGCGATGAATCGACAGGGGGCGGCGGATCGAAGACGCCTACGGCGAATCACCGCCGCCCCCTGCCTTTTTGGAAGCGCCTATGTGGCCGAACGTTGAGGCCAGACCTGCCAAGCTATCGGACCACGTGTTCCCCGAATCGGTTTGGAAAGCCTTCGGGGAACACGTGGGCATCTTGAAGGTCATCTTGGCCGTCTTGGAGGCCTCTTGGGCAAGCTTTGGGCGATCTTTGGGGCTTTTTGGGCCGTCTCGGGCCAGCTTCGAGCCAACTTCGGCCATCTTGGTGGGTTCCTGGCACGTCTGAAGCCGTCGGAAGCCGTTTGGGGGGCCTCTATGGGCCGACTTGGGGCCCGCTTGGAATGCTCCAGGGCCGTCTTGGAGGCCATCTTGGGCGTCTTGGAGGCCATCTTGGGCGTGTTGGAGGCCTCTTGGGCCCTCTTGGGGCCCTCTAGGGGCCATCTTGGAGGCCACTTGGGCCATCATGGGGCTCTCTTGGGGGCCTCTTGGGCGATCTTGGGGGCTTCTTGGGCCGTCTTGAGCCGTCGGAGAGCCGAAAAGGCGCAAATGCCAAAATCCTTCAAAAACCAAGGAAAATCAATGATTTTGGCCTCTTCGGACTCTCCTGGAGGACCTCTTGGAGGCCTCTTGGGCCGTCTGGGAGGCCTCTGGGGGGCCTCTTGGGCCGTCTTGGGCCGTCTTGGACTCTCTTGGGCCGTTTTGGAGGCCGTCTTGGACCATCTCGGGCGGACTTGGAGGCCATCTTGGGCCATCTTCGCGATTTTTTGAGGATGTCCCGAGCGAAACGGCCGTTTTTGGGCATTGACAGACGGATTTTGGGAGGTGCGCGGGTGGCCGGCGGGACGGGCCGAAGCCCACTGGGGAGTTCTTTTAGAAAAAGAACCAAAACCAAAACCTGAATCGTCCAGCACGCCGTGCACCCCTGCAAGCAGGGGGCGGCGGACTTAATGGTCTTCGGCCCCTCCCGCCACCGTGCCTGGGATGTGGTATGGAGCCTATTGGACGTTCGTTGGGATCTCCTGGAAGGCCTCTCGGGGGCCTCTTGGAGGCAGTTTGAATAACTCTTGGTGGCCGTTTGGGGGCCTCTTGGGGCCTCTTGTGGGCCTCTTGGGGGCCTGTTGGAGCCTCTTGGGGGCCTCTTGGGGGCCGCTTGGGGCTCCGGGGCGCCTTTTGGCGCCTCCTGGGCGCTTCTTGGGGCGGAAGACTCGGATTTTCTGTTCGTGTTCCCTCTATGGTGCCCCTTTTGGGACCGTCTTGGGGCCCTCTTGGGCCGTCTTGGGCGCCTCTTGGGCCGTCTTGGGCCGCTCTTAGGTCGTCTTGGGGTCCTCTTGGAGGCCTCTTGAGCCGCTTTGGGGTGGTCTTGGGGGTCTCTTGGGCCGTCTGGAAGCGTTGGAAAGCCGAAAACGGGAAAACGCCCAAGTCCGTCAAAGACCGACGGAAAATCAATGATTGTTGCCCCTTGGGAGACCTCTGGGAAGCCTCTTGGGGCGTCTTGGAGGCCTCTTGGGTCATCTCGAGGCCATCTTGGGCGCATCGGGCCGATCTTTGAGCGTCGCGGGGCCCTCTTGGACCTCTGGGAGACTGGTTGGCGCCCTCATGGCCCGTCTTGGGGCCCTTGTGGTCTTGGAAAAATCATTCGAGAACATTTCCCAGAGCCCAGGCGATACGCGCCAAGCCCCAGGGGGCACGCACCAGCCCGCCAAATGTCAGAAATAGGGGTCCGGGCGCAGTAAAGACCCTTTCAGTAGTGAGGACTGAGGCTTAGAGGATGAGGCAAAGGATCTGAGGACACGCCCGTCCCGTGCCCAGAGGCACGGTGGCGGACATCGTCGCAGCATGCTCGCGCTATTGCTGCGCGCAAGGTGACGGGATAATTCATCATGCTTGGGAGGACTACTTGAACTGGGGTGAGTGGAAGGAGCCTTTCTTTTCTTTGTGCCACTGGCGCCATGAGACTGGTTAGGGGCGGAGCTTCAAGTACCGCCCCCCACTGCCAGGCAATCGTGATTCGACAAGCATCAATGCGTGGTTGTTCTTGCCACTTCCTACCCTTGTTGTGGACCACTTAGACGATCATGACGAGCAGGTGATGCGTAATGATGAGGATGAGGAGTGTTGGATGATGGGGAAGGAGTGGCGATGAGGAGGGGGATCAGGACCATGGGGTCGAGGGAGTAAGATACGAGGGAGCGGACAATGCGCTTGTAGCAGCGTGTGTTGTGCAATCTATGTGGCGCAGTCCAGCTGGTGTTATATAGGTGATGCAATATTTGTGGTGCAGTATATGTTATTAGTTCTAGGTGGCGCAATGTATGTTGTGCAACCCATGTGGTGCATTCGATGCTGTTCAATCTACGACGTGCAATCTTCATGGTGCAGCCTAAGGGGTGCTATTAATCAATGCTCAACTTGAAATTGTCCATTCCACTGCTCGCGCGAATAGCCCACCCAACCACCCGCAACTTGGTTTGCAAACCCCGTGCGGCGGCGACGATGAATGCTTGGCTGTGGCTGGTGCGTCTCTGCGGCCGCGCCAGCCCGCGCATACGCGTACGCGCAGCGGCCAGCTTGTTTGGCGCGACCGACGCAGCCGCGGTGGCGTTGACCGCTGGGCACATCCCAGCGGGCACTTCAGTGCGAGTCGGCGACTTGGGCAGGCGCGGTATCATGGCAAGGTCGACAACGGTAAACACGATGATGGTTGTAGCGATGTTGGTGACGATGCTGGCAGCGAGGACGGTACGGCCAGTGAGGCGCCGATGTTGATCACGCCGACGACGGCGTCCTCGCGTCGGTGATGAAGGTTTTGGAAAGAGCTCGCCAAGCGCTCGCGACCGACGCGCGAAAGTGGCGCGCATGGTATCAGTTGACACGGATCGCGCCCCCTTCCCCCCAGCACGCACGCAAGAACATTCGAATGATTTCGGCACGCGGCTCGAAAAGCCCGCTTGGCAGAATTCCGTAAACATGTTTAAAAAAATCGCATTGTTTTGCTTCGAAGTCGCAAGAGCGCGAGCTCAGGCTTTTTTGAAATTGACGTTGCGTAATCATGTGTGTTTTCTTTGTTTTCGGGACACTCGGTTTTGAAATCCTCATGAAACCTAACGTTGTTGACTGCTTCCGGCATGCGCGCGCGACGACGCGCGTTCGCGCGTGCACTTCGTCATGTGGTCTGCAAAGGGTTCTGACGACAGTACGCGCGCAAAGGCGTTCGAACGATTTCGACATGCGCGCGCAAAGCCCGTTTGGTAGCATGTTATGAAAATGTGAAGAAAAACGGTGTTCGCACGAATTCGCAAGAGCGCGCGCCCAACTTTGGTTTGAAAATCCGCGTTGCGAAACCATGTGTTTTGTCAGGTGTTTTGGATACTCGATTTTGAAGTCCTTGCGAAACGTACGTTTTTTGATGGATTTGGGCATGCGGCGCGCGTGTGCAGTTCGCCCCGTTTCCGTGTTAGGCATTTTTGGAAATTGATGATGTGTAATGAACGAATGCACGCGCATTGTACTTCTGCAGAAGATGGCGGGGGGGGGCGATACTGGTCCCCTTGGGATGGTACGAATTCATATGTACGGTGGACGATGGGGCAAAATCATATGTAAATTGCAATACGAAATAGGGGACGCGAAATCCTGGGGGGGGTAGAATCTAATTCGTTTCAAGAAAGGAGAATCTACGTTGTGCAAATTAGGGTGGCGACAAAGTGGCAACGGCGGCCACATAGCCGCCAGACCGAAGACACGGCCGAGACGACGGGCGGCGACGGGGCGGCGACGCGGCGGCGACGGGGCGGCGATTGCCAGCACGGAGCCGCCAGACCGACACATAAGCCCAAGCGTCGGGCGGCGACGGTCGGCACGGAACCACACCAACACAAAGGCCCAGTTCCTCATACCAGAAGTAGGAGACCCTGAGTGCAAGCGCTGTTTGGGGAACGAGGGAGAAGAGGGAGGAACATGTATGAGGAAGGCGGGAGGAGAATACGAGGGAGGAGGGAGCAAGGCGGGAGGCAGGAGAGGGGCGGGAGGAGGCAGGCGGGGGCGTGGCATGCCGTGCCGCGTGACGGTGCCACCCCCAAGCTGCGCACACCGCGGCGATGCCCGTCTCAAAACGCGCACGCACGCGGAGCTCCGCCGAGAGCACCGGGCAGCCGAGGCGGAGCGCGGCGAGAGGACGAGCAGCGGCCGCCGACGAGGGCGAGGCGCACCGCCCTTGGCCGCAGCAGCGCCCAGGGCCAGCTCGGAGCGCCGAGGGCCGGCGGAAGGCTGCCCGCCGCCGCAGGCCCTTACTAGGGGAACGAAGAATGGCATGAATATCAAAACTCCTCCTCCTCCTCCTCCTCCTCCTCCTCCTCCTCCTCCTCCTCCTCCTCCTCCTCCTCCTCCTCCTCCTCCTCCTCCTCCCTCCTCTCTCCTCCTCTATCTCCTCCTCCTCCTCCTCCTCCTCCCCCTCTATCTCCTCCTCCTCCTCGTCCTGCTCCTCCTCCCCTTGGGAGGGCAGGCGGTCTCAGGATCCAGCAGACGGCCTTCCGTAGCCATTTTGGCTCAAGTCAAGCCACGCTTAGGGGAACAAAAAAGTGACATGAACATAAAAACTCGGAGGTCCGCGCGGATTTCTCGGATCCGCGCTGGACCCCCCTTGGCGGCGCCTCCAGAGCCGCCCCTGGCGGGCTCCGCGTGCCAGGGAGGGGGGTCCAGCGCGGATCCGAGAAATCCGCGCGGACCTCCGAGTTGTTCTGTTCGTGTCATTCTTTGTTCCCCTACTTATCGGCCCTGCCCGTCCCGAGGGCCCAGGACAGTGCCTGCATGCAGGGGTCCACCGACTGCAGCGATCGCTTTCTGATTCCTCGTTCTGCCGATCGGCGCGGGCCCTCGCACCCCCTATCTCTCGCTCTCTCTCTCTCTCTCTCTCTCTCTCTCTTCCCCCCCCACTGGAGCAGATCTTGACTGTCTCTGGCGCCTCTTTCAGGGTTTCCTCCCCCTCATGGCGCACAATTCCAAACAGTCGCATTAAGCAAAGGTCCAGAGCCAGACCTTTCGCCCAAAGTCGAAACGCCGAATCTGAAAACGTACACAGATTTGTCCTTTGAAGAGTTGGACCTGACTGTCGTTCGGGCGGCTATGTTGCCCCCGTCGCCGCCTCGTCGCCGCCCGTATTGGGCCTCTCTGTCGTCTGGCGGCTATGTTGCCGCCGTCGCCGCCCCGACATAGATTGCGCCACATGTATTGCAACACACATCTCGCACCACAGGTGTTGCAGAACAAGTTCGATTATATCCCCACCCCTGGATTATCAGTTCGCGGCTTTGTTTTGCAATGTTCACATGAGTATGCTTCTGCGCTCATGACCATGTGAGATCATACCATCCCAGCTAGGCAGTTATCGACTTGCCCCGTCATCCTCTGCCAAGAGATTGTGCGCGCACTCGTTGGTCCAACTATATCCGAAGCCTTCAAACGTGCAAGAATATTGTTTGCAAAAAAGGATCAATGTCCACGCGCGCGTCGTCGCGAGCGCATGCCGAGATCGTTCAACGACCGTGAGCATCGTAGGAAATCCAAAATCCAGCGTCTCTAAAGCAAATGTTTAACACAATGGCCTTGCAGCATTAGTTTTCATTACAAAAAATCGGCACGCGCGCTCTCCCAAACTCTGAGAGGAACAAGCCAGCGGCTTTCCAACATGTTCATCAAATTCGACTACACGGGCTTTTCGCGCCGCGCTTGGCGAAACCATTCGAACGCCATTGCGCGCGTGCGGGGGGGGGGGCACGATCCCTGTCACATAACACCATGCGGGCCACTCGCGCGGGTCGGACGCGCGCGCATTTCGAGCTTGCCCAATTTGTCATCATTGGCGCAAGGACACCATCATCGCCATTGGCATAATCAGCATCGGTGCCGTCATTGGCGTTGCCGTCGTCCTTGTCATCGTCGTCCGCACGATACCGTGCCCGCCCGAGTCACCCACTCGCGTTGTCGTGCCCATGCGTCAGCACGGCCTGCGAGACGCGCTGGGAAGCCCCCAGTGGTCAGCGCCCACCGCAGCCGCGTCGGTCGCGCCAGACTAGCTGGCCGAACTGCGCTCGAGCCTGCGCGCGCTAGCGCGGCCGCAGCGATGCGCCAACCAACGCCAAGCTGCGGGTGGGTGGCTGGGATGCTTGCACGAGCATGGGAGGCAGTCACGCGCGGCGCAGGGCAGCCAGTTACACCACAGAGACTGCACCCCACATATTGCACAGCGTAGACTGCATTTCATATTTTGCACTACATATATTGCACTATCTGTAAATAGATTCTCTTTTCTAAAAAGAGAATAAACTCTACCCCCCCCCCCCCCCCCCCCCCCCCCCCCCCGAGTTATCGCTACCCCTTTTCGGGTATGTAAATCACATATGATTCTGACCACATGCCCGTCCTAAATATGAAATCACCTTGTCCCAGGCCAACAGGGAGGAAGAGGAGGGGGGGCAGAAGAGGTAGGGCTTGAGAGGGTGAGCGGGGCGGATTGCAAGGGGGGGGAGGGGGGGAAGGAGGGATGAGAGGGGGGGGCGGACGTAGAGGGAGGGGAAGGAGGAGGGATGGGAGGCAAGCCAGGTGCGGTCGCGTCATATCTGACGTCCCTACCCCTCCCTCTCCATGGCGTAGATCTCCTCTCTATTCGCACAGTCGGGTGTCGAGCAGGGCAATGATCGCGAGATGGTGCGCGATGCATGGTAGAGCACGGCATGGCATGGCGTAGAAGAGCCGGGCAGATCGTAGCATGCCATAGCATAGCGTGGCGTTGCGCAGTAAAGCACTGCAACGCAAAGCATGGCATCGCACAGCGGCGCAGAACGCAACACCGCACAGCATGTCATGGGCGGGCCTGGTCAGACGCCATCGCGATGCAGCCCGGCAGTGCCAGACCTCATCGCTGTTGCCCCCAGCAGCGTCTGCTTTCGCAGCGCCCTCGAAGTGCCATTCGGGGCGCTTGAATTCAATCGGCGGATTTCCGCGATTACCCGCTTGCACAAAATATCCCTCGAGGGGAGCCCCGCCGATCGTTAATGCGGCGCGGCAGCGCCAGCTCGCGCGCTTGCGTTGGGCCGCCACGGTCGCCCTTGAAGCCGCGCAACAAAGGTC
>CAUYUJ010021310.1:107500-117941 GCA_963575745.1 Prorocentrum cordatum
GAGGAGGGGGAAGGGGAGGGGGAGGGGGAGGGAGAGGGGAGGGAGGGAAGGAGGGAGGGAAGGAGGGAGGGAGGGAGGGAGGAGGAGGAGGAGGTCCAAGGACCATCGTGCAAGCGCAGCCGCAGGTCGCTTGTCTGAGCCTCCCCTCGGATGGGACGCGGGCTGGCATCTCTCCGAGCCAGTGGCCGCCAGCGCCGATCGACGACGGAGCGGTCACACGCATGTCTTCTGTCAGCCTCTGTGCGGGCGTGTGCCGAACGCGAGCTGGGCGGCGTGAACTGAGCCCAGGAGGAGGGGCCATGGCGCTAGAAGCCAGGACACTGCTGACCAGGATTCTGCAAGATCCGCCGCGGAAATGTTCCTGAGGACAGCACGAGCCAACCCCCACCCCGTGCCAGGGTGATCCACGGGATCCTGGCCGAGGCTGGGAGCCGGACCTCTGGATCACTGGATCGGGAGCGGGGCCCATGGCAGGGGGTGGGGTGGATAATGCTGTCCTCAATCCGGGTCCATGACTGCAGTTTTCTTGCGCGTGCCGGCTGACCCGTCACAGTCCCCGTGAACCAGGGCATTCTGAGGGCCGAGGAGGAGCAGGCAGTGGCGCGCACGAGCAGGCGCAGGAGGGAGGGCGGAAGGAAGAAGAGAGCAAGCGAGGACGAAGACGAGGACGCAGGACGGAGGACGGAAGGGAGGAAGGGAAAAAAGCAGGAGGAGAATGGAGGGGGGGCGGGAGCGGGGGAGAAGGGAGGGGCGTGGCATTGGGACGAGGATTTCTCGGACGAAGGGGGGGGAGTGAGTCGGAGGAGGAGGAGGAAGGAGGAGGAGGAGAGGAGGAGGAGGAGGAGGGGACTTGAGGAGGAGAATGAGGAGGAGGGGGATGGACGCAGGAGGAAGGAGGAGGAGGAGGAGGAGGAGAAAGAGGAGGAGGGCGGGGAGGGGAGGAGGAGGAGGCGGAGGAGGAGGAGGAGGAGGCAGAGGAGGAGGAGGAGGAGGGCGGAGGAGGGATCATAGTGGAGGGCGGAGGAAGGACGAGGAGGAGGAGGCGGAGGTGGAGGAGGAGGAGCGGAGGAGGAGTGAGGAGGGGGAAGAGGAGGAGGAGGAGAAGTAGGAGGAGGAGGGAGGAGGAGACGGAGCCCGAGGGAGGAGGAGGAGGGCGAGGAGGAGGAGGAGGAGGGAGGGGGAGGAGGGGGAAGAAGAAGGAGAAGAGGAGGCGGCGGAGGAGGCGAGGGATGGAGGCGGAGGAGGAGGCGGAGGAGGAGGCGGAGCAGGAGGAGGAGCAGGAGGAGGACGAGGAGGAGCGGTGAGCGCCGCCCCGAAGTACGCGTCCATCCCCGCGGACAGCGTCACGGCGGCCACCCCGCTGTCTGCGACGGGGCAGTCCGGGTTCCTGTCCGTGTGGTGGGCCGGCCCTCGACAGGCCCCCCGCGGCGCCGCGCGCCCGAGGGCAGGCCTGCGGCGAGCACACAGCCAGTCAACCCGCATGGCAAGGATGGGCTAGGGCGCTACATGCCGCCGCTCAACGCAGCCGGCTGCCCCCAGCCGCGGCCACCCAATCCGCCCCAGCCAGCCGCCTCCGTCCCCGCCAGCCGGACCCCGCTCCGCGCCCCCCCCGCACCCCCCTCCCGTCTCCTCCCTCCGCCTAACCTCCGCCCTCGCCGTACCTTTCCTCCCTCCCAGTCTCCCCCCCTCTCCTCCCTCCAGAGCCCCTCCTCCCCTTCCCCTCCCTCCTCCTCCTCCTCTCCTTTCCTCCGCCTCCTCCTTCCTCCTCCTCCTCCTCCTCCTCCCTCCTCCTCCTCCCCTCCGCCTCCTCTCTCCTCCTCCTTTCTCCTCCTTCTCCTCCTCCTCCTCCTCTTCCTCTTCCTATGCCCCCCCCCCTCGGCCCATCCTTGCGACGGTCGCTTACCAGTCTCGTTTGAAAACCGCCAGCATGGCCCTCTAAGGCCCTTGCGCTCTTACCGCGCATCCTCATGATACGGGTTGACTGTACCCGTCGGTCGTTGAAAGTATGCATGTCTGGATTCCCAAATCCCGATCTACTTTAGCTGCCTTCCTGCTTCAAGACTCCATTGGTTTTCCTTTTGCCCTCCTCAGGGGCGTGTGGAAACCCAATCTATTTCCCACGCCTCCCCACCTCATGCCTCTACCCACTTCTTCCGATACACGGGTACATATTAGGTCGAAGAGAAACCGGAGCCCCGAATCATCGGGGATGGGGGTGGTCAGGGTTAGCTCTTGACTCGTGCCTCGGGGGCCCAAACCGGAGATATCCCAGACCGGAGTTATCCCAGATCATTCGGCCCAACCATTACCGAATCATCGGGGTTGGGGGTGGTCAGGGGTGGTTCTTGGTTCGTGCCTCAGGGGCCCAGAACTGGAGTTACCCCGGACCGGAGGTATCCCAGGTAACAATTCGGGCGTCTAAAGAAGGATGTTTGAGAAGGGGTGGGGGTCTCGGGGGGGTCCATATTTTTACGGTTGCCAGGGCGGTGATTCGAGGACCTTCAGGACCGTCATAAGACGATTCAGAGAATAAAGACAAGGGTTTTTGTGGAATGTGACTTGTGTCTCTAGGTCTCCTGGATGGGGTCGGGGTAGATGGGTTCGGAGGAGCGCGCCGCATCGCCGATACATCGACGATGCGGCTCAATGCGGAGCCCGATTTTTTCCACGCCGACGTCGCCGATGTGTCGCCGACGTCGGAGATACGTCGCCGATGCATCGACGATCCGGCGCGATCCTCCGACCCCATCTACTCGGACCACCAGGATCTGAGATTCTTCTTCGTGCCAAGACGGAGGAGGAGTGGGGCCAGAGTAAACCCAAGATGCGTCAGCGATGTTGTCGTACAGTTAACCCGCACAGTAAGGATGGGCACTTTTTCCAAGGGTACCCTTGCATCCTTGCCTCCTCGGTCCATCCTTGGCCACTTTCGCCGACCGCGCCCCGCTCGAAAAGCTTCGGAGAGACCTTCCAGTGCCCTTGCATCCTCATCGTGCATCCTTCTGATACGGGTTGACTGTACGCCCACTCGTCCAAACTCGCTCCCTCACAAGAGGAGGAAGAGGAGGAGGAGGTGGAGGAGGGGGAGGAGGAGGAGGAGGAGGAGGAGGAGGAGGAGAGGAGGAGGAGGAGGAAGGAGAAGAAGGAGGAGGAGAAGGAGGGAGGAGGAGGCGGAGGAGGGAGGAGGGAATGAGGCGGAGGAGGAGGAGGAGGTAGGGGAGGAGGAGTGCGGAGGAGGAGGAAGGAGGAGGAGGAGGAGGAGGAGGAGGAGGAGGAGGAGGGAGGAGAGGAGGTGGAGGAGGGGGAGGAGGAGGAGGCGGAGGAGGAGGTGGAGGGGAGGCGGAGGAGGGAGGGAGGAGGAGGAGGAGGTGGAGGAGGAGGAGGAGGAGGAGGAGGAGGAGGAGGAGAATGAGGCGGAGTGAGAGGATGAGAGGATGAAGGAGTGAAGAGGAGGAGGAGGAGGAGGAGGTGGTAGGAGGGGGAGGGAGGAGGAGGAGGAGGCGGAGGAGGAGGAGGAGGAGGAGGAGGAGGAGGAGGAGGGCCCCCTGCAGGGATTCGTTTTCCTTGCGAGATGTGCCCCTTGGACAGCCGAGCGCCCCCGTCTTGACGCTTCACGTGTCCCCACCAGCCCATGCGGGCACGACGACTTGGGGAGATGGCCTTCTCGGAGGAGCGTGGTATGGCTTGGATGCATCGACGAGCCTTATTGAACCATGGGGCCTCTGGGATGCCGCTCGGAATCGCTTGGGATGTCTCTTGGGGGGCCTCTGGGAGGCTCTTGGGGACCTCTTAAGGCGTCTCGGGGGCCCCTTGGGGACCCCTTAGGGTCTCTCTTGGGGGCCTTGGGGGCCCGTCTTGGGGCCATCTTCGAAGACATCGATCAAAGAAGGAGGGGTTCCTAATTACAGTCCCCACTCTGGAATCTCACAAGTCGCCTCTTGGTGCCCTCGTGGTGCGCTCTTGGGCTCGTCTCGGGCCCCTCTTGGGGGCCCTATTGGGCCGTCTCTTGACGCTTTGGAAGGCCATCAGAACAGGGGTCATTCCGATTCCGACCCCAAATCCCCCCCAGGGGGGGGGGTCCACAAGCCCCGGGAACCCAAACCCCCCCCAGGGGGGGGAGGTCCAAAAGCCCCTGGACCCCAAACCCCCCCGGGGGGGGGGGTCCAAAAGCCCCGGGACCCCAACCCCCCCCCAGGGGGGGGGGTCCAAAAGCCCCGGGACCCCAAACCCCCCCCAGGGGAGGGGTCCAAAAACCCAAACCCCACCCCAGGGGGGGGTCCAAAAACCCAAACCCCCCCCCCAGGGGGGGGGTCCGATTTCGATTCCGATCCGGCTTGACGCGGTCCAGTTTCCGACTCGATCCAGCTCGGACCTGCCGACTTCAGCCGATTTCGATTTGGCTGCTGGCTTTTGCCGATTTCTGCCGATTCGATGCTCCGGTCGACCCGATCCGGCTGATCGATTCGATGCTGGGGCCGCCTGTCAGAAGCGAAAATCTGAGAAGACTGCAACCATTGACTGTCATTAGAGATTGGATGGATGAGGGTCTCTTGGGGGCCTCCTGGGGAAGCTCCAAGGCCACCTGGGCCAGTCTTGAAGCGGCCTTGGAACCTCTTGGAGCCAGGGTCAATCCAAACCCGGGTCAGTCAGGCCTTGCAAAATCCTGCGAGATTATGCGCCCAAACCCGGGTCAGCGCGACGAATCCTGCAAGATCTTGCAGGATCCTGCGCCCACCTTGAGCGACCTCGCGCCATTTTGCGACATCCTGGAGGTCATCTTTCAGGAGGGGAAAAAACACACACACACACACACACTATTAATCGCCGAGTCTCAGGAAAATTTGCAAAAATATAGGAATTGGGGGGGAAGACAAAAACCCAACAATATATGAAAATATAGGCAATATTTTTATTTGTGTGTTTATTTGTGTGTGTCCTGGGGTCCCTTCAATCTTGGGCTATCCGGGTCCCTCCTGGAGTTCTCTTGGGGCTCTCTTGGACGCTCCGACGGCCCCCGGGGCGCCCCGTCCAGACCCAGGGGGAGGGGGAGGGGGAGGAGGAGGAGGAGGAGGAGGAGGAGGAGGAGGAGGAGGAGGAGGGGGATGAGGAGGAGGCGGAGGATGGAGGAGGAGGAGGAGGAGGAGGAGGGGGAGGGGGAGGAGGGAGGAGGAGGAGAGCCGGAGGAGGGGCTGGAAGAGGAAACGCCCTAAAAGAGCCACGCCCTAGTGATCCTTTTTTATTCATTGCGTTAGCGATCGGCGCCGGGCCCTCGCACCCCCCCCCCACCCCCCCCCGTGGAGTAGATCTTGACTGTTTTTGGGCACCTGTATGGGACGCACTGCCGCAAACAGTCGCACTAAGCAGAGGTCCGGAGCCAGACGCCCCCCTTGTCCCCCCCCCCCTTCCGCCCAATGTCAAAACGCCGCAAAAGAAAAAGTTGACCTGAAGGGCTGGTGGGATTCGAGCGAGGGCCCCGTGACGAGACGTAAGTTGCCGCCCCCCGCACTCGGCCGGAAGGGCCGCGACGGGGCAGGGCCAGAAAGTGCAAGGAGCCGACTCACGAGAGCCCCGCACTGAGAAGGAGCTGCTCGGGCCGGACGAAAGGGGGGAATTGGGAAAGGGGGGTTACGAAATGTGCTGCATGCAGCTGGTTTCGGCCTCACCGAGGGGCCCACTCCTCGATACATAGCCGCCTCCGGCGCCGGGAGGCGCCGGGAAGATCAGCTACGTGAGCTGATTCTCAAACCCCCCCTTTGCTGTCCCCCCCTTTCGCTCGACCCGAGCTGCCTGCAGCCCGGGGGGACGATGTGCACAAGCTTGCACGTCGTGTCGTAGAACCTCAGGAGGTCTCAAGCGACAGCTGCAGGTGAGCGAACCCTGTGTGGACCAGACTGCTTCGGAGAGGACCCACCAGTCCCGAGCGGGGGCCGCCCTCTATCTGCATAGTTGCTGGAGGCGCTGAAGACGAACGCGCGCGGCGCAAAGGCCATAGCCACAGTTTGAACACAGTCAGGAGGGAAAAAAATACACAGACACAATTAATCGTCGATTCCCCAGAAAATATTGGAAAATATGGGAAGTGTGGGGGAAGACGCAAACCCAGAAAATATGGGGAATCCTGTTATCTCTGTGTATTTATTTGTGTGTCCCAGGGCCCCTTCACACAGACCGCCACTCATACGTGTGTGCTGGGTGTGCGTAATACGAACGTGCGCGGCGCTCAAGGGAGAGCCACAGTTTGGAAGCGACTCCATCCAGTCTGCTCATCTGCTGGAAGATGCTCGGACTGGTGTGGGCGACGCCAAGGGGAGGGCCACATGTGGAGAACAGCTCCCCGTCCGTCCGTTTTGGCGGTTGGAAGGCAGAAAGACTGATGCGCGCGGCGCTGTGGTATGATATCCACACTGTGGAGATGCCCCTCTTCCATCCGTCGGAATAGCTGCTGGGAGCGTTGAAGAGGAATGCACGCGGTCCCAAACTCGAAAAGCATGTGTTTAAAAACGGCCCCATCCGTCCGTTTAGCTGGTGGAAGTTTGAGACTAACTTGCGCGACGCTAAGGGCGAGCCACATTTAAAAGAAAAAAACGCCCTCCCGTCCTCCATCCGTGTAGCTGTTGTAGTATGTTGACACTAATAGGCGCGGCGCTGAGGCGATAGCCACAATTTCAAAAGAAGCATCCATCCATCCGTGGTAATGCCGGTTTTGTTAAAGGGGAAATGTGCGCGGCGTTCGTAAACGGCCCCCTTTTCTCAATCTGCGCAGTTGCTGGTAAGGTTGAAGACAAATGCCCGCGTCGTTAAGGCGAGAACCGCATTCTGAAAACAATCCCTCTCAAGCTTCGGAATCGTAAGCGGGGGGAAGTCTCGGGCGAAATGCCAGGCCGCCCCTACCAACACGTCTGGCAGCCAGACGAAAACTAAAAGGGATGGAGGAAGCCTTACGTCGGCCCATTTCGCATCATTGTGGCTGCGTGGTGGTGTGCTCATGCCCAGGGGAAACAATAGGGCAAGCAGAACGGTCTTCGAGGAGATTGTTGGACATGTGGCTCGCACCCTGGACTGCCCCAGAGGGCGCCAAGATGACTCAAGAGAGCGCCAGCAGAGTTTCGAGACGTACCTGGGTTGTGGCAGTTGTGGGTCAAAGTCCACATGGATGCTTCTTGGGTCTCTTCGGAGGGAGCCTCCTGGGAGCAGTTTTGAGGCCTCTGGGGAGTCTCTTTGGGGTCTCTTGGGAGCCTGATGGGAGCCTCGTGGGGCTTCCTGGGGGCCTGTTGGGAGTCTTGGGAGCCTCTTTTGGGGGGCCTCTTGGCGCCAAAAGCTCGAAATGTCTGTTCGGGTTCCCCCTCTGGGCCACCTCTTGGGACATCCTGGGGCAGTCTTGGAGGCCTCTTGGACCATCTTAGGGCAATATTGGGCCCTCTTGGAGGCTTTTTGGCCTGTCTTGGAGCGATCTTGGAGCCTCTTGGGCCGTCCAGGCCGGTCGGCAGCTCGAAAAGGCAGTACCGCCGAAGTCGTCCGAAAACCCTAGCGGAATTACTCATTGTTGCGTCTTCGTGGCCTCTCGAAGTCCTATTGAAACCCTCCTAGAGCGCCTTGGACGCTTCATGGGCCGTCTTGGAACCGAGGTGGGCCGTCTTGGAACGCTTTTGGCCCGAGGCCGTAGGACGTGCCACTCTTTTGGCGCCTCTTTGGGGCGCTCGGGGAGCCCCCGAGGCTGCGACCAGGAGTTCGGCATCTCTGACCCGACCTCGCCGGGGTACTTCTCGTCCGGGGACCCCCAGGGCAGCCACGCGCGCACGCACTAGAAACACGTTCGAAGTCTTACCGGAGGTTTTAGCACGTCTCTGGCCCGTGGGGCCGGCGAATGCGTGCGCGTCCCAGATGGCGTTCGTCGCCGCGGCCAGATGCACCCTGGAATCTCGGCCGGAGCGCGCTCCTGGCAGGTGCCAGAGTCGATGTTAGGCGGGCTTCGGAGGGCAGCATTCCGACTATCTATATATATTTCATTATATTATATATATATATATTATAATATATAGTGTTGTTGTGTGTGAAATATGTTAATATATGTACATATATGTGTATATATACATACATACATACATATATACATACATACAGACAGACAGACAGACAGACAGACAGACAGACAGACATACATACATACATACATGCGCACACACACATGCATACATACATACATACATACATACATACATACATACATACATACATACATACACACATACACACGTACACATGCATATGCATATGCATATACATATACATAGACATATCCATATACATACACATGTACATAGCACCCCGCAGATGCGGGTAAGAGTGAGGGGATGGTGGGGACGTCGGCAGTCTGCGAGACTTTGGAGAAGCCCGCCGCAGGCGCCAAAGTTTCGCAAATTGAATAACGAGCCCGCCAGAAGCGCCGTTTTTATCGTTAAACCAATGAGGGTAGGTCACGGGTGGGTCGCAAATGGGTCGCGTGTGGGTCGCGGGTGAGTCATTGTTGGGTCGCGACTGGGTCGGGATCGCAAAAAGTTCGCGGGTGGGTCGCGGGTGGGTCGCGGGGTGGGTCGCGGGGTGGGTCGCGGGTGGGAGCGCGGGTGGGGTCGTGGGGTGGGTCGCGGGATGGGTCGCGGGGTGGGTCGCGGGTGGGTTGCGGGTGGGACGACGACAACAAACAACAACAACAACAACAACAATAACAACAACAATAACAACAACAACAACAACAACAACAACAGCAGCAGCAACAACAGCATAAACATCAACATCAACAACAACAATGCAACAAGCAGAATCCTCACCACGGACTCCCATTTCAGCCACGCACCCAGGGACAATGAATGACCGTTCGGTCCCCTCACTCTGAGATATATAGATATGCATAGAGAGAGGGAGTAGCGAGAGAGTTAGGGAGAGAAAGAGAGAGAGAGAGAGAGAACAAACAAATGAGAGAACAAGAGAGAGAGAGCGGGGGGGGTCCTTGGAAGGGAGCAGCCCACATGATAGCGGAGAGGAGCAAAAACGGCGATGCCATCCAGGTTTGGTTCGTGATGTTTCTCTCGGGGAGGGCCCCTCATCAAATCAAGTTTGCCCTCCATGAGCCCCCAGCGTAAGGAGGGCCACGTGGGGTGAGGGTCGAATCCGAGGCTGCGACGTTCTCATATTCACCGCCTCGGGATCCGATCTCCCTGGACCTCGGGAGGCGGTGGCTACATATCTATGTTTATATTCATTCGTACATACATACATACATGCATACATGCATACATACATAACATACATACACATACATACATTCATGCGTACATACCTACGTGCATACGTACATGCATACATACATGTTTGCATACGTACATACATACAGGCAGACAGGCAGACATACATACAGACATGCATGCGTAAGCGCATGCATGCATGCATGCACACACACATACATACAACTATCTGTGTATATCTTTATATATACAGACATACATGTGTATGATGATTTGTATATACTGGCATGCGTGTATTTATTATACACATATAGGGCCTCCTGGGGCCCAACCATATGCATGATCACCGCCTCCAGGAAGCACCGTGCGACGGGGGACAGAAGAATGGGGGACAGCGACCAGCAGCAGCTCCAGCACCAGCACCGCGCGTGCCTGACAGCCCCCCCTCTCCTTCTGGCGTCATGCAGCCTTTTGCGGTCTTCCCTGGGTGGACGAACCTCTAGTCAACAAGCGCGTTCCACTACTCGCAAAGTGCCTACTCGTAAACGTTTATCGTAGATCCCCCACGGCGGATCCAGGAAATGCGCGAGTTGTTACTTTGCGAGTGGTGAAGCGCGCTCGTCTATCCAGGGCCAAACAAATGCACCAGGACCATTGAAGTGAACACCTAGTCGAAGATTTGAGCAGTCTCGATGGCTTCATAGGTCTGCAAGAATATGCACTGGACTCTGGAAGTTCAGGCAGACTGAGGGAAGGGTGAAGGAGCGGGGGCGAAAACTGCTGCATGCGGTACCGGGAGGCGCGAGACGCAGGGAAATCCAGCTCCGTGTGGTTCATTCGCGAACCATCTTTCTACAACGCCCCATCTGGGTTCACCCCGATCTTCGGCCGCGCCACTGTGGTGGGCCGACGCGACTTCGACGCCCCATTTTCTGGACGGACGGTGCGGCCGAGCCAAGAAGTCGGGCGAGCCGCATGCGACGACAGGACACGGAGGGGCGTGCCTGTGCTTCTGCCTTGGTACTCCAGATTTCGTAATAAAGGGAGGGGGGTCTCATTTCGGGGGGGGTCTCTTCCAGGCTATCTTGGAGGGCCTGGGGGGGTCTGGGGACGATGTTTTGGAGGGTTCTCCCACGGGGGAGGTCTGAAATGGCTTGTCTTGGAGGGTCCTGACCCCCTCCCTTTTATTACGAAATCTGGAG
>CAUYUJ010021310.1:118041-141365 GCA_963575745.1 Prorocentrum cordatum
ACCGAGGGGGGGAGGGGGGGGACGGAGGGACTCGGCGCTTCCCGCCTCCCCCAGTGCGCCGCCCCCGCCCCATCCCGCGCCAGGTCCGCTTCCTGCACATGGGCAGCCACAACGGCTGGAACGCCGAGGCCCGCGCGGCGCGGGGGGTGCGCTCAGGGGTTCTCCCGTGCGCCTCGAGGCGGTCTTGCGGGGGGCGGGGCCCGTCCGGCAACCTCATCAGCCCGAGGAGAGCTTCAAGATGGTTGCTCTGATTCACCGAGCGCGCTCCGCTACTCGCAAAGCGCCTACTCGCAACCGTCCGAACAAGAGCATGTCTTCTATACAGTGGAGGCCCATGCCAAGAAACACCCTGCTTGCCTCCAGGGTGCCCTGGGTTTCTTGGGTTTCGATGGTTTTGTTGTGGCAAGCGTGACGTTCCCACACCAAAAATCAACGGACGTCCTGGGGTCTCAGAGTTGGGTTTCTTGTGGAAGGTTTCTTGTGGATTGGCCTCCACCGTATGCAACGGATCGTACATCCCCCGCGGCGGATCCAAGTCAGTCGCGAGTATTTACTTTGCGAGTAGTGGGGCGCGCTTGTCCACTGAAGCGCCGCCTGGCGGTCTCGGGGCCCCATGCCGTGGTTCGGGAGGCATGCCGGATGCGAGTGCATCGCCGATGCATCGGCAATGTATCGCCGATGTATCGGCGATGCGGCGAGATCCTCCGACCCCATCTGCTCGGACTCCATCTAGGAGGTCTCCAGGTGTGCACCGACCAGGGCTTGCGTGCAGGATCCTGCAGGCTTCCGCAGGATCTTGCAAGGCCTGACTGACCCGGGTCCGCATTGACCCAAGTTGGTACGTCCCTGAGATTTGCCCGCCATTGAAGTCGACCCGACATGTTTATCTAGTCGTTGAGTCTCCGCCAGGACACCTTCAATGCCAGCGGATGTCCTGTCCTGTCCTCCCACCCCCCCTCCCACGCTTGCCTCTGACCTCCGCATGTCCACCATTTCAGCGCCATACAAAACAGCGCTTCGTGGCCCCGTAGGGAGCCCCACCGAAAGCCCCAGTGGTTTTGAACACATGCGCCCGCGCCACCCAGTGCAGCGCTTCGTGGCACCATAGGGAGCTCCACCGAAGGCCCCTGTTGCTGTGACCACACGCGCCCGCGCCACCTCGCACAGCGCTTCGTGGCCACATAGGTAGCTCCGCCCCGCGTCCACTCCTTCTTTCCTCTTGCTGCCCCTATCCCTCCCCCCTTTCCGCGTCCTCATCGTCATCGTCAGTATTATCGCCATTACCGTCGTCATCATCGTCGCCATCATCATCATCATCATCATCATCATCATCATCATCATCATCATCATCATCATCAGCATCATCAGCATCATCAACATCAGCGTCAGCATCATCAGCATCAGCATCATCGTCACCATCATCAGCATCGACACCATCAGCATCATCACCATCATCATTACCAGCAGCATCGCCATCGTCAGTATCGTGCCTCTGCCCGGTGCACGCGCAACATTTCGGCACACCCATCACGCACTTCGTGGCCCCATAGAGCGCTCCACCGAAGGCCACAGTGACAGGGTCCTCATGCGTTCCCCCGCCCATTTCGGCACACCTCTCACACGCTTCGTGGCCCCACAGGGAGCCCCACCGAATGCCCGAGTGGCAGGGTCTTCATGCTTCCCCCCGCTCATACAAAACAGCGCTTCGTGGCCCCATAGGGAGCCCCACCGAAAGCCCCAGTGGCTTTGACCACATGCGTCCGCGCCACCCAGTGCAGCGCTTCGTCGCCCCATAGGGAGCTCCACCGAAGGCCCCCATTGCTGTGACCACACGCGCCCGCGCCACCTCGCACAGCGCGTCGTGGCCACATAGGTAGCTCCACCGAAGGCCCCCGCTGCTGTGACCACATGCGTCCGCGCCACCCAGTGCAGCGCTTCGTGGCCCCATAGGTAGTTCCACCGAAGGCTCTAGTGTCAGTGATCACATGTGTCCGCGCCACCCAGTACAGCGCTTCGTGATCCCATAGGGACTTCCACCGAAGGCCCTCGTGATCTCATAGGGAGCTCCACCAAAGGCCCCTGTGGCTGTGACCACACGCGCCCGCGCCACCCAGTGACACCGCTTCGTGGCCCAAGAGGGAGCTCCACCGAAAGCCCAAGCGGTTGTGACCGCATGCTTCCGCACCACCCAGTACAGCGCTTCGCGCCTCCGCAACGTCCGTCGGGAGCCCCATCGAGGTTCCCAGTAGTTGTGACCACATGCGCCCGCGCCCGCTTCGAAGCCGCACGAGGTGGCCCCACCGAGGGACCCACTGGCTGTGACCACACGCGCCCGCGCCACCCAGTACAGCGCTTCGTGACCCCAGAGGGAACTCCACCGAACGCCCCAGTGGCTGTGACCACATGCGTCCGCGCCAGCCAGTACAACGCTTCGTGGCCTCATAGAGATCCCCACCGAAGGCCCAAATGGTTTTGACCACATGCACCCGCGCCACCCAGCACAGCGCTCCGTAGCCCCATAAGGTGGGTCCACCGAAGGCCCAAGTGGCTGTGACCACATGCGCCCGCGCCACCCAGTACAGCGCCTCGTAGCCCCGTAGGGTGCTCCACCGATCGCCCCAGTGGTTGTGACCACATGAGCCCGCGCCACCTAGTACAGCGCTTCGTGGCCACATAGGTAGCTCTACCGAGCGCGCCAGTGGCTGTGATCACATGCGTCCGCGCCACCTAGTACAGCGCTTCGTGATCCCACAGGGAGCTCCACCGAAGGCCCCAGTGGCTGTGACCACATGCGTCCGCGCCACCAAGTACAGCGCTTCGTGGCCCCATAGGGAGCTCCACCGAAGACCTCGAAGGATGTGACCACATACTTCCGCACCACTCAATACAGCGCTTCGAGGCCCCACAGGGAGCCCCACCGAAGGCCCAAGTAGTTGTGACCACATGCGTCCGCGACACCCAGTACAGCGTTTCGTGGCTCCATCGGGTGCTCCACCGAAGATCCCATCGGCTGTGACCACATGCGCCCGCGCCACCTAGTACAGCGCCTCGTGGCCAAATAGGCAGCTCTACCGAGCACGCCAGTGGCTGTGATCACATGCGTCCGCGCCACCTAGTACAGCGCTTCGCGATCCCATTGGGAGCTCCACCGAACGCCCCAGTGGCTGTGATCACATGCGTCCGCTCCACCCAGTACACCCATAGGGTGCTCCACCGAATGCCCAAGTGGTTGTGGCCACACGCGCCCGCGCCACCCAGTACTACGCTTCGTAGTCTCATCGGGTGCTCCACCGAAGACCCCAGCGGCTGTGACCACATGCGTCCGCGCCACCCAGTACACCGCTTCGTGGCCCCATACATGCGTCCGCGCCACCCCAGTGGCCGTGACCACATGCGCCCGCCACATCCAGTACAACGCTTCGTGGCCTCATAGAGGTCTTCACCGCAGGCCCAAGTGGCCGTGACCACATGCACCCGCGCCACCCAGTACAACGCTTCGTGGCCCCAATTGGAGCCCCACCGAAGGCCCAGGTGGCTGTGACCAAATGCGTCCGCGCCACCCAGTACAACGCTTCGTGGCCTCATTGAGAACCCACCGAAGGCCCCAGTGGTTGTGACCACATGAGTCCGCGCCACCCAGTACAGCGCTCCGTGGTTCCATAGGGAGCTCCACCGATCGCCTCAGTGGTTGTGACCAAATACGCCCGCGCCACCCAGTACAGCGCATCGTGGCCCCCTAGGAAGCTCTTCCGAAGGCCCCCGCGGCTGTGACCACCATGCGTCCGCGCCACCCAGTACAGCGCTTCGTGGCCCCACATGGAGCTCCACCGGATGCCACCGTGGCTGTGACCACATACGTCCGCGCCACCCAGTACAGCGCGTCGTGGCCCCATAGGGAGCTCCACCGAAGCTCCCGGTGGCTGTGATCACATGCTTTTCCCCCGCCCGTTGCGGCACACCTTTCGCGCTTGGTTGTGGTTTGCCCCAGGGTGTTCCAGGAAGGCTTCGGCGGCGGTGTCCAAATGCGCCCCCCCATGTTGGCATACTCCTCACACGTCTCGTGGCCCCGTAAAAGCGCCCCCTCGTTCGTCCCACCTGCCTTGCGACATTCACAATTGCACAGTGTTGGATCCTTCGGCAGGATCATGTTTCAGATTCCGCTGGGACCCCGTCAGTGCAAGCACCGATTAGGAAAACACGTAGAATGTCACCACCCACCAAACCACCCCAACCCAACCCGAAGGCTTCAATATGCCCTCCATTTCTAGTTGGGGGGTGTCGGGGAACCAACCCGAAATTCGGGTGAAATTCTGGTCAAATTCCAACCCGTACCCCCCAACCCGAAATTCGGGTCAAATTCGGGTCTTCGGGTTGGGTTGGGGTGGTCTGGTAGGTAGTCAGAATGGAGCCGCGCGGAGGTCGTGAATCTGCACCTCGTCGTGCCCATCGACGTCGGCAGAAAGGTGTACGCCTTCAGCAGGCCCGTGGGTCCCTGCAGCGCGCGGCAAACCCCTGCGTTCGGCCCGCTCGGGGCCCTTCTTTCGCACCGTGGCCCCCCCGCGGTGGAAGAAGGGAGGAGAGCGGAGGGGGAAGGGGGGAGAGGGGGAGGAGGAGGAGGAGGAGGAGGAGGAGGAGGAGGAGGAGGGGAGGAGGACGAGGGCGAGGAGGCGGAGGAGTAAGAGGAGGAGGAGGAGGAGGGGAGGGAGGAGGAGGAGGAGAGGAGGAGGAGGAGGAGGAGGGAGGAGGAGGAGGAGGAGGAGGGAGGAGGAGGAGGAGGAGAGGAGGAGGAGGAGGAGGGAGGAGGAGGAGGAGGAGGAGGAGGAGGAGAGGAGGAGGAGCAGGGAGAGGAGCAGGAGCAGGTGCAGAGGAGCAGGAGCAGGAGCAGGAGCAGGAGCAGGAGGAGGAGGAGGAGGAGGAGGAGGAGGAGGAGGAGGAGGAGGAGGAGGAGGTAGTAGGAGGAGGAGGGGGAGGAGAGAGAGGAGGGAGCCAGATAAGGGGGAGGAAGGGTGATTGATTGGGAGAGGAGAGCGGAGGGAGGGACAAGTTGTGCGCTCGCGCCTGACATCCTACCCCTCCCGCCCATCCCTTCCCCTTGCGCTGATTGTCTCGCTATCCGCCGACGGGTGTTTTAGCGGACGTGGAACTCCCCAAAGGGCCCCTATCGTGGCATGCGCAGTTTGAATACGGGAGTTGTGTACGTTGGAGGAGGAGGAGGAGGAGGAGGAGGAGGAGGAGGAGGAGGAGGTGGAGGTGGAGGTGGAGGTGGTGGTGGTGGATGAGCAATGGGATAAGCAGGAGGAAGAGGGTGAGGATGAGGCAGGAGGAGGACGAGGGGGAACAGTTGCAGCAAGAGCGGGGGCACGAGCTTAGCGACCGGAGCAGGAAGGCCAGGGGAACCGCGGAGGAGGGCAAAGGAGCGGGGCGGCGACAACGAAGCATGATTTGGATCCAGAATGGTAGTCTGCGCGGAAGCGAGCGCACCATTCTGAACGACGGGGGCAAAGCGTCGATCCAACAATCAGGCCAACTCATCAGCGGGAGCACCGTTCCGAAACACCGAACACGTTCCGAATGAGCAACCAGAATGAAAGGCTGTCTCTGCGATCCTGGTCATTCAAGAGAGAATATGCGGGAGACGTCCTGCCACGCCCGGTCTGGATGCGGTCAGGGAGGAAGTATTCAGATTGCGTTATGTGATCTGTTCGTGGAGGCAAGAGGGAGCCGGATGGAGGGCGCGAGGGATGGGGCATGTGGGGACGAGGGAACATTTAGGCAGAAGGGGGAGAGGGGGATAGGGGGGCGGCGGAGAGTGTGCTGCCTCATGCTGGCAGCACCGGGCGGGAAAGGATGGACCAGGAGGTTCCTGCTCGTCCTCCGCGCTCGGGCCCCCCCCCCCATCCCCCTTCCATCCTCGCCCTCTCTCCCTTTCCCCGCTCACTCTGCATCCCTCGCTCCTAGCCGCCCCCCCCCCCTTCCCCCACCTTCATCCCCACCCCCCCTCGGGCCCACGTCGCCCCTCCCTCGGGGGGGGGGGGGGCGGCCGAGGCGTACGTCGGCAGCCCTCCCGAGCGAGTAGGGAGGAGGGAGCAGCAGCAGATGGAGAAGCATGAGCAGGAGGAGAGGGACAAGGAACGAGGAGCAGGAGGATGAGGATCGATGAGGAGGAGGAGGAGGAGGAGGAGACGGAGACGGAGACGGAGGAGGAAGAGGAGGAGGAGAGAGGAGGAGAGGAGAGAGGAGAGAGGAGGGAGGAAGAGGGACGATGGTGAAGCAGCAAGGGCATGTGCGTGAGGTCTCGAGAGGTCCCTGGAGGCCGCTTGAGGTCTTCAAAAGGTCCCTGGAGGTCTCCAGGAGTCCGCTGTGATCCCCCAGGTGGATGCAGGGGCTGAGCGGGCTCTGCCGACAATCTCATCTCCGGGGTGCTTCGGGGCTCAAGAGACGGGGGTCAACGCAAATGGGGGTCAGTCAGAGCGCCCGGTCTTGCAGGATCCTGCAGGGCCAGGGGCGCATTGACCCTGGTTTGGGTGCAGGATCCTGCAGAATGTTGCATCATTTTGCAAGGCCTGATTGACCCGATGTTCGATTGACCCGGGTTAGGAGATCCCCGAGTGTTCGGGCATGTTCGGCCCAGATCAGCATTGCGACAGCGCCGTTGATAAGCAGTTGATGCGTGATGCGAGTAGCAGTCATCAGCATCATCAACATCAGCGTTAGCATCATCATCATCATCATCATCATCATCATCATCATCATCATCATCATCATCATCATCATCATCATCATCATCATCATCATCGTCATCGTCATCGTCATCGTCATCATCATAATCCGCGTCGTCATCATCAGCAACAGTATCATATTATTCATCATCATCAGCATCAGCATCATTGTCACCACAGCATCATCGACATCAGCATTAGCATCATCATCATCATCGTCATCATCATCACCATCATCATCAGCAGCATCGCCATTGTCAGCATCGTGCCTCTGCTCGGTGCACGCGCAACATTTCGGCACACCCATCACACGCTTCTCGGCCCCATAGAGAGCTCCACCGAAGGCCACAGTGACAGGGTCCTCATGCGTTCCCCCCATTTCGGCACACCTCTCTCACACGCTTCGTGGCCCCACAGGGAGCTCCCCCGAATGCCCGAGTGGCAGGGTCCTCATGCGTCCCCCCCCCCCCCCCCCCCATTTCGGCAGACCGCTCGCACGGCCCACCGAAGGCCCCAGTGGCAGGGTCCGCATGCGTCCCCCCGCGCAGTCCAGCATACCCTCAAACGCTTCGTGGCCCCACAGGCAGATCCACCGAGTGCTCCACTAGCAGGGCTCTGGCGTGGCACTCGGGCACCCCGAGGGGGGCCGCCAGGGGGGGGGACACTCCAGGAGTCGCGCCCGGATTGTTGGGATGTATTACACCTTAGGCGATGCTTAAGAAAACTTAAGTTTTCGGCCATAGTCTCGATGATTCTTAACGTCTCAATGTAAATCTTAAGATGTTAATGGAAGTGTTGGGTTTTTATTCAAGTTCTGAGACTATGAATTTCTTAACCCATGATTTCTTAAGCATTTCGCAGGGTGTAGGCGAGTTGCCTGTTTCTGCACCAGATTAAGTACGGTTTGGTGATCGGAGACTCACCGCCATATAGCAGGCGTTGCACTCGGGCACCCCAAGGGGGAGCCGCCAGGGGTGAAGACACTACAGGATACGCGCCCAGATTGCTGGGATGCCTCACCCCGGATTTTTTCTGTTTTGGTGGTCGGAGGCTGACCCCGATAAAACAGGCGTGGCACTCGGGCATCCCAAGGAAGAGCCGCCTGGGGTGAGGACACTCCAGAAGTCGCGCACAGATTGTGGAAATGTCCCAGGCGACGTTCTCGTTGCTGACCCCCGGACTTGTACTTGTTTGTGGTCGAATAGCCACCGCAATGCAGCAGGCGCGGCATTTGGGCACCCCACGGGGGAGCCGCCAGGGGTGGGGACGCTCCAGGATTCGCGCCCAGATTGTGGGGATGTCCCGGCTGGTTTGTCAGTTTCTGCCAGACAGTTTATTTGGGGCTTGTGTGATACCGATTCGCTCACGCACTCACTTACGTCTTTTCCTTCTTGCTCATTCAGATGCATTGGTTTGTATTCGAACTTTATCAGCATCACATCTTCCTCATTCATATTTATTCATCCTATTCCAAAGAATGCATACTTAAATTGATTGATGTTCAGACTCACTTATACCTAACTTGCTTCTACTCAGACTGACTTAAACTCAGACTCACTCACACCCAGACCAACTCACACACAGACACACTCACACTCATACTCACTCACCTTCAGACTCACTCATACTCAGACTAACTCGCACCCAGGCTCACTCGTACTCTGATTTGTACTCATGACGCTCAAGCTCAGACTCACCGGCATTCAGACTCTTTCCCACTCAGACCCACGCGTTCTTAGATTCGTTCGCATTCTGACTCCCTATACTCAGACCCGCTCGTACTCAGACTGACTATATCCAGACTCACACTCAGGTTCAATCATTCCCAGATTCACTCACACTCCGACTCACTCACATTCAGATCACCCACGCTCACATCGCACTAAGGCTCACACACGAGTGGCTACCTCGATATAACTGGCGTGGCACTTGGGCGCCCAAATGCCAGCAGGCGCCGCGAATAGCGCGCCAGAAAGCGGGCGAAGCACTGCCGTGCGTGCTTGCTTGAGTTGCCGCGGGGAGAGCGGCAGGAGGAAGCCCCCCGTCGCTCCTCCGCTTGCGCCACAGCCAGATGCTCACAAGCAGAGTTCCTCGGCGAGACGTGACAAGAGTATGAGATGGTAATCGTTGTTGAATTCATTGTATTGCCGATCGGCGCGGGCCCCAAAACCCCCCCTTCCCCCATGGAGCAGAACTTGGCTCTTTTGGCGCCTGCTTCGAGCGGGTGGAGTCTCCCCTGGAGGCCGCACTCTTCCAAACAGTCGCACTGAGCAGAGGTCTGGAGCCAGACCCCTTCCCCCCCCCCCCTTTCCGCCCAATGTCGAAACTCCGAATAACGCGGAGGAGGAGGAGGAGGAGGAGGAGGAGGAGGAGGAGGAGGAGGAGGAGGAGGAGGAGGGAGGAGGAGGAGGAGGGAGGCGGAGGAGGAGGAGGAGGAGGAGGATGAGGAGGAGGGAGGAGGAGGAGTAGGAGGAGGAGGAGGAAGAAGAGGATGAGGCGGAGGGCCGTCTGGGGATCGCCGCGCCGAGTGTTTTTGTTGTCTGCGGTCTGCCTCGCGGGCGCCGGCGCCCGCCCGCGCCGGGAAGTTCGCGGGGGTGGCGCCGCGCCTCGCCCCCTAACTTTGAGCCGGGCGTGCCCCTCTGCAGGGGTCGGGTCGGGCGAAAGGGGGGGATTGGGAAATGGGGGGTTACGAAATTTGCTGCATGCAGCTGGTTTCGGCCTCACCGAGGGGCCCATTCCTCGATACATGGGCGCCTCCCGGCGCCGGGAGGCGCCAGGAAAGTCAGCTACGTGAGCTGATTCTCAAACCCCCCCTTTGCTATCCCCCCCTTTCGCCCGACCCGAAGGGGGAGTACTCAAAAATCAAGCAGTGGCGAAGCGTTCTGGTTCGCCTATAGCCCTACCAACAATGTTCTAAGAACCTGCTGTGGCTCCCAGGAAATGTTCCTAGAACATTTCCGGCGGAGCCTGTCTTGCTTTTGACAGATTGGGGATATGTTCTGAGAACATTGTTTTTGTTATTAGAACATGTTTGGGTTCTAAGAACATTTCGTGGTAGGACTATAGGAATGCCGGGGCGGTCGGTCCCTGCTCAAAAAAATTGTCAAAAGATAGTCTGGGGATGAGTTCTCGATTATTATTTGGCAGTGTCTGAAGATGTGTTGCATGTGCTTTTCATCGTTCGTCCAGAATCCGCCTGTAGGGCGGCATGCCCGACCTGACCCTAACGCGGCCGAGCGCTCAGGTCGGGAGAGCACAACGGTGTCATCTGGGGCGGGGACGGCATGATCCACCACGTCTTCCACGACGCGAGCAACTGGAGACCCGACGGCCGACGGCGGCTTCCTCCTCCGTTTACGGAGCGTTTCGCTCCCGACCGATGGCGAGTTGGCATTGCAATGCCCCTGCGGCCCTTGCCGCCGATCCTGAGGAGCGAGCAGCTGGGGCACAAGAGACAGAAGGGACATTGGGACAAGGGGCTGTGAGCAGCGGCGGCTCCAGTGCCACGGCGAATAGCTACTGGTTCGGCCCATCCCGCCATTGTACCTGGGTCGTGTTGGGATTAAGGACAGTTCAGGGGCTTAGGGGGCGTCTTGGGGGTCTCTTGGGGGTCTGTCTGGCCAACTTTGTGGCGTTTTGGGCCTCTTGGGAGTCTTGGGATCATCTGAGGAGGGTTTGCCTTCTCCTGTTGCAGTGCGACAGTGGCGCGCTTTTAGGGCCCCTATTGCGGCCGTCTTGGGGGCCCCGTGGGCCATCTTGGGCTGGTTATTGGAGGGCTCTTCGGCAACGAATGTTCTTGCGACCGATGCTGCGAGAATGTTCTGATCGCGCTTGACGGGTGCAGCTGAGTTCGGCCTCCTGGGCCGGCTTTCGCGACCTCCAAGACGGCCCGCGAGATTCCCAAGAGTGCCGAGGTTGGCCTCGAGAGCTCTAACGAGCCTCGGTGGCCCAAAGATCGCCAAGCTGTCCCCGAGATGGCCCGAGTCACTCCAATGTTGACCTCTCGGACGAGCCCCTGGGCCTGCTCAGCAGGTTCCCAGGAGAGGGAAGGACGGGAATGGGAGCGCCACGAAGACGTACAGTGGAGGCCCCTGCCCCCTCCTCCTCCTCCGCCTCCGCCTCCTCCTCTTCCTCCTCCTCCTCCTCCTCTTTCTCCTCCTCCTCCTCATCATCCTTCTCCTCCTCCTCCTCCTCCTCCTCCTCCTCCTCCTCCTCCTCCTCCTCCTCCTCCTCCTCCTTGACCGCTTCGACAGCTCAGGAGGTTCCCTGGAGAGCCCCAGGACGGATCCCTGGGGCCATCGCAGGGGCCACGCGGGCAGCGGGGAGTCCCTGCCATGCGCCTTGGGCTTCGGGAGCAGCAGCGACACGAATCCCAGCAGCGCATGGGCGCGCCAAGAGCAACTCCGGGAATGCGGATGTAGAGAGCGCCTACAGTTCTCAAGATTGCGGGCTTCCTGGGTGTTCAGGACGTTCCGCTCCGTGCCTCGCGGCACGATGGCGGTTTCCGCCGGGCTCGGGCGCCTTGCAAAATTACACACCGTGCCCATGTGTATGGAACACATGCTTGGCATCGAGTTTGGATATTCACACGTCATGTCTCCGGAGGGTTGTCCGGTGTGTCCCCGGAGGGACCTCGATACCAGTCGGGAGAGATTTGAGACGCACCCAATATAGTCCGAAAACAGACGTGAATTATCCCACTGCTATGTGTTCGTCCTGCTCGACAAGTTGGCTGACCCGACAACAGGCATACACGTTTGAGAATGAGCCATCTCGCAACCAGATTGAGTGCCCGTGCAGTGCAGGTCAACGGGCTCGGTGGTTTTGGTGCCATGGTTTTGTACTGCGCTTATGTGTTGTACATACGCAGTTGGTGGTGGGTTGTTTGGAGCCTGGGCCAGGCCATATTGATACGTTTGAACCCGTAGTTTGAACAGTAACGCACGTAGTTTGCCCTTGTCGTGTTCATTCGATCTGACACGATAGACAGCATTCGGCCACATTCGGAAATGTTAGAGTCGGAGGAGGCCAAGGCCAGAGGTTGCGGTAGCATTTCTTGCATATTATCAGTCATGTCCATCACGCTCCCAGGATCGATTTCAAGCACGAGAAGCACGCGCAGGATCGATATTTCTAAAATTGTTGTTCGTGGCAACGTGTGCCGGCGCTCTTGAAGAGGAGAATGTTGAGCAGCCGCGACAAGAGCACGAGTTTGAGTTCGAGAGTAGGAGGGGGATCACGTGGGAGAAGGGGCGAGAAAACATCAAGGAGGGGGATCGAGAAGGGAGGGGGGAACGGAGGAACGACGGCGGATGTGGGAAGCCCAAGGGAGGAAGAAGTCACGAAAAACCAAGGAGGCCAGGAGCGAGAAGGAGGACGAATAGGAGGAGGAGGAGGAGGAGGAGGAGGAGGAGGAGGAGTCGAGGAGTCGAGGAGCGAGGAGGCGAGGAGCGAGCAGGAGCCCGAGGCCCAGTAGCTTGCCTAAGAACAGGAGGAGGAGCGGTTCAGGTTTGCAGTGCTGACAGTCGTGAATTGAAGCGGAGGCAAGCGATGACGGTGTTGGCTGCAGACTCTCACCGTGGTTGTTGCCCTTTTTTGTGCCACACGGACGGTGAATGTTCGAATATTTGTTTCAAATCTGCATTCAACTCTTCCACCTCCATCGCCGCGGCATCCAACACCTCCTCCTCATTCCTCCTCCCTTCTCTCCTCCTCCTTTTCTCGTGATCATCGGCCACGCGCAGAGGAGGGGGGGGGCTTCTTAGAAGCACCCCTGCTTCTTAGAAGGCGCGGTCCTTATCTATAGATGCAAGGCCAGCGCCTTCTAAGAAGCAGCCTCCTTCTAAGAAGCATTCCCTCCTCCCTCCACCCCCTTCTGCGCGCCGCCACGACCATCCTCCCCCTCCCCCTCCTCCTCCTCCTCCTGATCTCCTCCTCCTCCTCCTCCTCCTCCTCCTCCTCCTCCTCCTCCTCCTCTGGAGGCGCTCAGTCACTTCTCTCCCCTCCCTGGCGGTTGCAAGGTGGTCCTGGCCCTGGTGGCTCCACCGTGCAACTGCTGGGGCGGGGCGGTGTGGTGCTTGAGCGTTTCCCTTTGTCTCTGGATCCCAACGCCCCTCGGCCTCTGCTCGCTCCTCCTCCTCCTCCTCCTCCTCCTCCTCCTCCTCCTCCTCCTCCTCCTCCTCCTCTGGAGGCGCTCAGTCATTTTTCTCCCTCCCTGGCGGTTGCAAGGTGCTCCTGGCCCTGGTGGCTCCACCGTGCAACTGCTGGGGCGGGGCGGTGTGGTGCTTGAGCGTTTCCCTTTGTCTCTGGATCCCAACGCCCCTCGGCCTCTGCTCGCTCGCTCGCTCGCTCGCTCGCTCCTCCTCCTCCTCCTCCTCCTCCTCCTCCTCCCTCCTCCTCCTCCTCCTCCTCCTCCTCCTCCTCCTCCTCCTCCTCCTCCTCCCCCAAGATCTTCACCGCTGGAGCCAGCGCAGTCCGTCCTTGATAACAGTGCATCGCAGGCCGAGATCACGCCGCACACGCCGCTAGCGGCCTGCGGCCGGCCCGGATGGCACGGAGGAGCCTTTCGCGTTTTGCCGTCGTCGTCGTCTCCCATCGAAGATCAGGGACCGATGGTTGTTGTCTGGGCCTCCCAGATGGAGGTCCGAGTAGATGTGGTCGGAGGATCGCGCCGCATCGCCGATGCATCGGCGATGCGGCTCAATGTGGGGCCCAAGTATCTCCACGCCGACGTCGCCGATGCATCGCCGACGCCGCCAGCGCATCGCCGATGCATCGGCGATGCATCGTCGATGCATCGGCGTTGCGGCGAGATCCTCCGACCCCCTACTCGGACCTCCATCCAGGAGGCCTCTACCTTGGCTGGTGTTTCTAATTCTGTCTGGGGGAGCCTCTGAGAGGCCTCCAGAGGATCGGGGACCGCCGGCGTGGTCGCCGGCGGCGGCCGGCCAGCATTCTTGGAGCAGGGAAGCCCGGAGCAGGAGGGAGGACAGGGGAAGAGGAGAAGGGGTAGTAAGAGGAGGGATGAGGAGGAGGAGGAGGATGCGTGTGTGTGCGTGCGTGTGTGTGTGTGTGTGGATGGCAAGATTGGGATGTTGGGGCATCACAGGGTTACGCTTAGATCTGCACGTGTGAGGTGGTGCCCGATCTGGTGTTGGACGGAGAGGACGCCAAATGGCATGATGTCTTGCATTGTTGGTCTCTCGCATATCCCCTCGTGCTTCTTGGGACGACGCTCTCCTCGCCTGGTAAAGCATGTCCCAGTATTCTGGGCCGGGCGATCGCGCATCCACCTGAAGTATTGGGACGCGGCCAACGAGTGGAGGCCTGAGAATGAGGCTCCGCAGTTGTCTCAACCGCTGGGATGGCAAGGGCAGGCCATGGTCGAAGGGCCCCCGGCTTTACATCAACACCTACCTTGGTCAGGCCAGGCAGAGGATCATGAGCCCAGGATGGGCCTGGCCAGGATCGGTTTTGGTGTCTCGTTGGCGGCCTCGTGCAGGGGTAGGGGTACAAGGGGAGGGGAGCTGCTGGAGAGGAGAAGGGTGGGGAAGAGAGAGAGAGAGAAAGAGAACAGATAATCGAGAGGTGGTCGGGCCAGAGGAGGGAGGGACCTCAGGGAAGATGGGGATGGGAGCTGCTGAAGAGCTAAACACCGCTCCGCGAGACCATTCCTGTTGCGGTCAAGGTCGAGCCGGGGACGCGTTTGTCCGCCATGTGCAGGGAAGGCGAGTTCAGGCCACCACCCTCTCTTGAGGAGGGAGGAAGACGAGTTGCAGGAAAAAAAGTTGGAGCAGCAGGGCGAGGTTCAGGCCGCGCACCTACTAGTGAATAGTCATTTGTGCTCTGTCGCCGGCTCGTCTAGGGCCAGTGCATCTCTTTCACCGACATGGCCGTTCCCACCTTCTCGGTCGTCTGCCGCTCCTCCGCTCTCGCGCCTCCGGTCCCAGTCTTCGTTCTCTGCGTTTCCCTTCTTTCATCTTCCGATCCTTGCCTGGCTAGGCCAGCAGGTGTATGTCTCTCTCTCTCTCTATTTCTATCTCTATCATTCTTTTCCGCCCCACATGTTTGTCTCCCCCACCGATCGTCCATGTTTTTTCATGTTTCACATCCTACATCACCCCTTTCTCCTCGCCCTCCCCATTCAGGCATCACATGCGTCCTGTGTAGGTGGGCGCCGCGTATAGCAGAAGAAACCAGACCTCGTGCACTGCTTTCCGGTCTCTGGCGCGAACCACAAGATAAGAGGAAGGGACAAGTGCCATTCTGGTCGCAAATGGACGGAAACGTCAATGGACGGAAACGTCAATGGAAGGTGTTCAAATGTGAATTGTTTCTGCGTTGAGGCTCGGCCATTCGGAGTGGTACCCATTTGCGAAGAAGCAGTCGCAAGACGGTGGCCGGTAATGCTCAGCAGCCTCCTGCGATCGCTCCGCCAGAGCGCGTGCATCCAGCTTGCGGTTGGCCAGTGGACTTCGCGCACGCCACATGTCTTAGGAATGGCGCCCCACACATCATGATAATACGAGGATTCTGATGTTCCAACCTACTGTAGCCTTGACCACCAGAAAGAATTTCGAGCACTAGGAATGTACCCAAACTGGAAGGTGTTCGCGTATCGGGCCCTGGGAGGCGATATTCGTTCGACATTGTTTCGATATGCTTCTGGGTGCTCGATGTTATTTCTGGGATGTGGTCACCATGTACGAATCCTCATGTACGATGGGGGCAACATAATGCGAGGGACAGATTCACATTTGTTGGAACACGGAACGTACATGTGGCTCCAACCGTGCATGTTTCGGCGGCACTTCGGCCTTGCACCCCCCCCCCCCTTTCCAGCCTTCCAGTTTCGGGCCATCTTGGGGTTCTCTTGGAGACCTTCACGGGGCCATCTTCGGTGGTCGGAAGCCCGCACAGGCGAAGATTCGAAAATTGTTGAACACCAATGTTTAAATACATGGCTTGGGCCTCCTTGAGACCCTCTTGAGTCGCCTTGGGGGCCTCTTCGTCTGTGGTAGCGTCTCGGCCCGTCCCGCCACTGCGCTTGGGTTGTAGGTCAGAGACCTCTTTGATGCTTGTGGAGATCTCTCGGGGGCCCTCTCGGAAGCCTCTTGGAGGTCATCTTGGGGCGGAGGGTCTGAAGTGTCAGGTCGAAGTGCCCCTCGTGGGCCGTCGTTGGGGCCTCTTGGCCCGTCTTAGGGCCCTCTTGAGCCGAGTTGGAGCGTCAGAAGCCCGTACAGGTGAGAACGCTACAATCATTCGAGTACATAAATTCGTGATCTCTGCATATCGGTCCTTCTGAAGGGGCTTTGTCACAGGCGAATTAGATGCGTATCGCAGTCTCTTGGGGCGTGGCTTGGATCATTTGGGGTCGTTTTGTGTCGCCCTTTCGAGCTCTGTGGCCCGTATTGGAGCGACATCGGGAGTATCATAGTGGAGGCTTCCGTGGGCAGTTTTGGAGCGCTCGTCCAGGGCCGCTTTGGGGCGATATCAGGGGCCCGTGGGCCGCCTTGAGCGCTCCGAGCCCCAGACACATCAGATCACAAAACAAACAACCAAAAAACAACAGGAGCGCAATGAGTGTTGTTCCCCACCCGACGGGTTGGAGCCGTTATTGGATTTTAAGAGCAGATTTCCCGAGCCGTCCACCTTGCATACCGCGGCCGCCAGGTCCCCCGGGTATCCCCGAGAGTCCCGCCTCGCGCCATTCTGCATACCGCAGCCGCTAGATCCCCAGGTCCTCCGAGTGTCCCTGAGAGTCCCGCCTCGCGCCATTCTGCATACCGCGGCCGCCAGATCCCCAGGTCCCCCAAGTGTCCCCGAGTGTCCCGCCTCGCGCCGACAAATCAGGACATAGCAGGGCGGTAGTAGGATAAAATAGCAGAACATGGTACAGCACTTTATTAGAAACTATGACATAACAGAGCATAACACCACACCACCTAACAGGACACATCCGAGCATAACTTACAACATCACAACAGAACATGGCGAACATAGCGTAATACAAGCACACCATGACAGAGCAGTGTAAACCATAGCACAGCATCACAGCACATAACATTACATGGCATGACACATCAAGCATACCACAAGAACGTATCGCAGAGTTCGACATACCAAGACAGAACATGAGACAGTCTCACATACACTTGGCACAGCATATCAGAACACAACACAGCATAAAAACGCATGATACGACAGACGGGATCATACATCAGAGTGAGGGGGCGAACGGTCATTCATTGTCCTTGGGTGCTTGGCTGAAGTTGGATTCCGTGATGCAAGTCTGGTTGTTGTTGAATTCTAATTACTGAATAATTCGACCGGCCGACCGTGCTTGGGATGTGCGTTGGATTGGGATGTGTGCTGGGACGTGTGTTGGGACGTGTGTTGCTTTCGTGTGCGGGGCTGTGTGCTGCCTCCGTGTGCTGGGATACATGCCGGGATGTGTGCTGGGATACGTGTTGGGGTGTGGCCTGGGTGTGCTGGGGTCTCTGGGCCAAGATGTGCGTTGGGATGCGTGCCGCCCCCGTGTGCTGGGATGCGTGCTGAGATACGTGCTGGGTGTGTTGGGGTCCACCGTGCCCCCCCGTCCACCCCCTCCTCCCTTCCGACTGACCAACCGTGCAACCCCCCACATTTTTCCGCCCCGTGGCCCTGTGTCTACTTATTCCGACCGACCGACCGACCGTGCCCCCCCCCCTCTGCCCGACCGTGCCCTCCCTTCCCCCTGCCCCCCCCCCCGCACTTCTCCGCCCCGTGGCCCCCTTGTCTGCTTATTCCGACCGACTGACCGTGCCCCCCCCCTCTCTGCCCGACCGTGTTTTCCCGTCTCCTTGCTCACCTCCCGCACCCCTCTGCCCCGTGGCCCCCGTCCGCTTATTCCAACCGACCGACCGTGCCCCCCCTGGCCGACCGTGCCTTCCCGTCCCCCTGCACTCATCGTCATTCCCATCCCCATCATGATCTTGTTCATCGTTGCCTTTTCCATTCGCCCCCACAGTGGCGTCCTCTGGGACGTTGCCAACAAGACGCATCACTTGTACCAAGACCTCTTGGACGGTGGCAGGTGGAAGTACGATCAAGTCGAGGCAAAGGATGCTGTTTGGGCAACAGGGATGATCTCGAGTTGGCCGCTCAAACCTTGTCGGGGTGGAGCGGTGTCAAGATCTGGCGGGAACGTGTGCACGGTTCGGGTTGAACTTGCCCGTGTCCATACCGTTATTTGCACGATCGTTTGAGGACAGATCAGTATGAGCCCGATTGATAGTTGTGGCGGCAGTTGTAGTCCAGGGTGGTTATTTGGAGTCCAGGGAGGGAGTGCCTGTTGTCCAGAAAGGCGCATGTGTTCTAGCGGAAGGCACTTGCAGTCCGGAGAGAGGCTATTTGGAGTCTTGGGGGGGTAGTCGTAGTATGGGGATTCGATTTGTCATGCTGTCATGCGAATGGGGGCGGCCTGCAGGGTACGTGTAATCGAACGGCTTTTGGTCCGTTGTTTGTTGTCCAGGGGAGGTGTTTGTAATCCAGGTGGTGGATCGGAGGTTGAGGGGTGAGAGCGGCTTGACCTCAGTAAGGGAATCGGTTTCGGTGTCGCTTCGTGCCGCGCATGAGGCGAAGCTACGCGAGTTCCTCCGCTAGCTAGGGCCAGGTCATGCCAAAACGAGTCGCGCCCTGTCCGCTGGGGCGTGCCCGTGGGTTGCCCCAAGCTTGTGCCGTAGTTCTCCCGTGGCGTGCTCGGGATGGTCCCCGAGCCCTGGTTGCCCCGTGTGTCCCATAGTTGCCCCTTGGTTGACCCGTGGTTGTCCTGCGGCTGTCCGTGGTTGTCTTGCGGCTGCCCCGTCTGTAGGTGATGAGAATATAGTGAGATTGGTAGCTAGATAGTTGGACCGATAGGTAGTGAGACCAACACATAAATTTATAGCGACATCGGGATCGAGAGATCGGCCGATGTCTTGCTGACGAGAGGGGTGGATTGGAAGTAGAGCCAGCGGATGGTTTGATCAGTGACCCGTGGTTGCCCAGCAGCTGTCCCGCGATTGTCCCGTGGTTGCTTTGTGGTTGCCTTGTGAACTGTCCCGTGGTCGCCCCGTGGTCATCCCGTAATTGTCCCGTGGTTGCCCCGTGGTTGTCCCGTGGTTGTCCTGCAGTCGTCCCGTGGGTGTTTTGTGGCTGCCCCGTGGTTGTCCCGTGGTGGTCTTGCGGTTGTGCCGTGGTTGTCCCGTGGTCATGTTGTGGTCGTCCCGCAGTTGTCCCGCGGTTGTCCCGCGGTTGTCCCCTGGTTGTCCCGTGGATTATGCCGTGGTTGCCCCGGGATTGTCCTTTGGTTGTCCCGTGGATGTTCCGTGGTTGTCCCGTGGTTGACCCGTGGTTGTCCCGCGGTCGTCTTTCGGTTGTCCCGTGGTTGTTGCGTCCAGGGATAGGTAAACAGTGGAACCGATGGATAGGTAGTGGTATAGACAGACAGGCATTCTGGTGTTGGGATCAGTCCGTGCGTGTATTGTGAGTGACACGTGTTGATGGTATGACCGATTGATATGTTTTTCGATAACGGGATCGACGGATAGATCTTGAGACCGATATGTTGTGAGATCGACAGATGTTGAGATCGATCGATAGATTGCCAAGCCGATCCGACGCCAATCGCAAACCGAAAATTGCACACATCCCCCCTCCCAAACTCCTGATCACCCAAAAGGAGGTTTCATAGGTAATTGATCCACTGGTTGTCCTGCGTGGGTTGTCCTGCGTGGGTTGTCCTGCGTGGGTTGTCCCGTGGGTTGTCCCGTGTGTTGTACCGTGGTTGTCCCGTGGTTGTCCTGCAGGCACGTTGTCCATCCCGTGGTCCACGTGGTTGTCCCGTGGGTAGTCCCGTAGTTTGTCCCGTGGTTGTCCCCCGAGTTGTCCCGCGAGTGTATGTTGGGTGCCCCGTTGGAAATTCAAGTCGTCAATGAATTCCGATTGCAAAAAGATATGGAATTCTGAATTAAATATGAATTCGAATCGAAATGTAAAGCGCACGTCGAGATGCAAATCCAGTTGCAATCGGCATGCAAATCGAAATGCGAATTCAGTTTTTTATCGAAATTCACATCAAAATGAAAATATAAGGTCCATTCGCAGCGCAAATCAAAATATTCGAATTGCCGAAGTACAGTTCGACACCCGCATCCGATTGCAAATCGGCATGTCAAACGAATTGTACATATGAAAATGCACATGAAATTGATGGAAAGTCGCGACGCACGTTCAAGAGCAATAGACATGCAATATCAGCTCCCAACAACCTCCTTAAAACCCGAAGGATGATCAACGAGGTATATTGGGCCCGGAGTGGTGGGGCACGTGTAGTCCGAGGGAGGGTTATTGTTGCCCAGGGGTATTTGCAGTCCCCAGAAGTATTGAGGGATTTACATATTGTGTGATTGTTTGTTCTGGTATTGGCAGAGACGGCGCATGCAACGATGCAAGGTGAGGGTAGGCCGTTTGTTGGTGTCTTTGTGAACGACTCCGATTTCACGCGAGATCGTTGCAAATTCATCATAGCAGTTGTATCAGTATCTCGCAGAGTGTCCCTCCTGTTCTGCCTCCCGTATCGAACCACATCCCTCTTCGCGGCATCAGTCGGCGCACATCTCGCCAGGGCGACTCCGACATCGTGGTCTGGAACTCATGGGTCGGCACCTCAGGCTAGGCACACGACGTGAGCTGCCCTTCCTCCCAACGCCGTTGATTGGATTACAGATTTTCGATGTTGACTTCCTATGTTTCGTTTTCCGCAACCTCTCCTGTGGTGTGCATTCGGTTTGAATAGAGCACCATTGCTCCCATCCCGTCCTGTACCGATACCTTCCTTCCTGTCTCGAATCTCCTACTTGCCTCCTACCTATCCTTCCTGGGTGTTGCCTACTGTGCAACTTTCGCCGTTTTCTGTTAGCTCATAATGCATCGGGCAGGGTGCAGCCTTATCCAGATCACAATTGGACTTCGCCTCCTCGGTGTGACGGTATGTGCAACCGCCACCACTTCATGAGTCTCTCCAAGGTCTGGCGGAGTGCGGTCTCAACCAGGTATGAGGTCTGAGTGCGATTGCGTATCCTTAGGTGGTGCCAACCACGCAACCGCCGCCGTCTTCGTGATCTCCTGGGAGTTCCAGCGGAGTGCGGCCCTGTCCAGACCTGACCGAAACCTCGCCTTCCTGGGCGATGTCAACTGTGGGGACGTCGCGATTTCCATGAACCCTTGTTGTGTCCAGCGCAGCGCAGTCCTACCCAGACCCACGCAGACCTCGCATCCGTGGGTGCTGTCAACTGCGCAACTGCCGCCGTGTTCGTGAACTCCTGCAGGGTCCAGCGAAGTGTGGCGTCACCCAGATCAGAATGGGACTTCGTCTCCGTGATTGCCCCCAGCTGCGCAGTCGCGCCATTTGCGGATTTCCTGGGGCGATCCAGCGGAGTGCGGTCTTACCCAGATGAGAATGAAACCTTACGTCCGTGGGTGTGGCCAACTGCGAAATTGTCGCAATGTGTTGAGTTCCGGAGGGTCCAACGGGGCGCGGTCTTATCCAGATCAGGATGCGTTTTCGAGTACATCGGTGCAGTGGACGGCGGAATTGTCACCACGTTTGTGAGCTCCCAGAGTGTCCAGCGGAATGGAGTCGTAAAAAAATCAGAATGTCTCCGGTGCTGCGAACCGCGCATCCGCCGCCATTTTCATGATTTCATGGGGGGTCCAGCGGAGTACGGTCCCACAGTGATCAGAATGCGACCTCGCATCCTTGGGTGTTGCCCAGATCACAATGCGGTGTCGCCTTTTCTAGGTGGTCCAAGCTGCGCAGCTGTCGCCACTTTCGCGCGTTCATAGGGGATCGAGCGGAGTGCAATCTTATTCAGATCAGATTGCGGCCTCCCGTCCATGGGTGCTGCCAACAGCGCAATCGCCACGTCCGTGGGCTTCTAGGGTGTCCATAAGAGTGCAGTTTCAAGCAGACCCAAACGAGATATCACTTCCCTGGGTGTTGCCAAGTACGCAACTATTTGCCTCGCTGAGTCACGTCACGAGTGATCGAGAAAGCCGCCTGTGCATCTGATGACGTACCTCTTCGGCGCGACGTTTCTCATGGCGCCATAAAAAAGAGACGACTGCAACGTGTCATCGTCATCTCTTGGACCTCTCATGGTGTGGTTGCCTCTCCCCCTGGCCTTCCCTCATCTCTCGCTTGTTCCTAACCCATACATCCTTTTGGTCCGTTCCTCCGCCCCTCTCCCGCCCGCTCTTCCCTCATCAACAGCGCACTCGTGCTCTGACCCGCAAGAGTGCCTACTCCAGATTTCGTAATAAAAGGGAGGGGGTCTGGACCCTCCAAGACAAGCCATTTCAGACCTCCCCCGTGGGAGAACCCTCCAAAACATCGTCCCCAGACCCCCCCAGGCCCTCCAAGATAGCCTGGAAGAGACCCCCCCCCGAAATGAGACCCCCCTCCCTTTATTACGAAATCTGGAGTACTTTAGATACGGGGCACCGGTCGAGGCCTTCGCTTCTCCGGCACGGCTTGCAAGAGCACGGGAGACCCCCCAGTGCGTTCTGTCCATTTGATGGCTACCGCGTGTCCGAACACAATGGGTGCGTCGCTGGATGAATGTTCGAGTCGGCGCGTGGGTCTGTAAGGTCCCCTTCCCGTTGTCAAACAATTGCAGCAGTACGGCGAGGGCAGTTGCCAGGAAGGGCCAGCCACGTTCTCAGAGTCGTTGTGTTCGCTGGTGTTGTCAAAGAGGTCGTCGCGGCGTGCCCCCGATCCAGTCAGGACGACACGTGTCTGCCATGAGTATCTGACATGGCAGAGAACTTCCTGAGAGGATGTGCGGTATCCCTCAACCTCCTCGTCGTCCCCCCGTTGTTTTCCCCTCAGCCTCCTCCCCCTTGTCTTGGCATCGTTCGGACGTGTGCATCTTTTCTCGGCGAGAACCATCGAGGACCATCCTGGACCATCGAGCAAACAAAACACGCACGAAACCGAAAAATGCACGGAAAATGGACGTCCGAGCGACGGCAAGATAGTGCCCCACTATCTTTTCACAAGGACCCTCAGAGGGCCCCCAGAAACCCTGGGAGAACCCCGGACGTACGCGACGCGAGTGTCCGGGTGGAGAACGGACTGCACATTGCGTAGCTCGGGATGCTCAGGCACGCGGCGGCCAGCTTTCCACGAGCGAGGCCGTGGCAATTTTCTCGGCGAGTCCGATGCACGGGAAATGGACACCCGAGCGACGGCAAGTTGTTGTCGTCCTCTTCCTCCCCTTGTTCTGCCTGCGCCTCCTCTGAAGTCGGGCCTGTCCCCCCACAGGGGGACTTTCGACGGAACATAAAAAATTACCCCAAAAATAGCCTGGGGACTATTTTGGGGGAGTATGTTTTGACCTGTTTGGGGGCATTGTTGGGGTACGCTTTTATTCCTCATCGAAAATCCCCCTGTAGGGGGGCACGCCCGACGTAAGCCTCCTCCGCCTCTCCGCGGGGTCTGGCGGTGGCCCTTCCCCGGCGGGGCCCTCTGCCTGCGGGGAGGGCAGCGGCGCCCCGCCTTCTGACCCCCTCCTCCCTCCTCCC
>CAUYUJ010021311.1:0-44059 GCA_963575745.1 Prorocentrum cordatum
CACAGTGTCGGACGAGTCTCTCCCAGGGCCCGACACGTGGAAATCCTAGAGTTTTTGGGTACTTGCTTGGTGCTCGAAACTCTTAGTGGTGATCAAGGCTAGAGTAAGTTGGAAAACCGCAACCCTTGGAGTGGATCTTCATCCCGAGCCATTTTCTGATGACTCCGAGGCCCGGCAAGGGCCCCCCCGAGGGCAAGAAACCGCGAAAAACCTCTGCTTCGATTGTGTCGAGACGCCAGATGCATGGGCAACTGGTGCTCCCAAAAGGGGGGCGGCCGAATTAAAAAAAGGCGGGGCGGCGCACCGAAGACAAAACACATACAGAGAGGGAGGCTGGAGGGCCTTGGCTGTGAGTGGTAACGGGGCGGCGTGAGGACGGAGGCGATGGGGGGAGCGGGAGGTCGAGAACGAAGGGAGAGAGAGAGAGAGAAACAAAAAAATAGAAAGAGAGAAAGAGAGAGAGAGAGAGCGAGGGAGAGAAAGAGAGCTAGAGCGACGCCTCCTCCCTCCTCCTCGTTTTCTTCATCCTCTTTGTCTTCTTCGTACCCGTTTTCGTCTCCCTCCTCCTCCTCCCCATCCTCCTCATGTTCTTGTTCCTCCTCAAGTTGAAGTTGTCAACCCCACTGCTCGCGCAATAATTCCACCGACCCACCCAAAACTTGGTTTGCAAAACCCCCGTGGCGGCGATTGCGATGACTGCTTAGCGGTGGCTGGCACATCGCTGCGGCCGCGCTGGCGCGCACAAGCTCGCGCGAAGAGCGGCCAGATAGTCTGGCGCGACCGACGCGGCCGTGGTGGCTCTGACCGGTGGTGACTTCTCAGCGCGTCTCGCAAGCCGCACTGGCGCGCGGGCACTTCACTGTGAGTTGGTGGCCCGGTCGCGTGCGGCATCGTGGCGACTTCGACAACAGCAGCCACGATGGCGAGAATAGCGATGCTGGATGCGACAATGACGATGACGAAACAAGGCCAATGACGGCGGATCACGCCGATGACGGTGATGGCGCCGACGTGTCAGCAATGAAAACTTTGGAACAATTTCGATTTGCGCGCGCGGCCGGCGGGCGAGAGTGGCCCGCGTGGTACTATTTGACAGCGATCGCCCCCCCCATTGATTCGGGGCGTTCGAATGATTTCGGCACGCGCGCGTGAGAGCCCCGCTTGGTTGAATTTGACGAGCATGCGGGAAACAACAAGCGAATGGCTTCCTTTAGAATTCGCGAGAGAGCGCGCGCGTAAACGTTTAACATCGCGTTGCAAACTCACTGGTTGTTTCAAATGTTTTGGGGAATCTCGATCCTGAAATCCACGCGGCTCCGAAGGTTTTGTAAGGATTTCGGCACACGCGCGCGACGCCTCGCGCGTTTGGGCTGCCATTATCACGCCAGGGATTCTTGACATTGCAGCGCTTTTGGTAGACGAGTGCGCGCACGTAGTATTATCTGACAGGGGTGATGGGGGGCGATCCAGGCTCGGCTGGGATGGAACGAGTCCATATTTAAAACGAACGGTGGGGCATAATCATATGTACACTGTACTATCCGAAAGGGGGGCTTGGTGAAAAACGAATTTATGTGTTGCAATATGCGTTGTGCAATATATGCCGTTCAACCTACGCGAAGCAATTCACCTTGCAGAAGTTAGCGTTGTCAACTCCACTGCTCGCGAAGTCATCCCACCCATCCACTCGAAACTTGGCTTGCAAAACCCATGCGGCGGCGACTGCTGCTTGGCGCAAGCTTGCGCATCGCCGCGGCCGCGTTGGCGCGCGCAGGCTCGCGCGCAGAGCGGCCAGATAGTCTGGCGCGACCGCCGCGGCCGCGGTGGCTCTGACCGGTGGTGACTTCTCAGCGCGTCTCGCAGGCCGCACTGCCGCGCGTGTACTTCACTGCGAGTCGGTGACTCGGGCGGGCGTCATATCGTGGCGACGTCGACAACGGCAGCCACGGTGACGATAGTGGCGATGCTGGTGACGATGACAACGTCAAGGCCCATGACGGCGCCGATGCTGATCGAGCCTCTGACTATTATGGTGTCCGCGTGTCGGCGACGAAGGTTTTGAGCGGACTGCGCGCACGGCCGACGGGTCCGAGTGGCACGCATGTTGTTCATTGACAGAGATCGTGTCGCCCAGCAAGCGCGCAAGGGCGTTCGAATGATTTCGACATCCGCGCGCGCGAGAAGCCCGCTTGGTCGCACTTGATGAAAATCTTGAAACACCTACGGTTCGCAAGAAATTATCAAGAACGTGCGCGCATACCTTTTTGGAAAACCTGATCGGCAAGAACGGGAACCACCGCTTTATTCCAATGGGCTCATTGAGCGAAGGAGAAAAAGAAAAAGAAGGCGAGGGCGACGAGGAGGCGATGACGAGGACGACGTGGAGAACCTGAGGATAACGAGGAAGAGCATGTGGACGACGAGGAGGAAGAGAAGCACAATGAGGAGGACGAAGAGAACGAGGGCGAGTACGCAGAGGAATGCGGAGGACGATGTCGACGACGACGGAGGACAGTAAGAGGCAATTGGAGAAGGACGTTGAATCAGGAGAGGGTCCTGGTGACCCTACCCTGGGGGCTCTTGGCGCCGCGCGGGGTTGTGTTAGGGCCTGTTGGGGGCCTCTCGGGTCCTCTTGTGGGCTTCTGGGATCTTCTCGGGCTGTCTGGGCGCGTCGTGGGGTTCTTTGGGAGTTTTCTTGGGCCGTCTCGGCGCCATCTCGGGCCGTCTTGGGTTTTTCTTGCAAGATGATCCAAGATTTTCCTCGAGGGTCTTCGCCGAACAAATACACACGTCCGAGCGATGCCAGGAGAGAGAGAGAGAGAGAGAGAGAGAGAGAGAGAGAGAGAGAGCGAGAGAGAGCGAGACAGCTGGAGAGACAGAGAAAAGGGGAGCCTCTGGGAAGTCTCTTGGAGGCCTCTTGGGGCATCCTGAGGGCCTCTTGGCAATCTCGGGGGCCATCTTGGGAGAAAGCGATCGAAACGTCCGTTCGAGTTGTCCCTCTTAGGCCCCTTGTGATGTTGTCTTGGGGGCCTTGTGGGACCTCTTGGAAACCCCCAGGGCCGCCTCAGGGAGAGACAGCTGGAGGGAGAGAGAGAGAGAGAGAGCTAAGGCGAAGCCAGGACGAGGGCAAAATCGGGTGAAGCAAATTCCAAAATCTCCAAGATCCGGCGGCTCTGGAGGATGTATCGGGCGCCGCGGCCTTCCCAAAGCGTTTCAGAATGCTCTGAGAGGGTTCCGGAACGCTCTGGAACGGATATAGCTTCGTCCTGGTCCCATCCGAAGAGCGCACCACTTCGGACAGAGTCACCGTCTGGGCCCCTGAGCCACACGCGCTCCAGGCGGACGTGCCTCACAATGCGGGAGGCGCCGCATGCTAAATATGGTGGTAGGATAACCTCCCCACTGGCGCGGACTAATGGGACAGAGAGAAAGAAGTAGTGGGGAGAGCTTGCCAGTTCTCGGACGGCCCTTCCCCGTGCACTGTTTGGTTCAGTGCGTGTCTGTTTCTTTCAAGATGGTCCAAGATGGTCCCGATTTTCTGGCGCTGGCCTCGCCGCAAGTGGGGGGCCTCTTGGGTCCTCTTGTGGGCTTCTGGGGTCTTCTTGGGCTATCTGGGCGCGTCGTGGGTTTCTTCTTGAACTTTCTTGGGCCGTCTCGGCGCCATCTTGGGCCGTCATGGAGCTTTCTTGCAAGATTATCCAAGATGTGAGGGTCTTCGCCGAGAAAAAATGCACACGTCTGAGCGATGCCAGGGGAAGGAGAGAGCTGGAGAGAGAGAGAGAGATAGATGTAGTGGGGTGGGGAGACAGTCAGTCTGCTGCGGCGTGCTCAAGCGCGAATGGCCCATCGGCCGCCCGATTGCAAGCGCGGACGGCCTCTCGGCCGCAAAGCGCCCCCGCCCTCAGTGCGCAAGTGGGCACACGGACAGGCGCGCTAAGACAAAACTTCGCGCCTACGTCGCACAGTAATGATCTGCCGAGAGGAATGCGCATGGCGACTGGGGGGGGGGATGATGGAAGGAATTTCTTTTCAGCCTGAGGGAGATCGAAAGAGAGGAAGGGAACGAGAGGGCACAACACAAATGATGCAGAAGGGAGACGGCAGTAGCAGAGGCACATACGAAAGGCAGAGGAAGAGGGAGAGAGAGTGAGAGACAGAGAGAGAGAGAGAAAGAAAGAGAGAGAGAGAGAAAGAGAGAGACCGCAAATACCAGTGTGAGGGGGCCGAACGGTCTTACACTGTCCTTTTGAGCGTGGCTGAAGTGCGGTGCCGCGGTGCACATTCGTGTTCTTCTTCTCATTGCCCGCCCCACCCCGCGACCCACCCGCGACCGAAGTCTCTGGAAAGAAGTCCCTGGAGGCCGCCAAAGGGACCCCTGGCGTCCCCCAGATCACGCCAACAAAAACAGCACACACACAGACACGCACATACACGCGCGCACACACACACACACACACACGCACGCACGCACGCACGCACGCACGAATGCACGCACGCACGCACGCGCACGCACGCAAGAATGCTCGCACGCACGCACGCACGCACGCACGCACGCACGCACGCACGCACGCACGCACACACAACACACACACACACACACACACACACACCACACAACGCGCGCGCGCGCACGAATGCACGCACCGCACCCGCACAGCGCACGCACGCACCGTCACGTGCACGCGCACGCGCAGCCGCACGCCGCACGCACGCAACGCACGCAGCAACGACGCACGCACAACACACACACAAAACACACACACAAACGCACACGCGCGCGCCACGAATGCACGCACGCACGCCACGCGCACGCACGCAAGAATGCACACACACACACACACACATGCACGCACGCAACACGCACAAAACGCACACCACGCGCACACACACACAACACACACCACACACAAACAAACACACAAACACACACCAACACACCTACGCGCACGCACACACACCACACACACAAGCACGCACGCACGCACGCACGAACGCACGCACGCACACACACACACACACTCACACTTCTCACAAACACACACACACACACGCACGCACGCACGCACGACGCACACACACACACACACACCACACAACACACACGAACACACACACACGCGCAACACACAGCCTCACAAACACCACAGCACACACGCACACGCACACGCACACGCACGCACGCACACACAAGCACACACACTCGCACAAGCACACACAAGCACATACAACCACACACACACACACGCACACACACATACATACACGCACACACACACACACACACGCACACAAACACACACAAGCACACACACACACGAATGAAAAACTATCGTCGAAAGAACGCTATCGCTGAGCCTCAATCTCCCCGATGCTGCGGCAGAAAAGGAGATTGGCATCGAATACATGGGCCCTGAGGCTCAACTGGCACCCGATGCTCCCCCACAGAACCAGCTCTTAATCCCGAGTCGTTTCTTGACGGTCCCTGGGGCCCGGGGGTCGAGCCCCGAGAGCCCGAAGACGGCGAAAAACCTGAGGACCCGCCCGTTCCCCTCAGGACCCGTTTGTCGGCGCCTGCGACCACCGCACGCATTGCAACGCACACGGATCCGACGAAGGACATGTAGAGCAACATCAGAATCCGAACGAACAAGACAACTGTCACCTCAAAACCCCGTGGACTGGCCTGTGCCGGCTTCGCCATGCATGGCACGTCCTTAACTTTGCAGGCCTCTCTGGCGCGCAAGCGTGGCGACGCAAGGCCTGCCGGCTCAACGAGCAGGCAGACTTGTGCGTGAGGCTCGCCCAACCAGCGGGCGAGCCGCGACTGACGTTCTGCGGCATCCGTCATTGCCGCATCGCATTTTAGATCGGAGGTTGGGTGGTGAGGTCGCAGCGGAACGGAGACCCCCAACGGGGAAATCGTTTTGCTTCGTTCGTGTCGTGCGTGCGGGCGAGGCGAAGCTGCGCGGGCGCGCGAGAGGAATGAACCCGCCGTGGCTAAGGCGAAGTCAAAACAAATGATTATCCCCCTCCCGCCCGTCCAGCGGTGTCCCGTGGTGTCCCGCGGTGTCCCGTGGTGTCCCGTGGTGTCCGCCGTTGCTAGGGCGAAGTCGAAACAAATGATTCTCCCCCTCCCGCCCGTCCGGCGGTGGTCCGCGGTGTCCCGCGGTGTCCCGTGGTGTCCCGTGGTGTCCCGTTGAGTGAGATCGATAGTGAGATCGATACTGAGATCGACAAGTGTCCCGTGGTGTCCCGTTGAGTGAGATCGATAGTGAGATCGATTGAGTCAGATGGTGGTTCCTCCCCCTCTCCCCCCCCACAACCTCCTTGTCACCCGAAGGGTGGTCGTATAGGTACGGCTATGCGGTTCATTCACGTCCTAACTCTCTTCGGACGCGTTCTTCCCGTCACTGCGGTCGTTTTGAAGCGATGGGGCACAACTCTTTAAGAAAGAAGCTTCTGTTCCATGGCGAAGGAGAGGGCGAGGGGCAGCGCTGGGCAGGACAGGGCCGGGGAAGGGGTTCCCCCCAATCTTTTGCGGCATTGTTCCGCGCATCGTCACAGCAGTCATCGTGCTATCATCAGGAACGCTGAGTGAAGAGCGAAGGGGATTTTCTGGCCACGGCTAGCCAACCTGGACCTAAGGACTGGCCCGAAAAACAAGAACCCCATCCTGAACCCAAAGGTTCCCATTTCTTGACAGTCTTCGTTTGCCCCAGTCATGGTTTCAAGGCCAGCTCAGGAGGCTCGGGATGCTGGCAGCATGCGGCATGCTGTGATGGAAGATGCATGAGCCACCTGCTTAATCATTCGCGATAGCGCCCGTGCCTGGCCCCGCCCTCCCCCCTCCCCCCCCCCCTGGTCACGTCACGATTCGCGCCGGCGCCGTGTGGGTACTAGCAATTCCCGAGCCTTCCCAGACGGCGCCAATGCGAATCGCAACGTGACCAGCCCCTTCAGCCCTCCCCCCCCAGTCCACGTTCGCTATCGCCAGGAAATAAAAAATGAGCTCCATCTGGTTAGCTACGCTCTGTCTCCTGTGAGCGAGAGGGGAGGAGAAGAAATTCACATAGGAATCCGCTCCGCCGTGCGCACGCACGGGCATGCCATGCGATGGTCCGAGCATCCTCCTCCTCCTCCTCCTCCTCCTCCTCCTCCTCCTCCTCCTCCTCCTCCTACTCTAGTTCCTCCTGCTCCTCCTGCTCCTGCTCCTGCTCCTGCTCCTGCTCCTGCTCCTCCTCCTCCTCCTCCTCCTCCTCCTCCTCCTCCTCCTCGTCCTGCTCCGACTCCTCCTCCCCCTCCTCCTCCTCCTCCCCCTCCTCCATACCGCCTTCTTCTTCCTCCTCCTCCTCCTCCGCCTCCTGCCTTCCTCCTCTCCCTCCTCCCTCCTCCTCCTCCTCCCCGTCCGTCCTCCTCCTCCTCCTCCTCCTCCTCCTCCTCCTCCTCCTCCTCCTCCTCGTCCTCCTAACCGCCCCCTCCCCCCAGGCAATACCAAGAGGGGTCACCACTGCCGGTGTTGTCACCTCTGTGACGAGGGCGACCCTTCAGGGCTCCCAGAATATCCTAGAACCTTCCAATACGCTCAAAACCGCTAAACATGTATTCGAACCTTGATCCTCAAACCTCGATCCTTGGGAGGAACTGGCGACCTCCTTAGTGGTGACCCCCCTAGGCGTTCCTTGACCCCCCTTCGACACCGTCTGCTTTGCCCTGGGGAAGAGATAATTATGATAGATATCGGACTCCAGGCACGTCTAACCCATTATCGGGGACGCCTGTGAGGAGGAGGGGAGGAGGAGGAGGAGGAGGAGAAGGAGAAGGAGGAGGAGGAGGAGGAGGAGGAGGAGGAGGAGGATATGTTGCAGGCCCAAATAGGCAGAACAAAACCGTGGCGCTCAACGAAGCGCGGGCCAACATGCCCTGGCCAACGGCCAAGGCCGAAGTGGCCAACGGCCAACACCAAGGGCACACGCGCAAAAAGGGGGAATCACGGACACAAGCTGGGACCTGACCTCCGGCTTCCTTTCCTCGACTAACTCCCAATGGCGCCAGAAACGCTTTGCCTTAGGGAGGAAATCAAGAAAAAGAAAGCGAACCGAGGACCGCCCTGCACCCCGCGCCAAAGTGGCGCACGGGGGTTCGGGATCGGCGCCCAAGGGACAATACACGGAGCGTTGCCCAGCGCCCGAACCCCCACAAGCACGGCAACAGTATGCCCGCGGCAAAGAGCATTGCAACCAAGAGGTCGCAGGCGGGAAACCGCGGGCCCCGCCTCCGCGTTCGTCATCGGCGGTTCACCTCGGACCAGGAGGTGCCTCTGGGGTCTCCCCGCGCCCAGGCCGCACCTCTTGGCCGAGGTGGCAGGGCACTGAAAGCCCTGGCCTGACAGCTGCAACGGCGACAGCGGCGGCAGCAAGGCGGGGAGGGGGGGGAAGGGCCACTCTCCGGCCCAGGAGCGCAAACAACGTCCACCCCGGAACTCAGTCCGGGGCAGTGCCGCAACTCCCAAAGAGGAAAGGGGCGACGGACCCGACGACGAAACGAGACGCGAAGGACGACAACGAACGACCACGAACCTCCCAGATGGAAGTGCCGCCCTCCGTCCGTTCCTTATCGCACCCGCGAGCGGGCGGGATAAAGAGCGTGACATCATCGGACCCACACCGCATTCAGGCGGTGCCACACGGAGCCCAGGCTGCAGGAGGAGGAGGAGGAGGATGAGGAGGGGAAAAAGGAAGAGGAAGAGAGGAAGAGAGGAGGAGGAGGAGGAAGAAGAAGGAGGGCGAAGGAGGAGGGCGAAGGAGGAGGAGGAGGAGGAGGAAAAGGAGGAGGCTGAGAAGGAGGAGGAGAAGACATAATCACGAGGAGGAAGCGGAGGGATGACCAGTGCAAGCCACTGGGTAGAGGGATATCCCCTTACCCCGCCATCACCCCCATCTCCCTCCCCCCTTCTCCCCCGCCCCCCCCCCCCTCCGCCTACTTCGACGCCCGCCTAAGCGTCTCGTCCTTGGACTGATCCTATTCCCCCTCCTCCTCTTCCACACCCTCCGTCCTCCGTCTTTTCCGTCTCTCTTTTTGTTGTTGCCTACCTAGGCTCTGCCTAGAGGGTTCTTACTTGGTTTGCTTAAAGGGGCCGGGCAGTGTAGGCCGCCCCGGGCGGTTCCCCCAGTCCCCGCCCCGCGGTTCCCCCAGTTGCGTCCCCTGGGTTCACCCAGCTTAGCTTAGCTAAGCTTAGCTTAGCTTCGTTTATCTAATCTTAGCTTAGCGTAGCTTAGCTTAGCTTTGCCTAGCTTAGCTTAGCTTCTCTCATCTTAGCTTAGCTTACCTTACCTTAGCTTAGCGCAGCATTAGCACAGCACATCACAGCATAGCATAGCAGAGCCAAGCATAGCATAGCATTAGCAGTAGCATGACGATAGCATAGCATTGCTTAGCATAGCACAGCGCAGCATGGCATAGCATAGCATAGCAGGTTGTTGCTTTCCTAGAGGCTCCAATTCCTAGGTAGGGTCGCACTGGGATATTTGTTTTCTTATTCTTCATTTGCTTGTTTGTCTTCTTCTTTTTCTTCCTCCTCCTCCTCCTCCGCCGCTTCCCTTCGTCGTCCTCCTCCTCCCCCTCCTCATCCTCGTCCTCCTCCTCATGGTCCTCCTCCTCCTCCTCGTCCTCCTGCTCCTCCTCCTCCTCCTCCTCCCCCTCATCCTCGTCCTCCACGTACTCCTCCTCCTCCCTTTCCGCCTTTGCTTCCTCCCCTTTTTCCTCCTCCTTTTCTCCTCCTCCTCCTCCTCCTCCTCCTGCTCCCTTTCCGCCTTTGATTCCTCCACTCCTCCCTTCTCCCTCCTCCTCCTCCTCCTTCTCCTCCGCCTCCTACTCCCTGCCGCCCCATCTTTCTCCTCCTCCTCCTCCTCCTCCTCCTCCTCCTCCTCCTTCGGCTGATTACACTCCTCCTCCATACACGCACGCACGCACGCACGCACGCACGCACGCACGCGCGCACGCGCGCGCACACGCGCGCGCACACGCGCGCGCACACAGACACACACGCACTCACACACACACACTCACACACACACTCACACACTCACACACACACTTTGTTTCCACAACGCGCGAGCGCGCAACTCGGCCGCACTGGGTAAGCCTGGAAAATATCGCCCATGGCGCACCGAACGAGCGCCGACCAGTGTGAATGCCGCAGGCTGCCGACCAGCGGCAAGTGGGCACAACCGGCGCACTGCAAGGGCGCACGGGGGAGAGGATAGCGACGCAGGAGAGGGCAGGGCAACAGCCGTGCAGGCAAACAGCGAGAGGACAGCCAGGACGAGGTTCTGTGGGTCCCAAAGCGGTGAGGTGACAGACTCACATCGCAGCATGCGAGCGATGGGTGTGAAGAGGAACTGCAAGTCCATGCGAACGTGCAGCGGCCAGAAAACGAGGAATTCACTCAACTCAGTTAGCTGAAGCGCGGGTGCCGACGGCAAATTGCGGCCGCTGAATCACAACAACGGTGTTAGGCACTAAAGCGCGAGTATTAAGCTGAAAAGCAGAATGGTATTGTGACCACCCACGCGACTGATTTACTTTTTTTGGGGGGGGGCCACACTCGGCCGAACCAGTTTGAAACAGACCAAGATGGGTGGGTGTCGCCGCGTGCCAACATCAAACGCGTGCACAGCTGCAAAATTGGCATGCCGGGTATTGCAAGCACCAAGCTGTAGTGCAGGAGTATCCTCCGACGTGACACCTGCCAAGAAATAAAAAGGGCAAGCCCCGAGACTGCAAATTGGAGGTGAGCATAATCAAAAGACCGTGCCGCTCTGAGGGAACCCGCTGAGCGCGGCGAGTGGCCACCCAGCCAGACAACGCCGACACCAAAGAGGAAGCGAGAAGCGTGAACATGAGGCGCGAGAGCCGCCCGGCCGCGCCGACAGGAAAAGGCTGCCACGGGCGACGCATCCGCCCGCAGCGCACGCCCAGCGACTACCCGCAAGATAGCCGGCCAGCCAAACGCCAGCAAGGCCTGCTGCGCGAGCAGCAACCGCAGCCCTCCAGCGAGAGCGCCCGCGAGAGGTGCAGCATCCCTGCGCCCCACGCGCACCAGCCCCATGCCCGGGCCCCCCCCCCAGCGCGGCAGGCCAGAGGGCCCAAAAGGAAGACGAAGGCCATAGCCTCCTGCGGTGGGGGGGCGAGGTGGCCCCGCTGCCGACGACGATCCGCGGCAGCCTCGCAGCTCGGCGGGGGGGGTCAAGAGATGGCGGCAGTGCCGGCGGGCACAGCACGAGACGCGCGACGAGGCCCAAAGCGGCCGCGACACAGAAGGTGCCGACCGCACCGGGCGGCCGCGAGGGCCCCCGCGAGCCGCCTGGGGCGAGGCACACAACAATTCACTAACGGCGGCTAAGCCGCATGGATAATGCACTAAGCCAAACGTGGGACCGTGGGCGTCACCGCCGGGACAGCGCCCCAAAACGGGGGGGAGCGGAGAAGCGGGACAGCGCGAGGAGACGCGCGGCCTTGCCAACGGCACGACAGAAAAGGGGGACAGCCAGCCGACCGTGCCGAAACTCTGGCAGCCGAGCCAATACAGCTGGCGAGGTGACAGCGGGCCGAGCCGACGGCGGGAGGCCGCCTACGGCGGCGCAACCGGCAAAGGCACACCAAAGGCACACACACACACTCACACGCACACTCACACGCACACTCACCGCACACACATATACACACACACACACACACGCGCACGCACACGCACACGCACACGCACACGCACACGCACACGCACACGCACACGCACACGCGCACGCGCACGCGCACGCGCACGCGCACCGCACACGCACACGCACACACACACAGCCACACACACAGCCACACACACACACACAGCCACACACACACACACACGCACGCACGCACGCACACACGCACACACGCACACACACACACGCACACACACACACACACACACACCGCACGCCTGCCTGCAGTTACAACTCTGCCTCCGGGCCCCTGGCGCGCCTCGGGCGCCTCAACCTTCTCCACCATCTCCCTCCTCCCTCATTCCTCCTCCACACTCCTGACAGCCCTCCTCCTCCTGCTCCTCGCATGTCCACACCTCCTATTATTCCGTCTCCTCCTCCGCCTCCTCCTCCTCCTCCTCCTCATATCAACCTCCTCCTCTTCCTCATCCCCCCTCCTGCTCATATAGCTGCTGATGCTACTCCTCCTCCTCCTCCTCCTCCTCCTCCTGCTCCTCCTCCTCCTCATCATCATCATCCTCCTCTTCCTCCATCTCCTACTCCGTTTCCCCACCATAACCATCATTCTGGCAATACCCTCCAACCCCACCTCCATCCCACCCTCTTCCTCCTATACTTGTTCTTCTCCTCCGCTTCCTACTGTTTCCCCATCCTCCTCTTCCCCCTCCCCCTCTTCCTCTTCCTCATCCTCCTCCTACCGTTCCTCCTACCGTTCCTCCTCCTCCTCCTCCTCCTCCTCCTCCTCCTCCCTCCTCCTCCTCCTCCTCCTCCCTCTCGTCTGGTGTTCGGATAAACGGCTTAGCGCGAGCTTGGACGCTGTGCGGCACGTTAAAGAAAAACAGCAGCACGCCGCTCGTCAAAACGCGGCCGACCCGTCGCGCTCACAGGCCCCGCGGCCTGCAGGCGAGGGCCGTCGCCGCAGAGAGGGGCGAGAGAGAGGCGTTTAGGTTGGAGCTGGAGTCCCAGGGCGAAGTCCTGCCAACGATGACCCTGACCTCCTCTGGGTTTGGCGAGCTAACTCCTTCGCGCTGTGAGCCTTGGGCCGTGCCCCCGAAACAATACATCATACCCCCGAAGCAATAGTCTGAAACACTCTTGGACGCGGACGAACGCATGAACTCACGGATTCTAACATCCAACGCTTTCTGACTGCGGGGCTCGGCGAGGGGGGCACCACTTCGGGCGAGAAACATCTCCGAGTCACATGGGGGAGGAGGAGGAGCAGGAGGAGGAGGAGGAGGAGCAGGAGGAGGAGGAGGAGGAAGAGGAGGAGGAAGAGGAGGAGGAGGAAGACCTGATGGAGGCGGGTCCAAAGGAGAGGAGACAGGGGAGGAAGGAGGAAAGGAGCGAGGAACAGGGATGGCCGATGGGATACAAGAAGGGAAGGAAGGGACTGGAAGGACGGGGAGGAGGGAGGGAAAGGGAAATGGGGAGGGGCAGGGGAAAAGGATAGCCCAACAGTCCGGACGGCATCCAGGCCTAGCGGAGTTTGACTCCCGCTCAGGCCTATCTCACATTGGCGGGAAGTGCCACAAAACACAGGGGTGCTGAAACACACTCTCTCCCCTGGCGTGGTTTGTAGGGGACCACGACTGGTGGTGTGCTAGCGGTGAACATCGAGGTGCGCCTGGAGCCTTTCCTGGATGCCTCCTTGGAAAACGACCCCGATAGATGCGGTCGGACGGGAGGCCTGTTGCAGGGCGTTCCGGGCGAGCCGAGCCCGTTGGGGTCTGTCAAGCAGCTGGCTATACTGTTCCTGGATGACACGTAGGGTCTGCGCAAAATTTCTGCCGCGCTGTTTCAGCGCCGTGATGCTAGCGATGAGAAGCGTTTCGCGATCCCGATGTGGCTGTCGCCCGGCAGCCATGAAGTGCTACGCGAGGGCGTCCCTGCGATCCGTTTGCATTGGTGTCCCACCGGTGCCTACTCCCTCTTAGGTGGTAGGGCGGTCGCCAGTCCCCGCGCCGTGGTGGGAAGGGGATCGGCCTGGTGGCCAAGCGGCGTGGCCGCGGACTGCCGCCCCTTCAGGCACCGTGCCCGCGTGCCTTTGCTGATACCGGCTTCTGTTTTTGTCGACGGCGCCGCGACCGTCGCTATCGAGACCTTCCTGATGGAGCAGCACTTGCCTTGTTTTCACCGTCTATGTTGAAGGCCACGCCTAGCCCTGGCCCGGTGAGTCCCCGTCTTCTCCTTCGAAGTCGTCGAGTGGACACCCCACGGGTCGTCGAGATCGTCGAAAAGTCTTGCCCCGGTGACCCTTGCGGTTGCGAAGGGTCGCCAGGTGAGCCCAATGGTTCGTCACTACCCTGCCCTATGGTGAGCGGGTTGGACTTCATCTGGATGAGTTCAGCCCGAGAGTAAGCGGCGCGTCTCTGGCGAGGGCAACGCGCGGTTGCGACTGTCATGCATCGCAGCGGCCGCGATGTGGAGATCCGTCTCGACTTTGTGTCGCCACTAGGTTCCGCGATGACATCTTGCTGCAAGGTTTGCAGACAGGCTCCGGCTGTGGCGAGTGCATCGGCGCGGCGGCGAAAGCCCTCTGCGATCGGCGTGATTCTGCATTCGTTTATGTCTTGCTCGCCGAACTGACTTTTGACTTTCTGGGCCTTGAACATATCAGGTTTTACCTGCCGCGCGCGATGGATTGTTGCCGCAGATTGGCATGGGCCCCTTGACTTGTGTCGGCCATCCTGCAAGGAGGGCCTCGAGTCCGTCGACGACGCATTGGCCGTCTACGAAGATGTGGACAGGCCGCTCAGCAGTAGACACCAGATGGAGCAGAGCGAGGGTCTCAGGGCGTTGCGTCGACTGGGCCAATCCGCGAAACCGAGCTGAATGTTCAGCTGGTGGTCAGGCCCGTAGTAGACTCTGCCCTGGCAAGTAGCCGGTGCGCCTTGCGCGCGCGGGCTCCGTCAGTGGTCACATATACTCACCTGGCCCCCGTGGCATTGTTTGCACATTTCTCGAACGGATCCTCTTCGGGGCCCTCGGGAGGAAGTCGCGGAATGGGCTGAGGGAGCTCGTCCTGTGCTAGGATGGACAGAGGTCCAGCAGCTGCGGGTCTTCATCAAGCAGCCCGCGATGCCTTGTTTGAGGCGGGAGGCCTCTCCAATGTTGATCAGATCATGGCTTTTGAAATACGTTTCGACCCCCAGGAAGGGCATTTCCAGCCAGTCTGTTCCTGAGTTTCTTCTTCTCCATTGTACCGTCTGCACGGCGGCAATGAGTCGGTCGAGGTGCCCGCGCGGACTTCTCTTTTCTGGGTGCGGCCACCGTCGCAAAGATGGTTGCGGGTGGCCGAGCTGCCGGGCAGCGCGTTTAGATGTGCCCGCGGCGACAGCGCCCAGGTCGCGCCCAGTGACCGCGCGTCGGAGCAAGGACCTTCTTGGCGACGCTCTGAGCATGTAGGCGGGCGCCCCAGACGTCGTGCATCGTGCCGAAGGATGGTCAGCTCCACTACAGCTGGGCAGCGGTTTGCCAGACACTGTCAACAGGGCCACCTCATTGGAAAGTCCGCGCGCGGTGTCTCGCCGCACCTGCCTCGGCAGCCCGAGAAGGGCAGCCCTCTGCGCGACGGGGCCCGGTTCAATGGCATGCCTAGGGACAACGGGCGCGAAGAGGGCCCGCTGTGAGACCCAAGATCGCCCCTTGGGATGACTGGCGGTGAATTTCGAACTGTTGCGAAGGTTGCACGCTCTCGTGCTTGCAGCGAGGGGCCCGGCCGGGCAGGGGCGAGCATGGGCGCCTTCGGGGGAGCGCCCTGTACGTGGGAGTCTGGCGATAGCACGTCGGGCTCTGGCATCCACGGTGGGCGCCAGATTCAGGTCGGCATCATCCGCGACCGGTTGCGCGTCGATGTAGCTTCCCACTAATTTCACCTGGTGGCGAGCTCGCAGCATGTGTCAATTTAGTTGGAGTGCCGCCACCCGGCCGTGGAGCTCTTCGCCGACAGCCCAAGCAACAGTTTGGCTGGGGTGATTTCTGTTTGGCCCGAGAGGCGGTCGAAGACGACTGTCTCGTTGCATGATATTTGAAGCGCTTTGGTAGCGTGCGCGGTGGATGTGTTGTTGTCGGTGAGCGGCGTGCTCAGGGATCGCGGCTCGTGCCGGCGCTGTCTCTGGACCCAGACGCGCATCAGCAGTTCCATGCCGTCGAGGGAGAAGGGGGCACCATCCAGGTGGCCACTGGTGCGCGCCAAGGGTCAAGAATACGCCTCCCCCCCCACCATGCGAATGTGCATAATGGGCATCGGAGAGGCATCTCCAGACTTGAACGATGCGCGGCGGGCGCCCCGCGTGCAATTCCAGGATGAGACAGATGTCCTCGACGAGGTGATCGCGGCGCGTATGCCTGTCGAGCACTGCCCTAGCAGCGGCGCCTCGAGGTGTTGCGCGCTCCACCTGCATTGCCAGCGCGGCGCCGACGTCTCCGATGGCGGCGCTCGGCGCCGCGCCGAAGCTCGTTGGATGGGCCTTGTGGGCTCTCCGCGACGTTGAGCTGCGGTGAGCTGGCGCTTCCCACGCGCGCATCCACGCGGGTATGACTGAGAGCATGCGTCGGTCAGTGGGAAGCTCCCCTTTCATTTTCCGAAGTCAGGGATCGAGAGTGCGGAAGAAGGGCCGGCGCCCCCCCTCAGCGCGTTGCATGGCCCCCACTGATCTGGCAAAAAAGCAAAGGACTGCCGTCGGGCATCGCCTGGGCCCCCGCTCCAGCGGCAGATCGGGCGCGGGCGGAATGTGGGGGCGCTTCGTTGGGGGAGGGGGCGAGGTCGGCAAGTTTCTGGTCGCACTCCGCCTTGGATGCCCCCCAAATGGAACTGGCCTCGTCGGAGCGGGCTCGTCTGCTGGCGCCGCCCCAATAGCTTTGGCATTTCTCTCGCGCCCGCCAAGACTCGGTCTCGCCCGCTGGGCCAGAAAGGGTCTCAGTTGCCAGGCTCGCCCCCGCGACGGAATCCGGAGGGGGGGGGGGGGTGCATCGCCGCTTTGTGACTGTGAATCTGGTGACTCACGGTTTGAAGGAGGCCCGCCCTCCTTCTGGCTTGCCGACGCCCGGTTGCCTGGCGGCGCGAGGAGGTGGGCCGCTGTGCGGCGTGCAGGTAGACCTCGCTACAATTGTCAGCCGCTGTGGCCCGCTGGCTTCTCGCCCCACCTCCGTCGCTGGTTCTCGTCTGGGTTCGCCAGGTCGTGACGCGGCGGGCTGCCCCGCTGCCTGCTGCGCATTTTCATCTGCACCTCTGCGGGGGCGATAGGGTCGCCCAGCTGAACGTCAGTGGGGAGCTCGTCTGGGCCCCGCGCGCACGGGAGCTCCGCGAGGCAAATGGGTCGCTGCCTGTGGCGAAGGGCGTTCGCCGCAATCCGCGCGCGCGCTATGCGTTCCCGACGTTGAGGTTGGCTGGTGCCGCGCGCGCTGCAGCAGGCATGGCGCAGCCCCAAGCGGTGCTCTACCGCTCTGGATTGGCGCAGGAACTAGAATCGAGAGCGACGGCCGCGCAGTCTGCCACGCAGTGCTCTGAGTGGACAAGAGGGGCTGCGCGTGCTCATTGGAAGCGCGCGCGCCCCCATGTTCGGCCAGTTCTTTGCGCGGTCTGCAACGGTCTCGCAGCAGACTTCTTCGGCGGGGCTCGGCGTGGAAGGCGCGCGCCGCTTGGCTGGCGAGATCAAAAACATCGCCCGCGTGGCTGGCCGCGCCAGCTTCGCCCACCCGAGCACGGTGGGAGCATTCGACGAGGACTCCAAGGGCTCGTTTCCCGTCCCAGCCCGTAGCCGGGCGCGCGAGCGGGCGCTGCACTGTTCGCCCTCCTCGCTGGATGTCCGGCAGCACCGAGGCCAAGCGACGCAAGGCGCCCGAGATGTTGATCAGTGGGGGGGGGGTCACGGAGCAAGGCTATGATGATGATGACGAGCTGTCTACATTTGCCGCTGACGAAGACGTAATCAATGCGCGCCCTGCCCGTCCTAAGTGCGCGACACTAGACGAGAGCGTTCCACTACTCGCAAAGTAGCTACTCGCTAATGGCCTGGATCCCCCGCGGAACACCGACGAGAAATTGCATCGACATCTGTTATTTTCTGACGTTTGCGAGTAGGCACTCTGCGAGTAGTGGAACGCGCTCGGTGATATACGGCCCCAATCAAAATTTTGGCCGCGTGTGCAAGCTCGTTCATCTGGGTTCCCAATTGCGGCGTGTGCCCACCCGACGGCGAGAATTTGCGACAGGAACACGGAGTCGTCCATGTCGGTGCACATGAAGTATGGCGCGTCTCCGACTCTGTTCGCCGCGCCCACGACCAGGCGACATGTGGGGCGCGCCGTCGAAACCCGACTTGCCGTAGACGGATCCCGCACATTCACCGTCGGCGGCTCTCTTCCGTCGCGCGGCGGCGCTCCGCCTAGCGGCGGGGGCCGGGCCAGGAATAGGGGAGAAGGCTTCCGTCCATCGCGCGGTTGCGATGGAGGGCTGCAACGGGCGGGCTATCTTTGGCAGTGCCCAGGAAGGCCCCCTGGGCGGCGATGCAGACGCCGCCGGCGTCGGCAGCCACGGAGCGGGCCCCGCGGTCAGTTCCGCCCCCAATGGTTTTCTACGGTTCACGTCGTCGCCCTCGGGGGCGCGCCCCAAAACTCGTCGTCAAGAACCGTTATCTGCGGAACGGCTGTTCCCGTGGCGTCCCCGGAGCATGGCAAGGGCGTTCCAGGTGGTATCGAGGCAGGCGACGCTGGCACTCGTCAAGTGCGTCACCTGTTGGCCATCGCCGTCGGTGCACCGACGGCGACGGTGGGTGCCTATATCGGGCCCGTCGCGCGCTACCGCGCGCCAGCTTCCCGACAATCGCGCCAAAGCTTGCAGGGCCATGACAGCCCCCGCCATGAAGAGATCCAACCCTCCTCCTGGGGGGGGAGCGACGGGGCCCAGAGCTGCGGCGGCAAAGCCGCGGGCGGCAATGGGCGCGGGGCGGCGGCGGCTGGCGCTGCCGTCGCCGTCTTCGGAGGCGGCAGCGGCGCGCGCAGACGTGCACTCGCGCGCGGGCGCAGCGTCGCCCGCGCGCCGCTCTGTTTCTACAGCGGCCTTCTCAGCGGCCTCCGAATCGTCGCCGACACCCGTGCTCTTCAGGAGGGTGGGGGGGGGTCGGCGTCGGGGTCGCAATCGATGTCGTCGTCGGCGCTGACCTCGGGCGGCGGCCTCAGATCCTGAAGGATCGTCGCCGCACCAGCAGAGAAGCTGTACGAAACGCCCCTCTGCGCCGGCAATCCCGGTGGACTGCTGGCTTGGATGGGCGCGCCGTGCAGCGCGCGGGCGGGGGCTGCCCCTTCCCCGCTCAGGGACAGACGGGAGTGTGGATGCAAGCCCCCCTTCGCCCATCGGCCCCGCAGCGGCCAGTGGCCCTGCCGGGCTGCTGGGCACTCCAGTCCCGAGAACTGTGCTCGAGCTGCTGCAACTGCGCGACGTTTGGCAGTTGTGCTGGCTTAGGTAGCGAACTTTGCACTGCCTGCCTGCGCCGCGAAGCTCGGCGCCTCGCTGGGTTGGACAACGGGGCTACTGTCTACTACTGTCTGGCACCTTATTGTGCACACTGCTTCCGCCCTGGGGATGCTGGCCGTCATTACCTTTCCCAGATCATGGGGCATTGTCGGATGGCTGTTATTGCTGCGGTTTCGCTTTGGGTGGTGCCTGCTGGGCCTGCCCGCCGTGGAATTGCACTCCTATCGGCGGTCCCCTGGGGGCCGAGCTACGGGGGTCGGCGACTGGTTCGGCGCCGTCGCTGAAAGAGACGGCCTGCGTCGCCAACCTGGCTGGCGCGGGTGTTTACCTGAGAGGTCGCGCGCATTGGCGCGCCGGTTCCCTGGTGGGCCCCCGCGGCGCGCCGGTCATGCGTCCTGCCTGACTGATGGATGCCCTCCTTGGCGAGAGATTCAAGCCGATCCTGGCCGCGTCGGGCCGATCACGGACCACTTGGAAAGGTTTTCCTGAAGGGCTCCCAAAAAACCTCGTGAATCACTGGGGCTTCCCAAAAAGAACTCCTGAAACTTCCAGAGGGATTCCCAAGGGCTTCCCATGGGAATCCTGAAGGAATCCTGCGGGAACCCAAAGGGCCCCATGGGGGCCTTCGAGGATTCCCGCAGAATTCTGGGAAATTTATGAAGGCTTCCTGGGGATTCCAAAAATATTCCTGGAGGTACCTGAGGATTCCTCCCGGTTTCTGGAAAATTGCCGACGGATTCCCGGAGGACTATATACGGATTCCTGCGGGGTTCCAAACGATTCCCGATGGACTCGCGAGGGAGCCCTAGAGATTCGGAAGGATTTCTGGGGATTCCCCAAGGATTCCTGAAGGAATACCTACTGTTCCAAAACAAATCATTGGATCCCCCATGGCTAGATGTGTGTATATATGTGGATATCGGAGGTGAGGGGGTGAGATCGAAGTGGAACGGAGAGCCCCCCCACCGGGAAATCGGTTTCGGTTTCGTGTTCGTGCCCGCCGCGCGCGCGGGCGAGGCGAAGCTGCGTGGGCGGGCGAGAAATGTCCCGCCTCTGGCCGAGGCGAGGCCGGACCAAAAGTCTCCCTTCCGGCAAGTGGTGCCGCGCGGTGTCCAGCCGGTGTCCCGCCGGTGCCTCGGTGTCCCGATGATGATGATGGTGGTGGTGATGATGATGGTGAAGATGATGATGACGATGTTGAGGATGATGAAGCGAATGGCCATGGTGGTGATGATGGTGTCCCGGTGATGATGTTGATGATGCTGTTGCTGGTGATGACGGTGTCCCGATGATGATGACGATGATGTTGATGATCGTGGCGATGTTGATGATGATGATGATGATGATGAGATGATGATGATGATGATGATGATGATGATGATGATGATGATGATGATGATGATGATGATGATGAAAGTGATGACGATGATGGTGTCCCGATGTCCCGATGATGATGATGATGAGGTTGCTGATGATGCTGTTGATGAGGATGATGGTGGTGATGACGATGGTATCCCGATGATGCTGGTGATGTTGATGATGGTGATGACGATGGTGTCCCGATGATGATGTTGTTGATGATGAGGATGATGATGAGGTGATGATGCTGATTTTGATGGTGGGGGGCCGATGGTGATGATGTTAATGATGATGATGGTGTCGCGATGATGATGAGGATGGTGATGATGATGGTGGCGACGACGACGGTGTTCCGATGATGATGATGTGGATGATGTGGTTCATAACGATGATGACGTGGTGATGACAATGGTGGTGTTCCGATGATGATGGTGTCCCGAAGATGATGATGATGATGTTCACGATGATGATGGTGTGCCGATGATGGTGATGATGTTGATGATGCTGCTGGTGATGATGGTGCCCCGATGATGATGATGAGGTTGATGATGCTGATGTTGCTGGTGATGATGATATGATGGGATGATGATGGAAATGATGATGGTGTGCCGATGATGATGCTGAGGTTGATGATGATGTTGATGATGATGGTGATGATAATGATAGTGTCCAGACGATGATGATGTTGATGATGGCGATGACGATGATGTTCGATGATGGTGATGTTGGTGACGAGGATGCTGGTGAGATGAGGATGTTGATTTTGAAGGTGGCCCGATGATGATGCGGATGTTGATGCTGTAATGGTGCCCCGATGATGCTGATGATGATGATGGTGCTGACGATGGTAAGGATGATGCTGGTGTCCCGATGATGGTGATGTTGGTGATGATGATGTTGCTGATGATGGTGTCCCGATGATGACGATGATGTTGGCGATGTTGGTCATGATGGTGATGAGATGATGATGATGATGATGATGATGATGGCGGTTGTGTTCCGATGATGACGATGGTTTCCTGGTGATGATGATGTTGATGATGGTGGCGACAATCATGGTGCCCCGATGATGAAGATGTTGATGATGATGGTGATGAGGTGGTGATAATGATGGTGTCCCGATGATGGTGATGATGTTGATGACGCTGATGTCGATGATGGTGATGACGGCGTTGATTGTGAGATCGATTGCGATGTCGACAGTGATATCAATAGTGAGACCGAATGTGAGATAGACTGTGGCGTCGATAATGCGATCGATGGAGAGATCGATAATCATCTCGACTGAGAAATCGATCGAATGAAGTAGATCGAGTGAAATCGATTGTGATATCGATCGAGTGAGATCGATCGAGCGAGCCCGATAGTGCGATCAATAGTAATATCAATAGTGGGACCGATCGAGTGAGACGGGGGTTCGCCCCCCCCCCCCCGGACCTCCTTATCACCCGAAGGGTGGGCGTATAGGTATACGCGCATAAACCTACGAAAACTATAAACTATGCAGATGTGCGCATGCAGACACATAAGTGCACACGCATGAAAAATCTATTTCAACATGCGCATGTACTCACATCTATTGATACATACGTTCCGACGCGGCTATATCTGTATATGTGCATGTATACACATACGCATGTACATAAATGCGTCTGCTATGGGCTGCCTGGATACTTAGAGGTTCTTACTCCTGCACTGAAGAATTGGGTTGCCGTTGCAACGGGCAGATTGCACCTACGATGTGCGCCGCGTATATTCCACCACGCATGCAGCACAACACGCACGGGACATTATAGACTGCACCACAACGATTGCATGACATGTTGCACAACGCAGGCTGCGCGCCGCAAAGATTGCACCACTTCTCAGACTGGACCACTCATATTACACCCGCGTAGATAGCACGACATAGATTGCACCCATTGGGCTGCGCCGCGCCGATGGCACCGCGCACGTTGCGCGCCGATGCATTGCGCGTGGGTTGCGCCACAAAACACCACATACATTGCACCGCGTAGATTGCAACACAATATTGCGCGACATTGCTTTCGCAACATAGATGTAGTGAGCCGTAGGTGGTCGGCCGGGTCGCAACTGCTTTTCGGATGCCCCGGAGGCCCTGGGGATTCACTGCGTCCAGAAGCGCCCCTGAGAGCCTTCTCTCAACCAAAAGAATGCTACAACTTCCACAGAACATCGCAACCACATCGGCGCGATCACAAACGGCAGTGAACAGTCCGAAGTGGCCAACGGTCGACCTGAAATGTTTGCGATCCGCTCCGATCCCCCGCGGCAGCCCTGGTGGGCTGCGAGGGGTGCGCCGGCGCTCACGCGCGGAGCTATATGCGCGTTGTGCTCGCTGGTGCCGAAGCGGCGCCGCGCCTCCTTGGGGGCCAGTCTTGCGCATGTTAACTTGAACCGGGCAAGCCCCCCCGAGATGGTGCCGATGGCCCGCTCGACGGCTGGTCTGCTCGGGGTCGTCTCCGAGGGCGCGTGCGAGTGCTCGGGCGCTGGCGCCCTCGAATCCCAACTGGTCGGAACGGCCCTGCCGGCTTGAGCCCCTGGTCTACCCGGCGGTGACTCGGTCTCGCTCGGTTCGGCCCCCGCCCATTTCCTGAAGCCAGGAGGCATCATATGCTGCCGCTGAGCCTCATTCAGGTTGGCGGAAAGGGAAGGTCGCAATTGGGCCAGGCCGGCCAGCAGTTCGTCAGGGAGGATCCCCCTATTTAAAACTTTGGTCGCGTGGCCACGGCGTGGCAGCCATGCTCTGGCCGCTTCCGGGCACTGGAGCACCGCGCCACGTGTCCACTCTGGGTAGAATAATGTCTTGCCCATGCAACATCGATGACCTCGGCAGCTAGGAGGATGTCAGCGTCGGCGACCCCAACGGCATGACTCGGGCGTGATCCCCATGCGCCCCGCTCGTCTTTCAGCCTTCTGACCCCGCATTGGCCATCTGTTATGCAAGCGTCAGCCTTGGAGTCGTCCGAACCGACTGCCGAGGCTTGGGCGTCGCAGATGAACACGGACATGGGTCTGGAGGCCCTAGGCCCACTTCATTTTTCGAACCTGTCGATGTCCGCGGCGAGTGGTTGGCGACATGGGCAGGGCGCGCGCTGGCGCATGGTCTAAATTTGCCACCCACGCTGCATGGAATAATGCGATGTGCTCGTAGGAATGCTCAGAGGGCTTCGCTAGGTCTCAGGTGGCCCAGGGGGAGGTCGCGATCCCTGACGCGGCGGCGTCCTCTCTGATCCACGTGACTCCGTTGACCTGCCGTTGAGCGACGGGGTCATCGATGCGGCAGGCGGGATCGACGTCGCTAAGTTCCCCACGTGACCCTCGGAGGGGAAATCTGAGAACATCTCCAATCCTAATCGCCCAGGGATCTCTGGCCCCCCCCCCGCTCAGGGATCACGTCGAGGAGGTGCCCTGGCAACTGTGACTCACAATGATCTCTTCTGGGCGCCTTGGGATACCTGTTGAAGATCTGGTACGTGGATGGGACTGCGAGGGGAGACTGGCCAGGTCAATCGCAAGATCCTTAGCCGCTTGCAAAGCCAGGGGCTCCGGCTCCTCGCGGTGGCAAGAGCAGCGTCGACTCGCGTTGCCCGCCCGACTGGGCTGGCGCCTCGTCGGCCTCGTCCTGGGCTGCGGCTGCGGCTCTGGCTGCGCGTGCGTCAGTTTCGCACTGAAGCGCTCTTCCATGGTGGCCTCATCATCGCTTGGATGGCGTCGATAGTGGCCGTGGGAGATGCAAGTTTGGCTGGCTGGTTTGCTGCCGGCGGTGTTCGGAGCTCCGAGGTCGGGGCGCTGGCTCTGGTGAAAATATTTACGCAGGGTCCTCCGCCGCAGCATTTACGCATCCAGTCACCAATTGGGCCGCGCCCTGAGCACCATTCCCCCGTTCGGACGCTGGCGGCGCAGGTTGCGCCGCGCATTGCGCATGGCCCCGCGCTGACGAGCATGGCTCTCCAGCGCTGCATTGCGCAAGCGCGGGGCCAGGCCCATGATTGCGCGGCCCGTTCCTGGGCGACAGGAAGGAGATGGAACGTGGTATCTTTAGCTGTATTGGCGGCTGCCCTCACGGTGGCATAGGGCTGGCGTGGCCGAGGCGGCTTCGGGTCTGGTTCTGTTGGCCGCTGACAATGCCGTGCCACGCCGCCATTTCCCTTGCCCAGTAAAGAAAACATAGGAAGCCCCGAGTGGTACCAGCTTAAGTAGACACGCCGAAAATAGAATCCACGAGCGCGCGGCGACGGCCACGCTGAGCGTCGCGTGGATGCCCTGGTCCATTGTTGCGCACTCGGCTCTCTGCTTCGGATTTTTGTCAACTGGCGCGGTTTGCACCGGCGCGCCATGGTTTGATGCGATGGCGACTGCCAAAATGATCCGCGTGAAGACCGAAGCCTGCCCGTGCGTCGTCGCGCCCCCGTCGCGGTCGCGGTCGAAACATGGCGGGTTGGCTTGCGACGTCGGCACCTCCAGCGAATCGTCCCCGGACGTGTTTTCCATGAAATGGTCGTTGTCCAATGACGCCCCCCTAGCCTGCTGGAAGCCCCACCTGCGCGCGCGCTGTGGATTTGCGCGATTCGCCGCCCGGCGAGGCAGAGGTCGCCGGCCTCCCAATGGCTTCTGTACTCTAGCGGCGCAGCGCCGATGCGCGTGGGCCACGACAACGGCGCGCAGCTGTGGCTTTGTGTCCCCACCATCGCACGGTCGATGCATTCTTCCACCCAGGCTTGCAAGGAGGCCTGCTCCTCTTCCCATGGGGAGCAGAGGGCTGCCGCGCGCTGGGGGCGGGCGGGGCTTTCGCGGCACTGGCGATGCGCCTCCCTCTGCCTCGTGCAGTCGCGGCTTTTGATCAATCCTTTTACAAGGTGTGCCCAGATGTAACCTCTACCGTCGCCAGGATCCTTGAGAAGATAGGGCGTGCCGCGATCGTTCTCGGGGTCTTGGACGGGGTCGTCGTATGCCTGGTGACGCGCGGCGGCTGCGCAGTCTGGACCGACGCCCATCTGCACGGGTGACGCATCGGCGCGGGTCTACGAAAGTCGGCGAGGCAAGTCCATCTGCGACGGCGTCCCTGGCGCGGTCGGCTTGCATTGGCGGCGCGTAAAGGGGTCAATGATGGTCGCGGCGCGTCGCTCGGCTAGTCCACCATGGTGCGCCTGGGGCCCGTTACCTTGGCAAGCCCTCAGGTCGTCGCCACTGGCGTAGACCCTCCGACGCTTCTTGAACTGGCGGGCGTCCCATGTCATCGGGCGCGCGCAGCAGTGGAGCTGAGCTAAAAGCTATGTTCAGCTGATCGAGGTGTCCTGGTCCTGGTGGGTCGTCGCTGCTGCCTGCTGCGCCAGCAGCCTGGCGGCGCCCTGGCGGGCGTTCGCTGTCCGCGCTGATCGCAGGGTCAGCGGCGGCCTCGGACGGCGCGGGAGATGCAGCTTGGAGCTGCGCGCCGCCATCGGCGGCGATAGAAGAAGTCGCGCTGCTATCCGCGGTCGCCCCGAGGACGCGCCCAGCTGGAACGGCATCGCGCTTCGGGGCCGGCGCTGCTAGCCCTGGGCCGTTAAGGGCGAAGCCGCGGGGGCGAGTCTGGGCGCGGGCCAAGGCTCTCGCGAGCATCAGGCGCGCGATGGCGGCTGCGCGGAGGTCGCGGTCGTCGGCGCGCGCAGGGTGGCGCGAGCGTCTCTGCGCCAACTGTCGCGGAGCCACTCCTTGCGGTTTAACGAAGAGGTGCGAGCGCGCGATGGGAGTGTCAGTCGCCCCGCGACGTGGGAGACAATGGCTCATGGCAGTCCCCGTGCCGCGGCAGACCCGCCACTTCTGCTCCTGCAGAAGCGCGCAAGTGGAAACGTAAATCCCTCGGCCGAAACAACCTCGATGGACTGGGGATGGCCCGCCGTGCCCTCTGCAGTAGGGGCCCGGAGATGGCCCGGGGCGCGCGCGGTGAGCTCGCCGCGTGCAGCGACTGCTCAGTCGACGCCGCCGCTGCCCTGGAGCGCTGCGACGAGGGCTTCCTCTCGGTGCAGGCTGCCATCTTGCGAGGGCGCCTTCGGGCGGTCCTTGCCCGCGGCTCGGGCTGCCGAAGATTGGCGCGATCGCGGCGAGGACCTTTCGGGGCCATGGCGCGCGCGCGTTGCAGGGGTCGCGACGCGAACCGGCCCCGCGCGAACGGCGCGGCCGCGGCCTTACCTCGGCGGCGACCGAGGGGCGGAGCGAAGAGGAGAACGCCTGTTCTGCAGGCTCGGAGGCCCCCTGGCCTCTGAGAAGCCCCCTAAACCTTCCCCGAAAACGCGGAAAATTTCAAGTTTTCGCCGAAAGCGCGGAAGACTTCCCAGGAAACGCGGAGGATTCCGATAAATCCCGCCGCCTTCAGAACAGATATTTTCATGCCCCCCCTCGCCCGCCGATCGCCGGGCTGGAAAGCGCGCTCTGGGCCACGGGCCCTCGGGCCGACGTCAGCAAAGAAAGGGGGGGGAGGGGGGCGGAAAGGGGAGAGGCGAGAGGGCAGATGGGGAGGACAACAGTGAGGGATGAGGAAGCGGCGGCCGGAGACAAGGCATCCCGCGCGGTGGCCCAGGAGATAAAGCGGCGCGAGAGAACTCCCACTTCGGCCACGGACAATCGCCAACCCGAGAAAACAATTCTCGACGGCGGGGGCCAACTTTACAAGAACATGCATTCGACAGCCCGCGCGTGGCGACGTGGGAGCATAATCACAAACTATGGGAAAGTGGCGACGCAACGGGAACTAGAAAAGGGGGGGGCAGGGAGAGGGGCCCAGTTGGAAAGAGAGGAAGTGAGGGGACCAAGGAAGGATATGGGATAGGGCGGGAGGATGGAGAACCGAGGGGGAAGTTTGGTGAATTACGGGATGGCGGGATTACAGCCAAAAGCGCAGTGGCGGGCGCAAAGCCCCGCAGATCTCAAGAACACACAAGGGGGGCCCCAAGTCTTTCGGCGGTAGGCGGGGCCGCGCCAGCGAGTCGAAACTGCTCGAACGCGGCTCAGTCCTTGACCGAAGGCCCCATCAAGGTCGGCACCCGCACCAGCACCTCGACGCATGAGATGCGGCGCGACGACTCGCAACCGAGGCAGTGCATGATACCGCTGCCATCGGCGATGCCGCCGACGCACATTTCGAAGTCCCGCGGCCTCGCGGTCGCGCGCGGCCCATCGGCGCAATCAGGGCACCGCTTCAAGGCGACCGCCCCCCGTGCTTCCAACCAGTTGGACCCGATAGAAGCGGCGCCCTCCTGCAACACCTTCGCCGCGGCATCCCCGCGGCATCGCTGATACCCTCGCTAACAGGGTCTCCGACATCCTCGTCAGGACAGCGCGCCCCCTCGATCGGCAATTTCTCCTCTACCTGCATCGCCTCCTCGCCCTCCGACACAGCACCACGCAAGGCGCAAGAAGAAGAAGCGGCTGGGGCCTCGAAATCGGCGCCGCGCCCACGATCAAGAACATCACCCCCCCATGCTGAGATCCACGCTCATCGGCAGATTCCACCAGTAAGACCTGCCGGAAAGAAGGGGGTCCCCGATCTTGACCGCACTCGACCCGAAGGCCTGTCTGCAGATTTCTCGGCGCGCGAGTGGACGCCGTTGCCACGCGCTGCCCACGCGCATCAGCACGGGAGGCCACACTACGGAGAAGAACTTCCGCAGGCAGCGGCTAGCGGCCGCCTGGCCGCCCAGTGCGGCACGATGGCCAACGCGCGATCCGCCAGCTCGCTCGACGACCCGAGGAGGGGCTGCACGCAGGCAGGGACGACACCGAAGTCGCCTTTGACCCGCTCCAGCTCGCCACTCAACTTGACAAATGTAAGTGAATGGGAACGAACAGCGACATAAACATCAAAACTCGGAGCTCCGCGCGGATTTCTCGGATCGGCGCTGGCCCCCCCCCCCTCCCTGGCGCGCGGAGCGCGCCCCTCTATGTCACTCTTCGTTCCCCGAAGTTGCACGATCAGCGCGCAGCCGGGCCCAGTCCCGCCGAGCCTTGCGGTCGGGAGCAGCTGGCTGGGCGCCCGAGGCCTCGTTCCCCATCGACGCGCACGGCGCGCCGCCCCGCCGCCCATCCAGGGCGCGCCCGCCGCCAGCGCCGCCGAGCCGCCGGCCATGGGCGAGAAGGCCGCGGAGAAAGCGGGGAACACCACGGCCAGAGCCAAGACGGCTACGGCAGGGGAGCTGGGGCGAAGGGGGGAAAGGAAAAGGAGGGAGGGAGGGAAGGCAGCGGACAGAAGGGGAGAGGGAAGGGAGGGACGGATGGCAGGGTAAGATGACAGCAGACAAGGGAAGGACCCGAAGGAAGGGGTGGCAGAGGCGAAAAAAACTGTGATAGGCACAGGCGAGGACATGGGCACGTATAAAAAAAATATCCCAGTGTGACCCTACCTAGGAGCTGGAGCATCTAGGAAAGCAACATCTACATCTACACCGACAGCTACATTCACATCTACACCTGCATCTACATCTACATCAACATCAACAGCGAGATTCACATCTGCATCTACATCCACACCTACATCTACAACTACATCTACATATACATCTACACCTGCATCCACATCTACACCTACACCTAGACCTACACCTACATCTACATCTACACGTTCGCATTGGTTTTGCGTTTGCGTTGCATGCTATGCTATGCTATGTTATGCTATGATATGCTATGCTATGTTGTGCTTGGCTATGCTATGCTGCGCTAATGCTGCGCTGCGCTATGCTCCGCTGCGCTATGCTGCGCTGCGCTAAGGTAAGCTAAGATATGATTCGCTGTGCTATGCTATGATATGCTATGATATGCTATGCTATGATATGCATTGGTATGCTGTGCTATGCTATGCTATGATATGCTATGCTGTGCTATGCGATGCTACGCTATGCTATGCTATGCTATGCTGTGCTGTGCTATGCTATGCTATGCTGCGCTGTGCTATGTTAAGCAATGCTATGCTATGCTGCGCTATGCTATGCCATGCTATGTTATGCTATGCTATGATGAGCTGTGCTATGCTATGCTATGCTATGCTATGCTATGCTGTGCTAATGCTGCGCTGCGCTATGCTGCGCTGCGCTAAGCTAAGCTAAGGTACGTTAAGCTATGCTAAGCGAAGCTAAGCCTAGCTAAGCTAAGCTAAGCTAAGCTAGGCTAGGCAAAACGGGGGATCCTGGGGGAACCGCGGGACGGATGCGGGGGGAACCGTCCGGGGCGTTTTACACTACCCGGCCCTTTAAGCTCACAGGGTAAGAACGCTTCTAGGCAGAGCCTAGGTAGGGACAAAAACGGGTACGCGACTACTTGCGCAAATGCGCAAACCTGCCCCCATTTGCAGGAGCCCCGTCGAAGGACTGGTTGTTTCCCCAGTCTTTGCCCTTTCGTGATCTTTGTTGCTGCTTCATTGCGGGCTATGCTTTCAGTGACAGACAGCATTGATACGAAGAGGGTGCCAAGAGGGACTGGTCGTTTACTCGCGTATAAAGTGCGTTCAGTGACAGACAGCATTGATTCGAAGAGGGTGCCAAGAGGGACTGATCGTATGCTCGCGTGTAACTTCGTCGCTCGTTTACACAATCGCATGCGAATCTCCCATTCAAGAACAACTCCCGGGCCGAACGAAACGTGGAGGGAAATAAATTGGGGGGGGGTAACAACTGAGCTCACGTACCTTGTCTTCCAGGCGCCTCCCGGCGCTGGGAGGCGACAATGTACCGAGGAAAGGCGCCTGGCGGCGCAGCCGAAACCGGCTGCAAGCAGCAGACTTCGTACCCCCCGCTTTCCTTCACTTCAGCAGGGGAAGGTAAGACCTCGATAATTAAACAGAAACTTGTGAAGGTCCGCGCGGATTTCTTGGATCCGCGCTGGACCCGCGCCAGCGATGGCGCAAGAGGCGCCGCTAGGGGAGGCCCAATGAGGCCCAGCGCTGGTCCAAATTACTGTTTACGCAATGTTTCCCCTAACCCCACGTCGTCTGATCCGAGACTCCTCGGCAACCACTGTTTCCCGATACGCTGGTCGGCTGATCGCCTCAAACGGGCACAGAGCATGACCTACGAGAGCATCGAGCCGAGACCTCGACGGCGGACAACGGACGGCGACGACGGGGAGACGACGACAGCGACAACCACCTATATCTCCATTCCTTTTCCTTATACATAGCTCCTCCCTGTCGCACCCCGAGGCCAGTGGGAAGGGCGGGCCGGGCGTTTCGCCTGAGACTCCCTTCCCATGCATGATCATGAAATTCAAAACTTGACAACCGTATCACAAATTGAGGCTCCCATGTGTGGCTCTCGCGATAGCGCCGCGCACACTCGTCTTCAAACAATTCAAGAGCATCACGGATGCGGGGGCGGGAGGTTTTCAAGATGTGGCTCTCGCCTTAGCGCCTCGCACATTCGTCTTGACGATTCGCGAGAGCTTCACGGATTGAGGGCGCGTCGTTTTCAAAATGTGGCTCTCGCTTCTCCAGCGCCGCGCATATTCGATTTAATAAGTTGCGCAAGTTTCACGGCTTGAGGGCGGGCCGTTTTCAAAATGTGGTTCTCGCCTCAGCGCCGAACATACTCGTCTTAAACATGTGCACGAGCTTCACGGGTTGAGGGCGGTTCTTTTTCAAAATGTGGTTCTCGCATTAGCGCCGCGCACATTCGTCTCAAACGACTTGCAAGAGTTTCTCGGATTCTCATGGTTAACATATCAGAAGCGGTGCTTAGGAACGGCTCAAGATTGTCAGGGCGCAAGACGTACGTTGATTCGCGGTGTTGAAGTCCCAGGAACGGTGTTCTGGCACGACTCAGGATCGTCAACACGCAACAGTTAGGTTGATTCGTGGTGTTGAAGTCCCAAGAGTGGTGTTTTGGCACGCTCCACGATCTGCAAACGGTTGTCTCCCAACGGAGCACTTCCCTCAGTGGAAATAAATGTTGTAGGGCCCTATGCAGAGGGAGTTTGGAAGGAGAGGTTAATCCAACATCGTCAATGAATATTGGGTTTACACTGGTCCTCCTCCTCCTCCTCCTCCTGTTCAAGCTCCTGCTCATGTTGTTCCTCCTCCTCCTCCTGCTCCTCGTCCTCCTCCCCTCCACCTCCACCTCCACCTCCTCCTCCTCCTCGTCATCCCCCTACTCCTCGTCCACCTCCCGAAAACCTCGAACTTTGAGACAATCCACACCTAACGTTACCACGGGCCAGGGGTCGAAGATCGATCCCTGGCCCTCTCTGGGTGTGCCTTCCGACCAAAATTTCGAAGCGGATCCAGATGATCAAAAACATCCGTGAAATTAGTGTGAATATTTCTGTTGGACCCTGGCGCGCACGCCCGATCCGACTTGTCGATCCGAGTCTGGGCTTTCCTGCCCCCCCCCAAAACCGCCGAGAGCCGCCCGGGCGCAAAACGACCGCGGCGGCCTGCGCGCCGCGCGCCCGGCCCCTGGGGGTGGCCCCCGCCCCAGGGGAGGCCCCCGCCGAGCAGCGCCCTGCTCGGTGATCGTCTTTGGATGCTAAACTTTCGATGCGATCCTCGAACCTCGACGCAGCGCCCCCCACGGGGAGACGACGGGGGGGGGCGGCGCGCGGCCTACGCCACGGCGACGTCGACGGGCGGAAGCCCGGGCCACTCGCCGGAGCCCTCCGGGAGCCCGCGGGCAGGCAGGCCCCAGGCCTCGCGGCAGGGCAGCCGTGGCCGTCGTTAGCCGCAGTTCGTCGTCGTTCGTCGTTCGTCGTCCGTCGTCATCGTCGTCGTCGTTGTTGTCGTCGTCGTCGCCGCCGTGGCTGCGGCCGCCGCCGCTATCGTCGTCGTCGTCGTCGCCGTGGATGTAGTTCGTCGTCGTCGTTCAAGTGGTCGACGCCATTCGCCGTCGCCGTCCTCGTCATCGTCGACGTCGTCGTCGCCGTCGTCGTCGTCGTCATCGCCATCGTCGTCGTTCGTCGTCGTCGCTCGTCGTCGTCGTAGTTCGTCGCCGTCCAAGTCGTCGACGCCGTCGCCGTCGCCGTCGCCGTCGCCGTCGCCGTCGCCGTCGCCGTCGTCGCCGCCGCCGTCGTCGTCCTCGTCATCGTCGACGTCATCCGTCGCTCGTCGTCGTCGTGATCAACGATGTCGTCCTCGATAGTTGTCGTAGTCATCGCTCGTCACTCGTCGTCGTCGTCGTCGTTCGTCGTCGTCCTCGTCGCTCGTCGTCTTCGTAATTCGTCGCCGTCGAAGTCGTCGAGGCCGTCGCCGCCGCCGTCGCCGCCGTCGCCGTCGTCGCCACCGCCGCCGCCGTCGTCGTCGTCGTCGTCATCGCCATTTTCGTCGGTCGCTCGTCGTCATCGTGATCAACGACGTCGTCATCACTCGTCGCTCGTCGTCTTCGCGCGTCGTCATCGTCGTCGTCGTCGTCGCTCGTCGTCGTAGTTCTTCGACGTCGAAATCGTTCGCCGTTGTCATCGTCGTCGTCGACGTCGTCCGTCGTAGTCGTCGTCGTCGTGGTCATCGCCATGGTCGTCGGTCGTCGCCGTCGTGGGCAACAATGTCGTCTTCGATAGTTGTCGTGGTCGCTCGTCGTCGTTGTCGTCGTCGCCGCCGTCGCCTCTGCCGCGGCCGCCGCCGCCATCGTGGTCGTCGTCGTCGTCCGTCGTCGTCGTCGTTCGTGGTCGTCGTTCTCGTATACGCAATCGCCGTCGCCGTCGCAGTCGCCGTCGTCGTCGCCATCGTCGTCGTCGCCGTCGTCGCCGTCGCCGTCGTCGTCGTCGTCGTCGTCGTCGTCGTCGTACGCGTCGCCGCCGCAGCTGTGGCTGCCGCCGCCGCCGCGGCCATCGTCGTCGTCGTTCGTCGTCGTAGTCGTTGTCGTCGTCGTCGTAGTTCGTCGTCGTCGAAGTCGTCGACGTCGTCGTCATCGTCGTCGTCGACGTCGTCCGCTGTAGTCGTCGTCGTCGTGGTCAGCAATGTCGTCTTTGATAGTTGTCGTCGTCGCTCGTCGTCGTCGCCGCCGCCGTCGCCGCCGCCGCGGCCGCCGCCGCCGTCGTCGTCGTCGCCGTCATTCTCGACTACGCAATCACCGTCGCCGCCGCCGCCGCCGTCGCCGTCGTCGTAATCGTCGTCGTCGCCGTCGTCGTCGCCGTCGTCGTCGTCGTCGACGTCGTCATCGTCCGTCGTTCGTCGTCGTCGTCCGTCGTCCGTCGTCCGTCGTCGTCGTCGTCGTGGACAACGACGCCGTCTTCGCTATATGTCGTCGTCGTCGTCGTCGTCGTCGTCCACGTCGCTCGTCGCTCGTGGTCGCTCGTCGGTCGTCATCGTCGTGATCAACGATGTTGTCGTCGCTACTCGTCGTCGCCGTCTTTGTCGCCGCCGCTAGCCTCCATTAGCCGTAATTCGTCGTCGTTCGTCATCCGTCGTCGTTGTCGTCGTCGTCATCGCCATCGCCACTGCCGCCGCCGCCACCGTCGTCGTCGTCGTCGTCGTCGAAGTCGTCGACGTCGGTCGTCGGTCGTCGTCGTCACCATCGTCGTCGTCGTCGTCGTCGTCGCTCGTCGCTCGTCGTCGCCATTGCTAGTCATCGAATCGTCGTCGTCGTTGCCGTCGTCGTGGGCGTCGTCGTCGCTGTCGTCGTGGTCGTCGCCGCTCGTCGCTCGCCGTCGTCGCTAGTCGTAGTTCGACGTTGGTCGCGTCGTCGTTCTCGCCGTCGTCGTCGTCGTCGCCGTCGTCGCCGTTCGTCGTCGTCGTCGTCGTAGTCACCGCCGTCGTCGTCCGTCGCCGCCGCCGCCGCCGTTGTCGTCGTCGTCGTCGTCGTCCGTCGTTCGTCGTCGTCGTTGCTGAACGCTCGTCGTCGTCGTCGTCGCTCGTCGTCATTGTCGTCGTCGTCCTCGTCATCGGCCTCGTTCGACGTCGTCGAAGTCGTCGACGCCCTCGCCACCATCGTCGTCGTCGTCGTCGTCGTCCGTCGCCGTCGCCGTCGTCGTCTTCGTCGTCATTGTCAGCGTCGCCGTCGGTCGTCGTCGTCGTCGTCGCCGTGGTCGTGGTCAACGATGTCGTTTTCGCTAGTTGTCGTCGTCGTCGTGCTCGTCGTCGCCGCATCTGCCGCCGCGGCCGCCGACGCAGCCGTCGTCGTTGCCGTCGTTGTCGTCGTCGTCGTCGTCGTTCGTCATCGTCGTACTTGCAGTCGCCGTCGCCGTCGTCGTTGCCGTCGCCGTCGCTGTCGCCGTCGCCGACGCCGTGGTCGTCGTCATCGTCGACGTCGTCGTCGCCGTCGCTCGTCGCTCGTCATCGCTCGCCGGCGGCGGCCGCCATCGTCGTGATCAACGGTTGTGTCGTCGCCATCGGCGTCGTCGTCGTCGTCAATCCTTCGCCGTGATTCGTCGTCGTTCCTCGTCCGTCGTCGTCGTCGTCGTCGCCGCCACCACAACCGCCGCTGCCGCCGCCGCCACCGCCGTCGTCGTCAGCGTTGTCGCTCGTCCTCGTCGTCGTCGTCGTGGTCGTCATTGTTCTGGTACTCGTGTCGTCGTCGTCGTCGTGCTCGTCGTCGCCATATTCGTCGTCGTCGTCGCTCGTCCCTCGTCGTCGTCGTCGGTAGTCGTAGTTCGTGGTCGTTCGTCGCCGTCGCGGTCGTCGTCGTCGTCGTCGCGGTCGTCGTCGTCGGCGTCGTCGTCGTCGTCCCTCGTCGTCCCTCGTTGTCGTCGTCGTCATTGTCGCCGCCGTCGTCGTCGTCGTCGTCGTCGTCGTCGTCGTCGTCGTCGTCCGTCGTCGTCGTCGTCGTCGTCGTCGTCGCCACCACCGTCGCCGTCGTCGTCGCCGTCGTTGTCGTCGTCGTCCGTAAGTCGTCGTCGTCGTCCTCGTCCTCGCCGTCGTCGTCGTCGTCGTCGTCGTCGTCGCAGACGTCGCGGTCGCCGCCGTCGTCGTCGTCGTCGCCGTCGCTTGTCATAGTCGCTAGTCATAGTTCGTTGTCGTCGTTATCGCCATCGCCGTAGCTATCACCATCGTCGTCGTCGACGTCGTTGTCGACGTCGTCGTCGACGTTCGTCTTCGACGTCGTCGCCGCCGTCGTCCTCGTCATCGTCGTCGTCGACCGTCATCGTCGCAGTCGCCGCTGTCGTCGTTATCGCCATCGTCGTCGCTATCACCGTCGTCGTCGTTGTCGCCGTCGACGTCGTCGCTCGTCGTCAACGTCGTCGCCGTTGTCGCCGTCGTCGTCGTCGTCGTCATCGTCATCGTCGTCGTCGTCGACCGTCATCGTCGCAGTCGCCGTCGTCGTCGTCGGCGTCGTCGTCATCGTCTTCGTCCGCAGCTCGTCGTCGTGGTCGCTCACCGCTCGTCGTCGTCGTCGTGGAAATCACCGTCGCCGCTATCGTCGTCGTCGTCGTCGTCGTCGTCGTCGTCGTTGTGGTCGTCGTCGCCGTCGTCGATGTCGTCGTCGTCGTCGCTAGTCATAGGTCGTCGTCGTGCGTCGTCGTCGTTATCGCCATCGTCGTCGATATCGCCGTCGTCGTGATGGTGGTCGTCGTCGTCGTCGTCGTCGTCGTTCGTCGTCGCCGTCGTCGTCGCCGCCACCGCCGCCGTCGTCGTCGTCGTCAGTCGTCGACGTCGTTGTTCTCGTCATCGAGTGTCGTCGTCGTCGTCGTCGTCGTCGTTGTCGTAGAGGTCGCCGTCGCCGCCGCCGCCGCCGTCGTCGTCGTCGTCGTCGTCGCTCGTTGCTCGTCGTCGTCGCTAGTTGTATTCGTCGTCGTTTGTCGTCGTTTACGTCGTCGTCGTCGTCTTCCTCGTCGTCGTCGGTCGTTGACATCGTCGTCGTCGCTCCTCCTCCTCCTCCTCCTCCTCCTCCTCCTCCTCCTCCTCCTCTCCCTCCTGCTCCTGCTCCTGCTCCTGCTCCTGTTCCTCCTCCTCCTCCTCCTCCGCCTCCCTCCCTCCCTCCCTCCCGCCCGCCCTCCGTCCCTCCCTCCCTCCCTCCCTCTCTCCTTCCTCCTCATCCTCCTCCTACTCCTCGTCGTCCTCCTCCTCATCCTCCTGCTCCTCCTCCGCCACCTCCTCCCTCCTCCTCCTCCTCCTGCTTCTCTTCGTCCTCCTCTTCCTCCTCCTCGTTCTCCTCTTCTTCTTATCAGAATTCCTACTCTTAGTAGTGTTGTTATTATTATTATTATTATTATTATTATTATTAGTATTATTATTAGTATTATTATTATTATTATTATTATTATTATTATTATTATTATGATTAGTATTGTTATTATTATTATTACTGATATTATTAGTATTAGTATTATTATTATTGTTATTAGCATTATTATTATTATTATTATTATTATTATTATTATTACTACTATTATTATCATTATTATTATTATGATTCCTCCCCCTCATCTTCCTCCTCTTCCTCCTCTTCCTTTTTTTCCTCCTCCTTTCAGACCTGGCGGACGTTCTGTCATCCACAGAACGATGAGTGCCGACTACAGAATTAGGACTCCCAGGACGAACGCGGCTGGCCAGGGGCGGGAGGCAGGGCCGGGAGAAGAAGGGGAAAGAAAGGGGGAAACGAGAGGGGAAGGGTGGGCCCTAGCCGAAACTTCGTCCCAGGTAACGGTCCCTTGAGGAGCTTGGAACGTTCCGAACTCTTCCGAAGGGGCTAACAGACATTCAAGAGACGGGCAGAAGCTTTGCACGTAGCAGAGCCGCCGCGCCTCACACAGTCAATAACTTGCACATCACTCTTCATCACCCTAGCCCAGTGCAACACATGCTGATCCCCACATTGGCCACGCAGATGCGCGATCATCGTCGTCATTAATGTTTGCTTGTTTTATTACTATAATATCATCATCCTCATCGTCATCATCATCATCATCATCAGAATCATAATCATAATCATCATCAGCATCAGCATTATTATTATTATAGAACTATAATTAATATTAATGATATGTCTACTATTATACTCTTAGTGATACGCATACTGCTATTAGTGTTGCTATTAGTATGCTTACTTTCATTCTGACTACTAATATGATATATAATAACATGAATACAAACAAGAATACTCTTCTTCTCCCTATGACTATGTGAATTATTTGTCATATTATTAGTCTTCGTATCATTATTATTCCTCCTCCTCCTCCTGCTCCTGCTCCTGCTTCTCCTCCTCCTCGTCCTCGTCTTCCTCCTCCTGCGCCTGCTCCTGCTCCGGCTCCTGCTCCTGTTCCTGCCCCTCCTGCTCCTCCTCCTACGCGGCCCCGGAGCCCCCTAGTCCGAGGGAGGCTCCAGGGCGTCTCGTGCGCCCGCGCCGCGCGGCCCCGCGCGGCCCGCCCGGCGGGTGCGCGGCGGGCGAGGCTACGCGCCGCCGGGCCCGGCGCACGGCTCGGTCGAGGGCCGCCGCCGCCGCCGCCGCGTCCTCCTCCTCCTCCTCCTCCTCCTCCTCCTCCTCCTCCTCCTCCTCCTCCCCCTTCTCTTCTCCTCCTCCTCTTCCTCCCTGCTCCTTCTCCCCTGCCCAGTCTCTTCCTGTTGCGCTTCCTCAGGGTTTGTTCTCTGCCTCCTCCTCCTCCTCCTCCTCAACCTCTTCCTGCGCCATCGCTAATTCTGGGCGGCGCCGGCTCCGGCTCTGCCGCAGCCCGGGCGCTCGGTCGCAGGGGGTGCGACGACAGGGGTCTGAATCCCCCTCCCCCTGGCCGTGGCGACGCCCAGGCCGCGGCTCCTCCTCCTCCTCCTCCTCCTCCTCCTCCTCCTCCTTCTCCTCCATCCTCCTCCTCCTCCTCCTCCTCCTCTCCTCCTCCTCCTCCTCCTCCTCCTCCTCCTCCTCCTCCTCCTCCTCCTCCTCCTCCTCCTCCTCCTCATCCGCCTTCAGCTACTGCTGCCCCTCGTTCTCCTCCTCGCTGCTCTCCGCCCTCGGGCCGTTCGCCTCCGCCGCTGGGCCTCACCTGGACCCTGCCAGGGAGAGCGAGTCCTGGCGCACGTAGGCACTCGCTATGCGCCAGGCGACCGTGGCCGGCGCGGCCATGCTGACCTGCTGCCACAGGCCGGCCGCCAGCGCAGAGGCGCGCGACTCGCCGCCTGCCATCACGGCCAGCATGCGCACGGTCGCCTGCGCGCTCTCGCCTGGGCGGCCCCCCAGCTCCAGCACGCACGGGGCGATGTCAAGCCCTGCGTAGCGTCGCCGCTTGGCCCCCTCCCCCTCCGCTGCAGCGGCGCCGTCGCGGCTTGCTGGCTTGCTGCCGCGCGGATCCGGGGCGCGTCGGCGCGGGCGCCTACCACGGCGACGTCAATGGCCACGCGCCTGCCATCGTAATTGAACACGACGTCCAACACATCCCCGGCCTCGTCAGTCGCCGTTGCGTCCGCCAGGGCCGGCGCCCGCAGGCTCTCGAGCCGCTGCTCGCGTAGCGCGCCGGGGTCAATGTGACTCTTGACGAAACGCCACAAGATGTCGCGAATCTCGTTGTGGCCCCCGACCACCTCGCCGCCGATCTTGCACCCCTCTGCATGCACTAGACCCCCAAGGCCACCCAGCTGCGCCCCGCAAGCACCCCGTGCGCCGGAGTGGTGGCAATGCGTCTCCGCTTGTGCTGGAAAGACTATCTGTTGGACCGTGCACAGGAGGCGCCTGCGCAGCGCCATGCGCCAGGCTCCGTCTGCGATTGCCTGGTTGCCAGGCTGGGGCACGCACAGGAAGCTGCCCGCCCCCGCGCCGCCTGCTTGCCGCAGGCGCGCCTGGTATGGTTCCGGGACACTGGCGAGGACAGACTCGCGCGCCCGGGAGTTCACGGCGTCCATGATCATCCTCTGAATGCGCTTCTGGGGCTCGGCGGCGAAGTCGAATTTCACGTCGCCGGCCAGCGCGGGCGCCCGGGCAGTCAGGTCAGCTCTCGCCTTGTCCAGCTCCGCCGCGAGCCCGGGGAAAGCTGCGCGCAGTCCCTGTTCTGTGTACAAGGGAGCCCCGGCGCACTGCCGCCACAGGTGGTGGCGCCATCCCGCGAGGAAGGCAGCAGACGCCCGCGGCGTGGCCAAGCCGAAGGCAACGCCGCCGTCGCGAAGCGGCAAGTTGCCGATGGCGATCTGCTCCGGGGCCAGGTTGACGCCGATCAGCTCGGCCCACGCGTCCGCCACGGCGCTGTCGTAGGCCGCGAGCGCCGGTTCGCTCCAGAGGCGCGAGCGGAGCAGGTGCTGAGGGGCCCCGAATGTGACGTACCGCAGAATGGCGCCCGCGACCTGGCAGCCGAGCCCGCGCTTTCGGGCGTCCTTGAGCGTGGCCGCCGTCGTGCGCACCAGCGCCGCCGCTTTCTGCATTCCCTGTTCGGAGTTGCCGAACCCTGCAGCCAAGTCGTCCTCGCGGTCGTGGTGGTAGAGGGTGCACCCTAACACGGGGAGGTCGGGCACCGCGGCGTGACGCAGCGTCGCCGGGAGAGTTTGCGCTGCCTCGGGTGAAGCCAACCAAACGTTCGTCTTCTCCGGCGCGAACTGCAAGCCCACCCGCGCGAGCTCCGCAGCCAGCGCGTCGCACGAGGCCGCGAGTTTGGCAGCTGGCCCCGCGATGTACAGGTCGCCCGCGTACGCCACGAGACTCGCCCCGAGGCCTCGCTGGTGAAGCACCTCTCTGGTGTCTTCCAACACACCGGCCAAAGACACGCAGAAGAGGAACGTGCTGAGCAGGCACCCTTGCGGCACGCCAATGCCCTGCTCGACCCAGATCGTGTCGCCGTCGGCTGTGTCTCGTAGGCGTTCCGGGTCGTGGCGGTGAGCAGGCGGTCAACCAAGGGGCTCATCCAAGGCGCGCGAGCCCGAACGGCCTCCTGAGCGGCCCTCCGGCGGACTGTGCCGTAGGCGTTCTTGATGTCCAAGCTGAGAACGGCCGTGGAGTTACCGGAAGCCGCGGCCGAGCTGAGCGCCTTGAACGCCGCGTCGGCGCCGCCAGCGCGCCCGAGCGCGAACTGCATGGAGCTGACAGCGTCCTGAACCTCCTGCCGCTTGCGGCGGAGTAGGGCTCGTAATGCCAGCCTCCGGAGGAAAGCGCCGACTGCGATAGGCCGAACGCCGCCATTGTTCTTCTGCAACACGAACAGGGTCTGACGCGAGAAGAAATCGTCTAGTTCCTCGGGGGCCTCCCCGTCGAGCCAGCGTTTCAAAGCGGTGGCAAGCAGGCGCTCAAAGTGCTCGTCTCCTGAACCTACCTGCCAGCGCCGTCTCGCCCGGCTGCTGCGTGGGGGCTGGCTTCGCGCAGCTCTTGCGCCACTGCCTTCTGGAAATCGTCGTCGGGTATGTCTACCGCGGAGGCGACCCTCGCGACGATGTCGGCGGCGCTCTCCTCGGGGAGGAGGCGGCGGAGGTCATCGGCGACGTCCGCGGAGTCCAGCATGGGGGCGCCGCCGCGCAGAGCTGCCAAGAGCCGGCGCCACGCACCATCATCCACGAATTCCCAAATGCGCTCGGGCGACACGGGCCCTCTCCTCCGGCGCGCCGGTCGAATGGCATCGTGCGCCGGTCGAGCCAAGGCCGCCCACTGGCCGGCCCAGAACAAGGCAAGCCTCTCGGCGATGGCGCGCTCGCTTGCGTTTTGCCGTATTCCTCCTCTCCCTTTTCCTCTTCTCCGGAAGCCTTTCCACAGAAGGAGCCGATCCAGCATCAGCAGCGCCTTCCACGCGCGAAGCCGCTCGGCAGCCGTCCCTGCCCCCGCCAACCTTTCGAGGAGGACCAGCTTGGCAGCCTGGTATTGCGCCTGGAGGCTCTGGGCACGCGGGGAATACACGAGATTGGCCTCTGGAGCAAAGAGTCTGCGCCCTGAGTGTCGAACCAGCTCAAGTCCGGGCACGGCCACGCCGACGTTGAGGGCGACACTTCGTCCTGGGAGTGCCGGCGCTGCCCCCCATCGGCACCTGCTGCTGCTCCTCCTTCTTCTCTTGATGGTGCTGCTCCTGATGGTGCTGCTCCTGCTGGTGCTGCCCCTCCTCCTCCTCCTCCTGCTCCTCCTCTTCCTTTGACTGCTCCCCCGCCGCCTTCTTCGTTTGCGCCTCCAGGGCGCTCCTCAGCGTCAGCTGCAGGTCTGCCGGCGGACTGTTGCAGTGTCTGCAGCGCGGGCTGGGTCACCGCCGGGCCCCCCTCGGAGGCTAGCTGATCCCCGCGGCGAATGTCCTCCAGGGCGCACTCCCAGTGACGGAAGTAGCGCCGTCGGGCATGGTCGGCTGCCCTGGCCACTCGCGCCGTGCCGCCGTCGAGCGTCTCGTGGCACACCACGCAGACACGATCCAACGGCAGCAGCGGGCACCACCTCGTCCTCCTCTTCCTCCGCCACCTCGGCCTCCTGCTCCTCCTCCCTGCTGGTCGATCTCCATCGCGCCCACGCCCTCTGCCAGCTGGTCTGCCTCAGCGTCTGCCGCGGCATCGTCCCGGCCAGGGCTGGGGGCCTCCTCCATGCGCACGTCCATGCCGTGGCGGCGGCGAAGCCGGCGTTCCTGCGCATCCTGATCCTCGGGCTCCTGCTCTCCTGGTGCTCTGGGTGCCGCGTCGCCTCCTCCTCCACCTCTTCCTCCTGCCCTTCCTCTTGCTGCCTCGGCAGGGCCTTCGCCCGGATACCCGAGCGTCGCGTCTCCAGCGAGCGGCCCAGGCGGCTGGGGCTGCTGGAGCGGCCGCTGCTGCGGGCACAGACGCATGGAGGAGGCCCCTCTCACGATAGCACCCACGGTGGCTGCGACGGCCAGGCTCCCTCCGAGGTACGCGGCTGCCCTGCCATACGCCCGAAGACAAGTCCGGCAGCGGCGCCTGTCCCAGCTTGCAGCCGCAGCACGGCCGTTGGCGAGAAGGCCCTCGGCAACTGCCCACACCATCCTCAGAGGCTCCATGAATACGATGACCCCGAGGGCGAGAAACCAGAGCGCGTCGCCCGCGACGAAAGCGAGGGCTGGCAGGCGGTCATCATGCGCTGCATGTGGGCCGTTGTCGCTCCAGGCCGCTGAGAGGAAGGCGAGGACGATGAGGAGGATGCCCCCTGCTCCCCGTCGACGGGGATGCCAGAAGAGGCGCAACGCGTCGTCTGCTCCTGCTCCTCCTGCTCCTGCTCCTCCTGCTCCTGCTCCTGCTCCTGCTCCTCCTGCTCCTGCTCCTCCTCCTGCTCCTGTTCCTCCTCCTCCTCCTCCGACGCCGCCTCTCAGCGAAGGGCAGCCGCCGACGCCGCCTGCCTACTGCTCACATCGATACAGCATCTTCTACTGCTCCATCCACGCAAAACCATCCTGCTGCAGCTGGCAGCTGATGCTGCTGACTTCAGCTTGCTGCTGATGCTGCCTGCTGCTGCTGCTGCTGCGTGCTGAAGCTGCAGCAGCTGCAGCTGCATGACTGCAGCTGCAGCTGCTGCTGCAGCAGCAGCACGCTGCTGCTGCTGTGAAGCTTGCAGGTGAGGCTGATGCTTGATGATGATGCTTCTCTGCTGATGATCTCCTCCTCCACCAGGGCAGCATTGTCTGCAGCTGCTGCATGCAGCTGCTGCTGCTGCTCATCACCAGCAGCGTATGCTGCGGAAGCTGCTGCCACGTCCACCTCCTCCCCTCTGAAGCTGGCCCCCCTGCTGCTGCAGATCTGCTGCTGCATGCAAGCAGCTGCAGCCGCTGCGCTTGCTTGCTGCATCCGATCGATGCTGAGCTGCAGCTGCCCGCGCGCATGTGAAAGCCGCCGACCGAGGTAGCCGTCGCCGTAAGCCAGGGGCGCCGCCGACCGCGCAGCGGAGCCGGCCGCGCCGCGCAGAGCCCGTCCGCCGCGCGCCGGCCGCGACGCAGCTAGTCCGGTCCTCGTCGGCCCTGTCTCCTTCTCCTACTCCTCCTCCTCCTTCTCCTTCTCCTCCTCCTCTTCCTCCTCGTCCTCGTCCTCGTTGTCGTCCTCATCCTCGTTCTCCTCCTCCTCCTCCTCCTTTTCCTCGCCGCTTCTCTGCCCGTTCGTCCTCGGTTTTTCCCCCCTCCTCGCCTTCGCTGCCCCCCTGGGGCTGAATGTCGCGGTACTTGGGGACTGGAGGCCGCTCCTGTTTCTACCCGCCCCCATTCGCCGCCGCAGCCTCAGGTCAAAAACAGATTCTCGGCCATGTGCGCAGCACGTTCCAGCAAAGCCCTGCCGGAACATGCTGGCTTCCGCCTGTGAAATGCTGTGCGGTGCGCGAGGCACCGCATAAGATGTATGAGATCTGTGTTCGCTGGGGGACTTTGATTCGGGGGGTGCCTGCCCCTCTTCGGTTTTGCTCTCGGCGGGGCGCGACTGTCCCTGGGGCTGGGCGAGCAAGAAGCCGGTACCTGAGCGTTGCGTGCGCACTCGTTATCACCCCCGTGGAATACCGAGTGCACAGGGCCTACTTAATTTCGGTGTTCGACACTGTGTACACTAGTTTTGTGTCTCACCCCTTCCCTTTCAGGAATTCCCGCTTCAGGACCACCTGCCCCCTCGAGCAGACTTGCTTCTTTACTTTCCTCCTCCAGGTTTCCCTGCCACAGCGTTTCTGTCGGACGCACACAAGACGTCGCTGTCGGA
>CAUYUJ010021311.1:44159-49159 GCA_963575745.1 Prorocentrum cordatum
AGAAGCAATCCGCTCGCGCGTCGGGGCGAGTCTGGGACACGGAACCGCGGACAACACGAAGACACACAATAACAAAAACAATAATGATAACAAGAACAACAAAAGCACCAACAACAACCAACAACAACAACCACCACCACCAACAGCAACACCACCAACAGCAATAACAACCAACGACAACAACAACAAGCACAACAAACAACAACAACACCAATACCAGCATCAGCAATAACAACACCATCAGCAGCAACACCAACATCAACAACACCCCCAACACACCACCAACAACAACAACAATCATGTTACCCTCATGCGCGATGTTTCCACACGAAGCATGCGACCATCATGATAACCATCCACGTAATGGCGGACTTGTTCTATAGCGGGGTCCGTTATTCCCATTCCCAGCTCTCCCGCCCGATGAGGTCTTGCAAACACTTCCTCCGAAGAATTTCAACATATCCCGCCTCGGAAACACATGCCCGCGCCCTGCTGCACCGATGCGAGACCGCCAGTGGAACCCCAGCGAAGGGTAAAGCACAAGGCAGTATCGAACAACAGGATTGCCTTGGTGGGGATGGGGGCTGTCGGCGGTGAGGCAAGGACCTGGCCCTGAATAGAAGGGGAGGAGGTCTCGAGCAGAGCTACTGTTGTTGTGGGGAACGGCGGCGCCAATGCTGAAGAGAGTGGGGCGCTAGTCCAGCGTAAATCAAAACGAAGTCTCGAGCGGAAACGCTGGTTTTGTTGGGACGGCGGCTTTCGGCGGCAAGGAGAAACATCGCCTTGAGTAAGAAAGGAAGAAGCATTGAGCGGGAACCGTGGTTCTCGAGCGGAAGCGTTGTTCTTGCTGGAAGCGGCGCCAATTCAAAAGAGAATAGGGCGCCAGTACAGCGTAAAACGGAAGGAAGTCTCGGGCGGGAGTGCTGGTTCTGTCGGGGCGGCGGTTTTCAGCGGCGAAGAGGAAAACCGCCTTGAGTAAGAAGGGAGGAAGCATCGAGCGGGAACCGTGGTTTTGTCGGGACGGGGGATGTCGGCGGCGAGGAACAGCACCGTCTTCAGGAAAAAGGGAGGAAGCATCGAGCGGGAGCGTTGTTCTTGCTGGGAGCGGGGCCAATTCAAAAGAGAGTAGGGCGCCAGTCCAGCGTAAAACGAAAGGAAGTCTCGGGCGGGAGCGCTAGTTTTGTCGGGGCGGCGGTTTTCGGCGGCGGGGAGGAGCACCGCCTTGAGTAAAGAAGGGAGGAAGCCTCGAGCGGGAGCGTTGTTCTTGCTGGGGCCGCGCCGATGAGAGAAAGACTAGCGCGCCAGTCCAGGGTAAAACGGGAGGAAGTCTCGAGCGGGAGCGCTGGTTTTGTTAGGACGGCGGCTTTCGGCGGCGAGCAAGAACACCAGCCCTGAGTAAAAAAGGTGGAAGTCTCGAGCGGCACCGTTGTTGTTGTTGGGGGGCCGGTTTGGGCGGTCTCCCAAACCGCTCGAGTGCGAGCCTCATTTTCAATGAAAATATAGCCGGCGCCTCGGCGAGAGCGCCAGAGCGCCTTTAAGGTATCCAACAATAAAACTGTTTAGTAATTAATATTCAATAACCGCAGCAATAAAACTAACACCAAGAACACCAACAACGACAACCACAACCAACGATGACGACGACACCAACAACACCAAGACCAACAACAATAGCAACAACAACACTTACAACAACAACAACAACAACGACAACAACAACAACAACAACAATTACTAGCACGTGGGGACACTCCGTTCTCACCAGTGCCAGGGTTTTCATAGGAGGCGGGCAATACCCCCACTTTGTGGGGGGGCCGGTTCAAGCTCTACCAAATTTCCAAACGACTCTTCGCCACCACCCACACCCAGCTTCCCGCCCTATGACGTTCGGACACTTCACTTCGTGGCATGCGGACGACCTGGCTACTATTCAGGGCCCCGCGGCCGACGACGACGGCGTGCGCGCGCGAAGAAAAAACGAATGTGTCCCGCATGGTATTATTTGACAGGGATGATGGCCCTGGCAGGTGCGCAACCGTTGTCGCAGAAGTTCGAAAAAGTTGCTCGCAAAAGCCCGTTTGACAGAAATGTTTCAAAAAGTGTTGGGTTTCCTACGAATCCGCAAGAGCGCGCGGGATGAGATTTTGACATTTTTTTTGTTGAAAAACCATTGGTTTTTTGATGTTTTTATGTTAAAATCGCTGCGAACACTAAGGTTTTGGAAGGATTTCGTCTTGCGCGCGCGAATGTCACTTTACCTTATTTTTTGCAAGGGATTCTTGAAATTTGATTATATTAGAACAAGAAATGTCATTTTCTATTGTTTTTTTGCAAGGGAAAGCGGACTACAACAAAACAACCGGATCCTGTACACACCCTCTTTTCTGAGGCTTCCTCACGAAAATGATGAAAATGTAGCTGCGGCCTAGGCGGCGCAGGGGGGGGCGCGCACCAGGGGGCCCAACAATAATTATTCTTTAGAATAAATAATGTTCAACAACAACAACAACACTTACTAGCACGTGGGGACACACCGTTCTCACCAGTGCCAGGGTTTTCATGGGACGCCGGCCAATACCCCCACTTAGTGGGGGGGCAGTTCAAGCTCTACCAAACTTCCAAACGACTCTTCGCGACCACCCACACCCAGCTTCCCGCCCTATGACGTTCGGACACTTCACTTCGTGGCATGCGGACGACCTTGGCTACTATTCAGGGCCAGCGGGTTTTTTAGGATTCGGACAGCGCGCGCGGGTAGAAATTTTGAAAATTCGTGCAGGTGTTTTTCGATGACCTACGGTGCGATTCGTGTGATTTTATGATGCGCGGTGCTAAAACTCTTAAGAAACCCAATGGTTTTTGAAGATTTCGGCGTGCGCGCGCGAAGAAAAAACGAATATGTCCCGCATGGTATTATTTGACAGGGATGATGGCCCTGGCAGGTGCGCAACCGTTGTTGCAGAAGTTCGAAGCACGTGAAAAAGTTGCTCGCAAGAGCCCGTTTGACAGAAATGTTGAAAAAGTATTGGGTTTCCTAAGAAATCCGCAAGAGCGCGCGGGATGAATTTTTGAAGCTTTTTTATGAAAAACCATTGGGTTTTTCATGTTTTTATGTGAAAATCGCTACGAAGACTAAGGTTTTGGAAGGATTTCGTCTTGCGCGCGCGAATGTGCACTTCGTGTCATTTTTAACAAGGGATTCTTGAAGTTTGGTCATGTTAGAACAAGAAATGTCCACTTTGCCTTATTTTTTGCAAGGGAAAACCGATCGTAACAACACAACCGGATCTGGTATACCCCGTTTTGCCTGAAACTTCCTCGCGAAAATGATGAAAATGTGGCTGCGGCCTAGGCGCGGCGGGGGGGGCGCGCACCAGGGGCCCCAACAATAATTATTCTTTAGAATTAATAATGTTCAACAACAACAACAACAACAACAACAACAACAACAACAACAACAACAACACTCATTTAAGACTGGGGACACTCCGTTCTCACCAGTGCCAGGGTTTTCATAGGAGGCGGGCAATACCCCCACTTTGTGGGGGGGCCGGTTCAAGCTCTACCAAATTTCCAAACGATTCTTCGCCACCACCCACACCCAGCTTCCCGCCCTATGACGTTCGGACACTTCACTTCGTGGCATGCGGACGACCGTGGCTACTATTCAGGGCACCGCGGCCGACGACGACGGCGTGCGCGCGCGAAGAAAAAACGAATGTGTCCGCATGGTATTATTTGACAGGGATGATGGCCCTGGCAGGTGCGCAACCGTTGTTGCAGAAGTTCGAAGCACGTGAAAAAGTTGCTCGCAAAAGCCCGTTTGACAGAAATGTTTAAAAAGTGTTGGGTTTCCTACAAATCCGCAAGAGCGCGCGGGATGAATGTTTGACATTTTTTTTTTGAAAAACCATTGTTTTTTTGATGTTTTTTATGTTAAAATCGTTACGAACACTCAGGTTTTGGAAGGATTTCGTCTTGCGCGCGCGAATGTCCACTTTACCTTATTTTTTGCAAGGGATTCTTGAAGTTTGGTTATGTTAGAACAAGAAATGTCATTTTCTATTGTTTTTTGCAAGGGAAAGCGGATTACAACAAAACAACCGGATCCTGTACACACCCTCTTTTCTGAGGCTTCCTCACGAAAGTGATGAAAATGTAGCTGCGGCCTAGGCGGCGCAGGGGGGGGCGCGCACCAGGGGGCCCAACAATAATTATTCTTTAGAATAAATAATGTTCAACACTGTCAGCAACAACTACACCACCAACAACACCACCACCAACAACAATAACAACAACAGCAGCAGCAGCCGCATCAACAACAGCAGCAGCAGCAACACCAACAACAATAATCATGTTAAGACTGTTCGCATTTATCTGCTCGCGTGCCACCCAACACGTACATCCCAAACCCTGAACGCCCACCAATTTCGTATTCGATCGTATCCCCTTGGGGATCTATCTTTTTAACCTGCAACGTGTACTTCGCGCGGCTCCTAAGACAGAGGGAGAGGGGACGGACGGAAGGAAGGGACGAGGATGGAACACGACATATAACAGCAGGAGGGGGGCTAAGACCAGAACACACGTGCCATATCCAGACGGGCAGATCAGGCGGGTAGACCCTAACAGGCGGGTCGGGAAGGCGGGCCCACGCGGCCAGATCGAGCAGGCGGGTTGCCTACTACTACTACTACTACTACTACTACTACTACTACTACTACTACTACTACTACTGCTAGTTTCACTACTACTACTACTACTACTACTACTACTACTACTACTACTACTACTACTATTACAACTACTACTACTACTACTACTACTACTACTACTACTACTACGACTACTACTACTACTACTACTACGAATACTACTACTACTACTACTACTACTACTACTAGTTGCACTACTACTAGTACTACGATCCTCTGCTACTACTACTACTACTACGGCTACTACGACTACTACGACTACTACTACGACCACTACTACCACTA
>CAUYUJ010021311.1:51659-86659 GCA_963575745.1 Prorocentrum cordatum
GAGGGGGGCCCAGGCGCCGATCCAAGGAGTCCGCGCAGAGCTCCGAAGGCTTGTGCTGATGCCGCCGTTATCGAGGCTCGAGCACAACGATGTTCTCTGGTCTCGTTTTGCTCTCGTCTTCCCTCGTTCCGTCTTTGTTCCGCCCTTGCTGCAGAACGGAAATCAAAACGGCAACGGCCCATGAGATCGCCAAAACACCGTTCAGCTCGCGCCCTGGGCAGTAGTCTTCTTCGAAGAGGTGGCGACATCCGAGCCCTGCCCCTGCCAACCGTCGTTTCTTCTGAATCGATGGGATGCGGGCGTGGGGGTCGGATTTCGCCACGTGTTCGACGAACTCCGAGCCCCACCCCCGCCGCCCATCGAGTTGCCTGAACCGTTGATCGGGTTCGGATGTCGCCGCCGATCGAATAGAAATGCGGTGCGCGGGGCGCCTCAAAGCCGTAGCCCGCTCCGAGGCCCGTCAGCGGCCACCTCGGCTGACGCGCGGACACCGCCCGCCCACCCACCCCATGTGCCGCGCAGGCGGGAGCGCACGCCTGCTGCCCCCTCGCACCTGCCCAATGATGGGACTCACGAGGACCTATTGGTACTGTGCGCCCCCTTTGGAGGCGCAAGTCTGAACTGGACATACTGCACAAACATCAAAAAGCTTGTTGTCACCCAAGCGTCATGGCCAGGAAGCGCCCGCTACCGAATATGCACTATACGAGTTCTAAGCGCGCGTCGCCCCTGGGGGGGCGACGCACACATATTATAACGATGTCCAGGCGATGCCATCGCTGAGCCCCGCGGCCGTTCCGAGAGCGCTCTGGAAGGAGTCACCCTCGCCCTAGCCCCGCCCGAGTCCGCCCCTTTCCTCCGCGAGCCCAGCTGCCACTCGGCCCACCCAGGCGCGAGGAAGAACAACCTGGCGAGCGACGCTGCCAAAACAGTGCTGCGCCCTCCCTCCCGGAACCACAGTGAAGCTGGATCAGAAGGACGCGGTAAGGATGCGGAGCATGTGGCCGCCAATATTGATCCCGAAGTTGGAAGCCCATGGCCCATTGCCGAAGGTTAGGATGGGCCGAGACGTCAGGATGCAAGGGTGCCCTTGTGACGTTACTCGTCCTTATGGCCCCGATTGACTGCACCCTGCATGCTCCTTGCCCCTTCCGTTCCTCTCCAGTACCTCTCCAGTACCTCCCCCTCCCCCTTCCCATCGCCATCCCCGCCGCATCCCCGCCTCCTGCATGCAACGGACGTGGACCCCGAGTTCACAACAAGCTTTGGCACATTGTTCTCCCAGCGCCACATGGAGGCACCAGCATCGGCGGTGGACAAACCTCCCTTTAGTAAACCACCCTTTAGTGAGAACGGCCTAGAACCGAAACCGACGGACCTGGACCCGCAAAAATGACGGCCGCGACGCCCTCTCGCGAACCGAAAGCGGCCAATTCGCTAATCCACGTGTCAGGGTAGGAGGTCTATCGACCTCCGACAGCAAGGGCAGAGCACAAGCACCCTGGTGCTGCTGCGGTCAGGCCAGCCCGTTTCGCAGTGCTGATATCACGCGGGTTCGAGCGGCAGCCACTCCACACCCTGAAACACTCTGATTGTCAAGGGGCCCTGGGATACACAAATCCGCCGGCCCACTTGTGGGGCCACCAGGCTGGAGGCCAGAGGTTCGCAGTTTCCTGTGCCAGTTGCAGCTTCCAGTTTCCACTGTTACAATTCTGCTTCTTGCTGCTTACTGTTCCTTGTAGACTTCTTGCTGCTTACTGTTCCTTGTTGATGGACCGCGCGGGGGGGGGAGGCCCCAAACGGGCATTTTTACCACGGAGAAATCGTATCGTCTGAATTGCGGGGGTGGGTAAAAATTGGCACCCCTCACGCAGATCGGCGGGGTCAGGGTAAAAAACACAGGGGATTTGCCACATTTCTGAAATTCGGTGGCACCCCTCACACAGATGGGGCCCCTCCTCCTCCTCCTCCTCCTCCTCCTCCTCCTCCTCCTCCTCCTCCTCCTCTGGAGCGTCCAAGATGGGGGAGGGGGGCGCAACTCATGGCCCGAGGCACGTACGCGGACGAGGCGGGGCCAGGGAACGCCTTGAAAGAAGAAGAGAGGAGAGGGCATGACATCCTGGGAGACCTCGTGGCCCAGGTGCCGATGTCCCACCCCTCCAAGTCAGAAAAGAAGTCAGACTCGCCCGTTGTGGCAACAAAAAATTGACGCCAGGATCTCAGGGTCCTTGCTCGATCCCTCGAACCTTGATTCCTCGAGCCTTTGGCAGTACCCAGGAGTGGGCTTCGGTGAAGGCGGTCGTCGTCGTCGTCGTCGTCGTCGTCGTCGTCGTCGTCGTCGTCGTCGTCGTCGTCGTCGTCGTCGTCGTCGTCGTCAGGTGTGGGCTTCGGCCCCCTCGTGGCCGCCCCCGAAACCCTGGGCAAGCCCATATTGCTAGCACCGTTTGACCGACCCCTATCCCTATGGGCGTGGCCTGAGCCCCACTGGCCGATTTGCCCCCCCAGGTGGGGATGTAGGCTGTTCCCCTCGGGTTTCAGAGGGGTATATCCCCAACTGGGGTGGTGAAATGGCGGGGGTCTGGATGGGGATGGGGTTAGGGGTCGGTCATAGACACGGGCGCTCTCCACACAGGAACTGCTCAAAAATATAGCCTCTGGATCCAGCGCGGGAGATCTGTAATCCATTACACGGAGGCGAACATCGGAGTTTCGGACGTTTGCGAGTACGGCAGGTTCGTGTCGTGTCGACCCCGGCGTTGGTTTTTGACACCGCAGGGATCGTTCAACCTTGAACGATCGGCCGCTGCCGCAACGTCCGATCGTTCAACGTCGATCGATTCTGGGCCGCCGGCGGCGTTCAACCTTGAACGCCCGCGCTGGGGTCGCCGCTGGTCGACACGACGCAAACCTACCGTAATCCAGTACACGGAGGCGAACATCGGTGTTTCGGACGTCTGCGAGCATGCACTCTGCGAGCAGTGGAGCGCGCTCAGTGAGGTTGAACGGGCACTGACCCTGGGCCCCACATCGGTGCACTATATATTGAAGGGGAACTGGAACACACAAATAAATACACACAAATAATTATCCCGGCAAAGCAACCTAACAGCGATGTGTAGAAGCATATCTGAAAGCATTCCCCTTAAGATTCAGATGAAAATCCAGTTGTCGAATTCTGCTGTTCTCGCAGTCGTAGTCGCATTCGCGATGACAGTCGCAGCGGCAACGGCAGTCGCAGTCACAGCCTCAGCCTCAGCCTGCCTCCTCCTCCTCCTCCTCTTTCTCCTGCTCCTCCTCCTCCTCCTCCTCCTCCTCCTCTTCCTCCTGCTCATCCTCGTTCTCGTCCTCCTCGTCTTGCTCGTCCTCCTCCTCCTGGTGCTCTCTCCTCCTCCTCCTCCTCCTCCTCCTCCTCCTCCTCCTCCTCCTCCTCCTGGAGGTCCTCGTTCTCCTCCTCCTGGTGCTCTCCCCCCCCCTCCTCCTCCTCGTCCTCCTCCTCCTCCTCCTCCTCCTCGTCCTCCTCCTCCTCTTCCTCCTCCTCCTCCTCCTCCTCCTGGTAGTCCTCCCCCTCCCCTCCTCCTCCTCCTCCTCCTCTTCCTGGTCGTCCTCGTTCTCGTCCTCCTCGTCTTGCTCGTCCTCCTCCTCGTGGTGTTCTCTCCTCCTCCTCCTCCTCCTCCTCCTCCTCCTCCTCCTCCTCCTGGTGGTCCTCGTTCTCCTCCTCCTGGTACTCTCCCCCCCCCTCCTCCTCCTCCTCGTCCTCGTCCTCCTCCTCCTCCTCCTCCTCCTCCTCCTCCTCCTCCTCCTGGTGCTCCTCCCCCTCCCCTCCTCCTCCTCCTCCTCCTCTTCCTGGTCGTCCTCCTCCTCCTGGTCGTCCTCCTCCTCCTGCTCGTCCTCCTCCTCCTCCTGCTCGTCCTTCTTCTCCTGCTCCTCCTGCTCCTCGTCCTGCTCCTGCTCGTCCTCGTCCTCCTGGTCTTGCTCGTCCTCCTCCTCGTCGTGCTCTTGCCCCTCCTGAAAATGTGGCCCAGGAATGGGAGTTCTGGGAAGTCGAAGAGCACGAAGTTGCCTACAGTTGGCTACGGGCATTCAAAATGTTGCCCGGGAATGGAGTTCTGGGAACTCGAAGACCACGAAGTGGCCTACAGTTGGCTCCGGGCATTCAAAATGTGGCCCGGGAATGGAGTTCTGGGAACTCGAAGAGCACGAAGTGGCCTACATTTGGCTCCGGGCATTCAAAATGTGGCCCGGGAATGGAGTTCTGGGAAATAGAAGAGCACGAAGTGGCCTACAGTTGGCTCCGGGCATCCAAAATGTGGCCCGGGAATGGCGTTCTGGGATGTCGAAGAGCACGAAGTGGCCTACAGTTGCATCCGGCCCCCCAGAATGTGGCTTGGGAATGGAGTTCTGGGAAGGCGAAGAGCACGAAGTGTGTGACTGTTGGTGAAAAACGAGCCCGGCTCATGCCGCCCGGAAACGCCCCAACACCTGCCCGGACCCCCCTGTGGAGTGATCTGTGAGCTCTTTTGAGACCACTAGAAACCTATCAGTCTTCGCTGTTAGGTAAAAAGATTCCCCATATTTTCCCATATTTTCTGGGTTTCTGTCTTCCCCCCCACTTCCCATATTTCCCCATATTTTCTGGGAAATCGACGATTAATTGTGTCTGTGTGTTTTCTCCCCTCCTGATATATATATATATATATATATATATATATCTTAATATATTATATATATATGCACAGGCCCATCCTGGCCTGGCCGGAGAAAGAAAAAAGAAAAAAATAAAATAAAAAAAATCAAAACAAGAACGAAAGAAACAAAACCAGAAAAAAAAAATTTAACAAAAAGAGAATAAAAGAGAATAAAAAAAAGAAAAAAAAAAAAAAAAACATAAAAAACAAAAAAATGAAAAAGAAAGAAAAAAAACATAACAACGAAAAAAAAAAAAAAGATACAAAACGCAGGAAAACAATGAAATAGGAACTAAAGCAAAAAGCGCCCCCCGTGCGCACCGGCCCGGAGCCCAGCCTCGGCCATCGGCCAGGGCCGGTGCGGGTCGGTGCGGCTGGCGCCCTGCGAACATCGGGGGCGCCCAAGAGAGAGAGAGGGCCTCGCAAAGCATGGCCGCCAGGCACGTGCGCGGACGAGGGGGGGAGGGGATCGGGGAACGTATAAGAAGAAGAGGGAGAAGAAGAAAAAGAAGAAGAAGAAGACAAATAAGAAGAAGAATAATAATAAGAAGAAGAAGAAGAAGAGGGAGAAGAAGAAGAAGAAGAGGGAGAAGAAGAGGGAGAAGAAGAAGACGAAGAAGGAGGGGGCCATTAAATTCTGGGAGATATGAGAGCCCCAGCCATGAGATCCCCCCCATAGTCATCAGCCCCCTCTTGGCCGCCTCTGAGAAAGCGGGCCCTTGGCCTCGGGGCACGTCCCCCAGAGACTGACAAATCATCCCGAGTTGTCCTCGGACGGCCTCCCGGGGGCCCCAGGAGCCTGGAAAGGCTCGAGCAGAACTTCCCTGGAGCCGTGTCGTCCCTCCAGGATCCCTTCCGCTCTGTCCCGGTCGCCCACGCGATGCGCGGCTCTATCTTCGCGACCTCACGCCACCCTCTTTGAGGGATGAAAGAAACGCCCCTACCCTGGGTTCCAAGTGCGTAGTCTGTGAACCTCCTGGGAGCTCCCAAAGGCCAGAGAGCCGCCAGGACGCCGCGCGACACGCGCGACACGCAGGGTTTACCCTGTCAGCCAACAGAAGGTTCAGCGCACAGCGCCTCGTAATCCAGGGTAGGGGCGTTTCCTACGCCCTTGACTCTTGGAAAAAGGCATCGGCTCTGGCCCACGACGCACAATGATCTTCACGCCCCCGCCGGTGACCTAGGGTTCTCGGCTCGTGATTCGGGTCTCTGGCGGCCGTTCAGGACGATTCGGGCCACGGGAACGCTCTCGGCGAGGCGCAGCTGCTGGAATGCATTCCGAGGCTCGAGAGCCTCTGAGAACCCACGCAAAGACCCGAACACACCAGACTGACGAAGACCCCTAAGCAGAAACCTCGAACATCGACCTACAGCAGCCCGTGGAATGGGAGGACGGCTGCGGACTGGGAGGGCCCTGCCTCCCCCACTGGAGCGTCGCGCCGCGCAGCAGTCGGAGGACGCCGCCAGCCCCAAGGGTACCCTGAGAGGCTGGCCAGGGAAAGCGGCTAAGGATGGGCCGCAGAGGCGAGGACGCAAGGGCAACCTTGGAAGGCTGCTCGTCCCTACGATCGAATTCGACCGTAACTTCTTGGGGATCCCAAGGCCCCCGCTGCGACAGCTGCTGCTGGTGCTGCTGCATCACCGTGGAGACCAGCGCCCGCTCGGCCTGCCTCGACCTGCTGCGCCACGGCGGGCCGCTCCACCTCCCCCTCCCCTCGAACTCGTCCTCCTCCTCCTTCTCCTTGGCCTCCTCCTCTCTTCCTGAACATCATCTTCATGGTCCTCATCCTCATCCTCATCCTCATCCTCATCCTCATCCTCATCCTCATCCCCATCCCCATCTTCATCCTCATCACCACCCCCACCCCCACCCCCACCCCCATCCTCATCCTCACCCCGACTTCGCCCTCCTCCCCCACCTCCTCCACGATCCCCACGGCTGGCCCGGCATGGCCAGCCTGTGCCTCCGGCAGCTCCTCTCCCCATGGTGCCTCCCGCCGGGCCGCGGCGCCTGGCCGAGGCCCGCTGGGGCGGGCCGCGGCAGGCCACGACCACCAGCGGCCGAGGACGTCCGGGCAGGGAGGGGTCCGAGCGGCCCGGGGGCTCGGCCCGAGGCGCGTTTTTGACGTTCTCGTTCGGTTGTCCTTCTCTCGCTGGAACACGAGGCCACGGAGAGCAGTGGCTCTGCCAAGAGTGACGTGGCTGTGGCCTCGTGGCCTGCCTCGTTGTTACCTCCGTGAGCGGTGTTTTCCGTTCTCGCTTTGCTGTCCTTTTCCCGCGTGCTGTCTTCGCTCCGCCTCTGCTGCAAAGCGACAGCGAAACGAAAACGGTCCAAGAGATCGCCGAAACACCGTTTCGGTCGAGCCCTGGAGCAGCCCCGAAGCCCGGAGGCGACCCCCCAGCAAGACGACGGCAGGGAGGTGACTACAATCGAGAGTCATAATCATGATCGATGTTTCTAGTCAGTATCTTGCTTGAGGCTACACAGGACATCTGCCGTGGCACTGCTAAATATACCGAGGCCCACGGCGAATCAACAATCGAGACTTCCGATGTCAAATGTGTTCTCAAGCTCCACTGAGAGGCCTTGGGCTGGCGGTGGGCTGGTGGAAAAGAAGCTTGGGATAAACAACGACCGATCGAAACGCTATTCATTCACGCACATCACTTACATGGTCGCTTTATCTAGTCAGTATATTACTTAAGGCTACGCAGGACATCTGCCGTGTCACTGCTGTATATACCGAGGCCCGCGGCGAATCAACAATCGAGACTTCCGTTACACAGTCTACAGACACCCCAATCTCAAGCAGTGCACTGTACACGCGCAACTTTGCCCTTGGAGGCAGCACTTAGATCTATTTGAAGAGTATCCAGGGGAGACGCATGCGAACTGCGCCACTGAGTACCTTCGGTGGAACTCGAGCTCCCTATAGGGCCACGACGCGCTGTACTGGGTGGGGGGGGGACGCATGCGACCTGCGCCACTGGAGCCGTCGGTGGGGCTCATATAAGGCCACGAAGTGCTGTAATGGGTGGGGGGGACGCATGCGAACTGCGCCACTGGGACCTTCGTTGGAGCTCGAGCTCCCGATTGGGCCACGAAACGTTGTATTGGATGGGGGGGGCGCATGCGAACTGCGCCAGTGGAACCTTCGGTGGAGCTCCCTATGAGGCCACGAAGCGCTGTACTGGGTGGAGGAGACGCATGCGAACTGCGCCACTCGGTCCTTCGGTGGAGCTCCCTTTTGGGCAAACGAAGCGGTGTACTGGGTGGGGGAAACGCATGCGACCTGCGCCACTGGAACCTTCGGCGGAGCTCAAATAAAGCCACGAAGCGTTGTACTGGGTGGGGGGGAGACGCATGCGAACTGCGCCATTGGGACCTTCGGTGGAGTTCGAGCTCCCTGTGGGGCCACGAAACGGTGTACTGGGTGGGGGACACGCGTGCGTCCTGCGCCACTGGGACCTTCGGTGGAGCTCCCTATGGGGCCACGAAGCGCTGTATTGGGTGGGGGAAACGCATGCGACCTGCGCCAGTGGGACCTTTCGTGGAGCTCCGTATGGGCCCACGAAACACTGTACTGGGTGGGGGAGACGCATGCGAACTGCGCCACCGGGACCTTCGGTGGAGCTCTCTCTCTCTGGGGCCACGAAACTCTGTACTGGGTGGGGGGAACCGCACGCGGCCTGCGCCACTGGGTACCTTCAGTGGAGCTCTCTATGGGGCAACGAAACGTTGTACTGGATGGGGGAGACGCATGCGACGTGCGCCACAGGGACCTTTGGTGGAGCTCCCGATTGGGCCACGAAGCGCTGTACTGGGTGGGGGAGACGCATGCGACCTGCGCCAGTGGGACCTTCGGTGGAGCTCCCTATGGGGCGGCGAAGGCCGCCCTGTTACTGGTTGAGACGAGGAGACGCATGCGAACCTGCGCCACTGGGGACCTTCGGTGGGCTCGGCTCCCTATGGGGCCACGAAGCGCTGTACTGGTGGGGGCGACGCAGCGAACTGGCGCCAACTGGAACTTCGGTGGAGCTCCTATACGGCCACGCAGCGCTGTACTGGGTGGGGGGAGACGCATGCGAACTGCGCCACTGAATACCTTCGGTGGAGTTCGAGCTCCCTATGGGGCCACGAAGCGGTGTACTGGGTGGGGGGGACGCATGCGTCCTGCGCCACTGGGGTTTTCGGTGGAGCTCCCTATGAGGCCACGAAACGCTGCACTGGGTGGGGGAAACGCATGCGAACTGCGCCACTGGGACCTTCGGTGGAGCTCCCTTTTGGGCCACGAAGCGCTGTACTGGGCGGGGGGGGCGCATGCGACCTGCGCTACTGGAACCTTCGGTGGAGCTCCCTATGGGGCCACGAAACGCTGTATTGGATGGGGGAGACGCATGCGAACTGCGCCACTGGAGCCTTCGGTGGAGCTCTCTTATGGGGCCACGAAGCGCTGTACTGGGCGGGAGAGACGCACGCGAACTGCGGAGGGAGGAGGGAGGAGGAGGAAAGGAGAGGATACGACGAGGAACGCGGGGCGTTGTCTTTTCAAAGCGAGGATCCATCATCACAGAATGGTTGGTAAATACAACGTGCGATAATCATTGATCGAAGAGCTACCATGGACAAGTGCTACGGGCAACTCCAGCCGGGGCTACTTTTTCCGCGCTGCGCGCCCCGCGATGGGCGATGCGCGCTTACCTTCGCCGCTCTCGCGTCGCCGCCTTGGAAGGGCACCCTGGCGGCTCAGGGTATGACGCGCGAAGCGCAATCATCTGCGCGCCTCCGCCGGTGACCTTGGGCTCTCGGTTCGTAACTCAGGTCTCCGGCGGCCGCTCGGGACGATTCGGGCACCCCCTGGAGCACCCTCGACGAGGCGCAGCTGCCAGAAAGCACCCCGAGGCTGGACAGCCTCCTGCAGCCCACGAGAGCGCCCGAACACCTCGAGACAAAAGCCTCGGACCCCAAAAGCTCGAACTCCGAACCTGCGGGGGATTAACTTTTCCATAACACCTCATCCTGTGCGGGCGCGGCCGCAAGAAACGCTCGCAAGAAACCCAACCCTAAAAACCCGCGCGCGAGGTGCACCGGAGGGGAAACCCGGAGCACTCTGAACGCAACCGCTCCTTCCCCGGCGGCGGGAAGCCACCGCGCGGCGCGCGGAGCGAAGAAACTCAGGGTACCCCGACGAAAAGCAGCTGGTTTCTTGATGCGCGCCCCCACCGTAAGACAAGACGCGCAGAATTCCTTCCACTTCGCAGTGAGCTCCGGGTCTCGCGCTGGTTCGCGCGCGCGCGGAAGGGGCGCGGGGTCGGCGTGTGGAGGTCCGCCATCTCGCGCTCCATGGTCCTCGCGCGCGGGGCAGGGCGCTGCAGGGGAGATAGGGAAGGGGGAGGGCGGAGGGTTGTCGTCGTCGTGCCTCCTCCTCCTCCTCCTCCTCCTCCTCCTCCTCCTCCTCCTCTTCCCTCTTCCTCCTCCTCCTCCTCCTCCTCCTCCTCCTCCTCCTCCTCGTCCTCTTCCCTACTCCCTACTCCGCCTCCTCCTCCTCCTCCCCCATTCCTTCTCATGGACAACGCAACTCCTCCTGACCTGACCAACAGACGTATCGGTAGGGCGGGCTGGACGTTTTGCCTGAGATTTCCTCACAACGTATGACGCTCAAGCTTGAAACTTTCAACAACTACAAGGATGGAAGATTATGGAAAACGGGTGGTTTTCAAAATGGAGCGCTCGTTTCAGCGTCGCGCACATTTGTCTGAAAAGTCTGCAAGAACTGCAAGGATGGAGGGCGAGTAGTTCAAAATGGGGCTCTCGCCACACATCCACAGGGATTGAGGGTGGTTCCTTTTCAGAATCGGGCTCTGGTCTTTACGCCGCGCAAAGACCTGGCAATACTGACAAGAATGGAGGGCGGTTTGCTTTTTAAATGGGGCTCTCGCCTCAGCGCCGCGCGCATTCGTCTCGAAAACTTAACCACAATTAGAAGGATGGAAGTCATGCTTAGAATGGAGCTTGTTTTTTTATTGGGGGGGGTAGCGCCCGTTACGAGGGGGGGGGTCCGGCCCCAAGTTAGGGGTAACGGTAACGCGCGGCGGGGCCCTCGCACGGGCCCTGGTACTTATTACCAGCACAACTGTCGGCACGGTAGGCTTCGTCGTCGTCGTCGTCGCCGCCGCTGTCGTCGTCGTCGAAGCCGACACTGCCTGTGCACACTACAAAGGCCCTGTACACCGCGATGCCTTTGTACACCACAACTGCGGCAGAAATGGTATGTGTGCACCACGGCGACTGAGCACATCATGGCAGGCGGGTGCACCGCAGCGCCCTTGTACATCTCACTGTTGGTGCACACCACGGCGCCCGCGTGCACCACAAGTGCTGTTTCAACGCCCCGTGTTTGCACCAGAATGCTAGCGTACACCACAAAGTTTGTGTACACCTGTAAGGTACCGGCGGAGCGAAAGTCCAGAAGATCGCTCGGGGCCCAACCGTGGCCCTTTCATTATGTGAGCTGCTTGTGGATCTTAATTTTTCTGGTTCAAAAAGCGCTCGGACCTGTTGAGCCCACAGCGCCTGTGCACTCCATTGCGACTGTGTACGTCATGGGAGTGTGAACCGTGGCGCCTGTGTATACCACGTGTCATGTGTGCACCACAAAGCTTGTGTACGGTGTTTTTTGTGCGGAGTGTAAACCACGCGCCGTGGGGGCGCGCGGGGTGGCGGCAGCCTAGGGAATACGGGAAGCAGGAGCTCCCTGCACAGGCACAAGGCCCTTGAGACATGGGTCGACGGCTGGAGCGTGCACGCGGGTGCGTCGTCGTCGTCGCCGTCAGTTGCGACGGCGACCGGGGGGGCGACGGCGGCGGCGGCGACACGGGCGGCGGCGACGGCGACCACGACGACGACGACGACGACGACGGCGGCGGCGACGGCGACGACGCCGACGGCGGCAAGCGGCGGCGGCGGCGGTGAAGGTGACCGCCGCCGCCGTCGCCGCCGCCGCCGCCGTGTCCGCAGCCAGTTGCCGAAAACTTCAGCAGCGCTTGGGGCCCACTTGCTGGATACACATGCGGGGGCTGGCGTGACCAGCCGCGCAAGGTAGGAGGGAAGGACATGCGGCCACATCCGCGTGCAGGTCTCGCCCAGTCCAGCCCTTTGCACCAGCACAGGGAAAATGGAGGGAGGACAGCGGTAGTAGTCATAATGATATTGTGAGAGTGCACCGGCTGGTTGCGCCATGGCTTGCCCGATGCGTTACACCACACGTTGTGCTTGCGTACAATTACCTGCGCCATAGGTTGAGCCGTAAGCTGCGCCATAGGATGCGCCCCCAGGGCGTGCCATAGCTTGCGCCATAGGTTGCGCACCACGGGCGCCCCACAAATCGCGCCTTACGTTGCGCCTTAGGTTGCGCCCTCAGGGCGTGCCATAGGTTGCGTCGATGGTTGCGCCTCAGGTTGCGCCACAGGCGGGGCCACTTTGTGGCGCTGCGTTTCAACGGAACTCCTGGTGCGCGCAACTGTTCGGGGAAACGTCGTGCTGGCAGGCGGGCGTCGGGACTCCGGGTGCAGCCCGCAGGATAATGACAACGGACGCGGCAGGGATGACGACGACCATTCTGTGGCACCTGTGGCGCGCCACACCGCCGATCAAGTGCTAAAGCGCAGTGCCCGTTGGCACTGCCCGCAAGATTTGGCGGCGAGCCGAGGGGGGAAATGACAGGGGGCGGGCCTTCTGAGAAGGCTCAGAAGGCCTCCGGCCTTCTGAGAAGATGTCCAAGCCTCCCCCGAAGACACGGAGGGCTTCTCTGAAGGCCAGAGGGCTTCTGAGAAGTCCCGCCGCCTTCTGAGAAGGCCTGCCCCCTCTCACTCCCCCCCTGGGCTTGCCGCCGAAAGATATCCACTGGAGGTCGCCCATGAAGCAAACAGGTCCCACAAGAGACGGGTTTCGGACCGCACGGACGGCCCTCGTCCCCTCCGATCCTCCTCCTCCTCCTCCTCCTCCTCCTCTTCTGCCCCCTCCTCCTCCTCATGCCCCTCCTCCGATCCCCCATCACCTCCTCCTCCGATCCTGTTCCAACCCTCCTCGTCCTCCTCGTCCTCCTCCTCCTCCTCCTCCTCCTCCTCCTCCTCCCTCTGCCTCGCTCCCCCCTCCCCCCAGGAGGTGAGAGGAGGTGGAGGGCACGAGCACTGGAGGGAGTGCAGAAGCAAGGCAAAGGAGGTGGAGGGGCCAGGCCGGAACCCGTTGAAAGGTTCGCGCCGAGGGATGCGAACCTCGAACCTCGAGGTTCGAGGCATCCTGGCCCTCGAGGGCCTTCGTCGTCGCCGCGGCTGGACGCGGCTCGGGAAACTGGTGCGTCTGAGCCCCAGTCGGGCCCCGTGGACCCATTTTGAATTTGCGCCGAGGTTCGAACCTCGAACCTCGAACCTCGAACCTGAGCACACATGTGAGCGTCACAGCATGCCTGCCTGGACGGAGGGGGGGTCCGCACCCCCGTCCCCGTACGCTCGTTACCGTTACGGGGGGGGGGGACCCCCCCCCGTAACGGGCGTTACGGGTCCGAGCAATAAAAAAACAAGCTCATGGGGCTTTCGCATCAGACTTCCGCAACTTACGAGAAACCAGGAGCTTGAACATATGCAGCAGCTGCTCGGTTTGAAGGCGGTTCCTTTTCAACTTGGGGCTCTCGTTCGAAACATCCTCGAAATTCACCGCCAGGAGTGCAAACCTGTGCAGCGGGCGCACAAATGGGGGCGCTGAATTGCTCAAGGCGGGCATCTCGCCGGACAGCTCTCTTGAGCCATGTGATCACACCATTTCGCATCCTCGCTCTCACCCGCTGGAAAGACAGATGCAAGGCAACCCTTTTTCAGACCGGGGCTCTCGCCCGAGCGGATGTCACGCTGGAACAGATCGCCTGAACGACAGGCCCGCAGGGTGCCCGCCTTCCAAGAGGGCGCAGCAAGACCGCCCGGCAAGGACGGGAACCCCCAAAGGCGGGCACCTCCACGGGGGCAGCCAGAGGCAGCTCCAGCGCTACATCCACCGTGCTGCCATTTCGGGCGTGTCCCCCTACAGGAGGATTTTGGGCGAAACATAAGAAATACACAAATTACCCCAGTGCGAGCCTACCTAGAAGTTGGAGCCCCTAGGAAAGCAGCATTAGTTGCTATGCTATGCTATGCCATGCTATGCCATGCTATGCTGCGCTATGCTATGTTATGCTATGCTATGCTATGATATGCTATGCTGCGTTATGCTATGCTATGCTGTGCTATGCTATGCTATGTTATGTCATGCTGCGCTGTGCTATGCTAAGCTATGTTATGATATGGTGTGCTAAGCTGCGCTATGATATACTATGCTATGCTATGCTATGCTATGCTGCGCTATGCTATACTATGCTATGATATGCTTGGTTATGTTATGCTATGCTATGCTAATGCAGCGCTGCGCAATGCTAAGCTAAGCTAAACTAAGCTAACCCTCTAGGCAGAGCCCAGGTAGGGAATTACACCCATGTTAATGCTATGCTGCGCTATGCTATGCTGTGCTCTGCTATGCTAACACTCAGCGAAGCTAAGATGAAGGTAAGCTAAGCTAAGATACAACTGAGCTAAGCTGAAGCGAAGCTAAGCTAAGATGAAATGAGCTAAGCGAAGATGAGATAAACGACGCTAAGCTAAGGGGACGTAACTGGGGGAACCGCGGGGCGGATGCCGGGGGAACCGCCCGGGGCGGTTCCCACTGCCCGGCCCGTTAAGCTTAGCGAGTAAGAACCCTTCTAGGCAGAGCCTAGGTAGGGAACAATGCCAAACAAATGTCAAAAGTAGTCAAAACATCGTCCCCAGACTGTTTGTTTGCTCTTTTTGCATATTCCTCCTGTAGAGGGACAGGCCCGACGTAGAGCTACCATGAGAAACAGTGAATGAGGAACGGACTGGGTCCTGCAAGGCCACGGCGAGCCTCGGCCACTCCGAGAAACGGTCCCGAAACCGGAGCCCCTCCTGAGCCTCCGGCGGCCCTCACGTTGGCGTCTTGACCTGTACGGCAGTCTCGTGCCGTGGCGAGCTCTGCGCTGGTCTCTGCACACAGCGTGGACCCCTCGTCCCTGACCGATCGAAGCTCTCCGACAGCGCAGATCGTTCGGCATCGCCGATTCCGTGCCGCTGGTGGCGGTCAGCCCTGAACGCCCGCGCTGGGGTCCCCGCTGCGTCGACGCGGATACGAGCATGCTGTGCGCCCTCCTGCCTTGGCCAGGAAGGCCCATACACCGATCCTCAGCCCAAGATTCACCTGGCCAAGATCGGCGCCGCTGGCGCCTGGGTGTACCCCGAGGTCCGACGCTGCGAAACTGGCACAACACTGCGAAAAGTCACGACTGGAGCACTAGGCCCCACAGGCAGAACAGATTCCACAGGACACGCGACACGACACAAAAGACTCCCCACGGCAGCACGGCCTCCCAAAACCACAGGACACAAACAATACCCTGCCGAAGCCGCGACCGCGGTCACCCGCGGCCGCCCCGCGGCCCCGCGACGGGGGGCGCACGTCGGACAGGGCACCAGGGGCATCCGAGGACACGGCGCGCGATGCATAGAACACAACGCGCGCCCTCGATGTGGCAAGGTCGACATACTGATCTGGGCCGACCCCATCTGTCTGCTGCATGTTTCTAGCCTGATCCATCCGTGCTGGTAGCAGGGCCCGAAGCGAGGCAGGATCTCGCGTTGTGAAAGTTATCCTGGCGAAAGACCCAACCACATGCAGTTGTGGGTACCGCAATTGTGCATATTTTCTTCGGTGAAGCTCCCTATGAGGCCACGAAGCGCTGCACTGGGTGGGGGGGAACGCATGCGTGCGGTAGAACTGGGGCCGCTGGGCGAACTCCCTATGGGGCCACGAAGCGCCGTCCTGGGCGGGTGAAAATGCCAAAGTTGATGTGTGGGACGCATGCGGGCGGCCCCACTGGTGACTTCGGTGGAGCTCCCTGTGGGGCCACGAAACGTATGAAGGGTGTGTCAAATTTGGCTTCCAGGACGCATGCGGACGGTCCCACTGGGGGCTTCGGTGGAGCTCCCTATGGGGCCACGACACGTTGTACTGGGTGGGTGAAAATGCCAAATTGGGTTTCCGAGACGCATGCGGACGGTCCCACTGGGGGCTTCGGTGGAGCTCTCTACGGGGCCACGAAACGCCGTAGTGGGGGGTGTGAAAATGCCAAACTTGTGTTTCAGGGGCGCATGCGGACAGTCCCACTGGGGGCTAGGGTGGGGCTCTCTATGGGGCCACGTAACGCCGTACTTGGTGGGGTGTAAATGGCAAATTAGATTTCTGGGACGCATGCGGACAGTCACATGGGGTTTCGGTGGGGCTCTCTATGGGGCCACGAAGCGCTGTACTGGGCGTGGGGGACGTATGCAAGCGGTAGCACTGGGACCTTCGGCGGGGCTCCCTGCGGGGCCACGGAATGCTGTACTGGGTGCGGGGGACGCATGCGGACGGTAGCACTGGGACCTTCGGTGTGGCCGCCTTATGGGGCCACGAAGCGCTGTACTGGGTGGGGGGGACGCATGCGGACGGTAGCACTGGGACCTTCGGTGGGGCTCCCTACGGGGCCACGAAACGCTGTACTGGGTGGGGGGGACGCATGCGGACGGTAGCACTGGGACCTTCGGTGGGGCCCCCTATGGGGCCACGAAGCGCTGTACTGGGTGGGGGGGACGCATGCGGACGGTAGCACTGGACCCTTCGGAGGGGCTCCCCATGGGGCCACGAAACGCTGTACTGGGTGGGGGGGACGCATGCGGACTGTAGCACTGGGACCTTTGGTGGGGCTTCCTATGGGGCCACGAGACGCTGTACTGAGTGGGGGGGCGCATGTGGACGGTGGCACTGGGACCTTCGGTGGGGCTCCCTATGGGGCCACGAAATGCTGTACCCCTCATGGGGCCACGAAACGCTATACTGGGTGGGGGGGACGCATGCGGACGGTAGCACTGGGACCTTCGGTGGGGCTCCCTATGGGGCCACGAAACGTGTGAGGGGTATGCTGGAAACGGGTGCTGATGATGATGATGATGATGATGATGATGATGATGATGATGATGATGATGATGATGATGATGATGATGATGATGATGATGCTGATGCTGCTGCTGCTGCTGCTGCTGCTGATGATGATGATGATGATGATGATGATGATGATGATGATGGTGATGGAGATGGAGAAGGGAGAGAAGGGGGAGGAGGAGAGGAGAGGAGAACGCGTGGACCGTCTCTTCAAAACGAGGACCCAACACCACAGGATTGTTGGGAAAAATTGTGACGCCAACGTCTCAGGGTACTCGGAGTCCACCGGGTTACATCCACGCCGTCGGCGGGGCCTAAACATAAATCTTCAACACTCCGCGCGGATTTCTTGGATCGTCGCTTGAGGCGCCGCCAGCGCAGATCCAAGAGAACCGCGCGGACCGTCGAAAATTCATGTTTACAATAGGGGCCCGACCACAAGAGATCTTCTGCGAGAAACCTAACCCTGAGACCCCAGGACGTCCATCGAAACCCAAGAAGCCCAGGGCACCCTGGAGGCAAGCAGGGTGTTTCTTGGTATAGGTCTCCACTGTATGCTAGGGCTCCCAACTTCGCGCTTCGCGCTCCGCGAAGCGCGAAGAACTTCGCGCTCTCGCGCCGCCCCCCCAAAGGGAGAAAAGGAGGACGATGAGGAGTGGGCGAAGGAGCGAGGATCGCGAAGCGCGAATAACTTCGCGCCCTCGTGGGAGCCCTCGTGTATGCGGCTGTTCCCTCTTCGACCCGAAGCAACCGGTCGACGGCACCTTCTGCGTGCCGACGCCCGCGGCCGCCGCGCACAGCCCCTCTGCGCACTGGCGCGTCGCACACGGGCACAGGCTCTCGGAGGCTACACGCGACGCGGCCACACACACACACACTTCTCAGAAAGCCTCGCGCCTTCTGAGCAATTTTTCCTGTCTTTGGGGAAGGAAAAATAAATTTCTCAGAAGGCCGGGAGACTTCCGAGCCTTCTGAAAAGGCCCGCCCCCTCTCACTTCCCCCCCTCGCTCGCCGCCGACACATACACACACACACTCACACTTTCTGCGTCGGCGGCTAGGCAAAGTCACTGCGCTGGCCATGGGGCGTAAGTGGGACGCACGGAACGCGAATTGAGCCACAATGCACACACACAGCCTCCGTGCTTGGTGTGCCATGTGGGACCTGCTCTGGAGCAGGAGTGTACTGTACGTGGACGGATTCACCCTTTCTCCGACCTTGCACTGCGCTGAACGCAGCGGTCGTGTTGTCTAGAGACGCCTCCACCCCGAATGCGCTTATGCACGTACAGACACCCACTGTATCTACAGACGCTTGTGGCTAAAAAGTGAGAACGGCACTTGGCATCGGACCGAAACGTCGGTCTTCTGGAAGCAGGCAGGCTTGGCCCTCCGACTCCGCATGCCAACGGGACTTGGCACACAGAGCGTCGTGCGTTGCCGCGAATCCAACTGAAGAAAAACAGATTTCCTGGCGAAGGACCCAACCATATGCAGTTGTGGGTACCGCAATTGTGAACATCTTCTTCGGTGAAACTCCCTATGGGGCCACGAAGCGCTGCATTGCGTGGGGGGGAACGCTGCTCTGGGTGAGTGGTGTGTCAAGTAAGCTTCCGGGACGCATGCGGACGGTCCCACTGGCGGCTTCGGCGGAGCTCCCTATGGGGCCACGAAGCGCTGTACTGGGTAAGTGAAAATGCCAAATTGCGCTTCCGGGGCGCATGCTGACGGTCCTATTGGAGGCTTCGGTGGAACTCCCTATGGGGCCACGAAGCGCTGTACTGGGTGGGCGAAAATGCAAAATTGGGCTTCCGGGACGCATGCGGACGGTCCCACTGCGGGCTTCGGTGGAGCTCACTGAGGGGCCACGAAACGCTGTATTGGGTGGGTAAAAATGCCACGTTGGGTTTTCGGGACGCATGCGGAGGGTGGCACTGGGGCCTTCGGTGGAGTTCCCTACGGGGCCACGAAATTCTGGACTGGGTGGGTGAAACTGCCACAATGGGTGTTTCGGGACGCTTGCGGACAGTCCACTGGGGGTTTCGGTGGAGCTCCCTGTGGGGCCACGAAGCGCTGCACTGGGTGGGTGAAAATGCCACATTGGGTGCGCGGGACGCATGCGGACGGTGGCACTGGGGCCTTCGATGGAGCTCCATGTGGGGCCACGAAACGCTGTAATGGGTTGGTAGAAATACAAAATTGGGTGTTTCAGGACGCACTCGGACGGTCCCACTGGGAGCTTCGGTGGGGCTCCCTATGTGGCCACGAAGCGCTGTACTGAGTGGGGGGACGCACGGTAGCACTGTGACCTTCGGTGGGGCTCCCTATGGGGCCACGAAACGCTGTACTGAGTGGGGGGGACGCATGTGGACGGCGGCACTGGGGCCTTCGGTGGAGCTCCCTATGGGGCCACGAAGCCCTGTAGTGAGTGGGGGGGGCGCATGCGGACGGTGGCACTGGGGCCTTCGGTGGAGCTCCAGTGGGGCCACGAAGCGCTGTACTGAATGGGGGGGCGAGTGAACAAAGCTCCCGGTACTGAACGAAGCGCTGTACTGATGGGGGCGCATGTGGACGGTGGCACTGGGGCCTTCGGTGGAGCTCCCTATGGGGCCACGAAACGCTGCACTGAGTGGGGGGGACGCATGTGGACGGTGGCACTGGGGCCTTCGGTGGGGCTCCCTATGTGGCCATGAAGCGCTGTACTGAGTGCGGGGACGCATGTGGACGGTGGCACTGGGGCTTTCGGTGGAGCTCCATATTGGGCCACGAACCGCTGTACTGAGTGGGGGGGGGGGGGGCAATGTGGACGGTAGGCACTGGGGCTTCGGTGGAGCTCCCTATGGGGCCACGAAGACTGGTGGGGGGGAGCATGTGGACGTGGCCTGGGGGCCTTCGAGTGGAGGGGGCAACGAAACTGAAATTGATGGGGGTACAATGGAGCGGGGACCGGGGGGGGGGGGGGGGGGCGCATGCGGACGGTAGGAGGAGGGGGCCGAGGAGGAGAAAAAACACGCGGGGACCGTCTCTTCAAAAAGAGGACCCAACACCACAAGATGGTTGGGAAAAACACATAAACATAAACTTTTGGCGCTCCGCGCTGATTTCTTGGATCTGCGCTGGACCCCTCCCTGGCGCGCGGAGCGCGCCAGGGGCGGCGCCCGAGGCGCCGCAGGGGGGGCCCCAGTGCGGATCCAGGAAATCCGCGCGGAGCGCCAAAAGTTCATGTTTATGTGTTTCTTCTTCGGCCCAAGTCATAAGCATCGCCAAGTCCGATTGTATTCGCCACTGGCCGATGGCGCAGCCTGCCCTGGTTGTGCGTGCGCGCTTCCACCAGTATCGCGCGCCTGCACGCTCCTGCTTGCTCCTGGCCCCCGTGAGCGTAGGGGCCCTCACAACAAATCGCGGGCCGCCGCCCCTGAGCGGACAAAGAACGTCAACGGTCTACGTCACCAATAGAGGAAAGAAGCAACGCCATCAACGTAAGCACAAATGCCAGCCCCGCGCGCCGTGGGAGGGCAGAGGGATACCGAGGCCCGCTCCGCGGCCCAGGGGAACGCCGCTCCCCAGACATGGGGTGCGGCGCCCTGAGCGTCGCCCCGACGCGCGTCGCAGCGACGCCCGAGACGCCAGGGGCGCGAAGAACCCCCGGGGCGCGGGCGGGCGGGACAAAACGCGGCACGCGGCCTCGCATCGGCAGCGTGCACGCCACGGGCCTCGCAGGGCCCCCTCCCCAGAGAGGCGAACCCACAGCGCGCGCAACCGCGCGCACGGACGGGCCCCTCGAGGCCGCCCCAACGCCACCCGCATCACGGTGCGGTGGCCCAGCGCAGCGGGACAAGTGCCCGCCAGCTTCACAACGTCGGCCAACAGGCCAGCGGCCGCACATGGGCGGACCGCGGACAAGAGAATGCAGGAGCGCAGAAGCGGCAGCCGCACAGGCAGACCAGCACCAGCATCCCCCCCGCACCCACAGCCCTGCACCCCGACCCTCCCCCCGTCCCGAGGACGAGGAGAAGGCAGGGGAGCAGGGCAGACGCAGGAGCGGCATTCGTGCAAGCCCACAAACGCAGCGACAGTGCGAGCACTGTCCCCGAGTTTGTGGGCTCATCACAAACATAAAAAATGCCAAGTTCTCAGAACCCCCCCCGCCCTCTGAGAAGGCCACCCCCCTTGCGCCACTCCCTTGCGCGAACCGCCAAAGCTTAACATAAAGCATCGCGCCCCGCGATGCACAGTCATCTTCGCCCCCTCGCACCCTCGCGCCGCCCCCCCTGGGGAAGCTTTAGGGCGGCCTCAGGGGGCACACGGAGGAGGGGGCGGTGGAGGAGGAGTAGACCCTGGATCCTCGAACCCCCTCGAAGGAAGGGGGAGGAGGAGAAGGAGGAGGAGGAGAAGGAGGAGCAGCAGGAGGAGGAGGAGGAGGAGGGGGACGAGGAGGAGGCTGAGGAGGAGGAGGAGGAGGAGGAGGAGGAGGAGCAGGAGCAGCTGCTGCAGCAGCAGTAGCTGGAGGAGGACACGAGTATTCCCGATCCTCGATCTTCCTCGAGGGAGGAACAAGCGGACGAAGAGGAGATATCCTCGATCTCCCTCGATGGAGGGGGAGGAGGAAGAGAAGTAAGAAAAGGAAGAAACGAGAAACATCCATAACCATTTCCTTCGCGGGCCGGGCAAACCGCGCGAACCGCGCTGCCGCCACCGAGCACCGCGCCCCGTTCAGCACGCGTGCCGGACGGACTGGACGTGGGAGCTGCAGCGGGGGCACGCCACGCCTTGCGGCACGGGAGAGGGGTGGGCGCCCACCTCTTCCTGCTCCTCTTGTTCTTCCTCCCCCCCTCCTCCTCATCCTCCTCCTCCCCCTCCTTCTCCTCCTCCCCCTCCTCCCGCCTCCTCCTCCTCCTCCTCCTCCTCCTCTTCCTCTTCCTCATACTCCTCCTCTCTCCACTCCTCCTCCTCCCTTGCCTCTTCCTTCGCCTCTTCCTTCTCATAATCCCCATTCTCCGCGTTCTCAACCCTCCTCCTCCTCCTCCTCCTCCTAGTCCACCTCCCTCCTCCTCTCCCCTACCTCCTCCTCCTCCGCCCCGTCCTCCTCCTCCTCCCTCCTCCTCCTTCCTCCTCCTCCTCCTCCTCCTCCCCCCCCTCCCCACTCGTTTCTCTTTCCTCCTCCATCTCCCCCCTTTCCTCGTTTCCACTCCTTTCCCGCAGCTTTGCTGCTCTCCTTTTCCTCCTTTCTCCTCCTCCCCTTCTTCTCCTTATCCTCCGCCCCTCCTCCTCCTCCTCCTCCTCCTCCTCCTCCTCCCTCCTTCCCACTCTCCTCCCCTCCTCCTCCTCCTACCCTCCTCCTTCTCCTTCCTCCTCCTCCCTCCTCCCCTCCTCCTTCCTCCTCCTTCTCCTTCTCCTCCTCCTACCTCCCCTCCTCCCTCCTCCTCGTCCTCATCCTCCTCCCCTCCTCCGATCATCTGTTCCTCCTCCTCCCTGCTCCTCCACCTCCTCAGCCTCCCAGCTCCTCCTCCTCACCTCCTCCTCCTCCTCCTCCTCATCCGCCTCCGCCTCCGCCTCCGCCTCCTCCTCCTTCACCTCCCCGTCCTCCTCCTCGTCCTCCTCCTCCTCCTCCTCCTCCTCCTCCTCCTCCTCCACGTTCTCCTACTCCCGGTCCTCCACCTGCCGCCTCCTCCTCCTCCCTCCCTCCTCCTCCCCGTCCTCCTCCTCCTCTTCCTCTTCCTCTTCCTCTACCTCCTCCTCCTCCTCCCCTCCTCCTCCTCCTCCTCATCTCATCATCATCATCACATCATCATCATCATCATCATCATCATCAAATCATCATCTCATCATCATGATCATCATCCATATCATCATCATACATCCACATCATCAGCATCATCATCATCATCATCACCACCACCACCACCACCATCGCCACCACCACCACCCCACCACCGCCACCATCATAACAACCACCACGACCATCATCATCATCATCATCATCATCATCATCATCATCATCATCATCATCATCATCATCATCATCATCATCATCATCAATCATCAACATCATCATCAGCATCATCATCAGCATCATCATAATCATCAACATCATCTTCATAATCATCCTCATCCTCATCATGATCCTCATCCGGATCCTCATCCTCATCCTCATCCTCCTCATCCTCATCCTCATCACCACCACCACCATCATCATCATAATCATCATAATCATCATAATCATCATCATCATCATCAACAACACAATCATCACAATCTGCATCAGCATCAGCATCATCATCAGCATCACCACCATCAGCAGCATCATTTCGGGCGTAGCCCGAATTTGTTTCTCGCGAGGTAAACTGGACTGGACTGCGCTGGACTGGACTGGAGTGGACTGAAGTAAACTGAACTGAACTGAACTGAACTGAACTGACTGGTCGCACTCGTTACGCGACGCTTTTATTCTCGGCGGCAGAGGGCGCAACCTATGGCGCAACCGATACAAGACGTTGTTATTATCTGGCACAGCTGTGCTCTAGAGCTCGGACATCTTTATTTTCGTTCGTTCGTGGTCGTCCCCCCCCCGCCGCCCCCCCCAAGTGCCCAGGGCAGCTCTCCAGGGTTTCCCAGGGCAGGGCAGCTAGGCAGCCCCCCTGGACCGCGGAACCCTTTATTCTCGTTCGTTCGTGGTCGTCCCCTTCCCCCCTCCCCCCCGAGGGCTCCCCAGGGCAGCGCTCCCCAGGGCCCCCCGCCCCTAGAGCAGCATCCCCCCCCCCAGGGCTCCCCAGGGCAGCTCTCCAGGGTTTCCCGGGGCAGCTCCCCTGGACCGCGGAACTCTTTATTTTCGTTCGTTCGTGGTCGTCCCCCTCCCCCCTCCCCTCCCCAGGGCTCCCCAGGCCCCCCCCCGCCCTCCCCCGGGCAGCGCAGGGCAGCTCCCCCGGGGTTCCCAGGGCAGCTCCCCAGGGCTGCCCCCCAGGGCTTCCCCCCCCCGCCCCTGGAGCAGCCCCCCCCCCCAAGAGCTCCCCAGGGCAGCTCTCCAGGGTTTCCCAAGGCAGCTCTCCTGGACCGCGGAACCCTTTATTATCTTGCACAGCTGTGCTCTAGAGCTCGGACCACTTAATTTTCGTTCGTCGTCGTCATTCGTTCGTTCGTCGTTCGTGCTCCCCCACACGGCCACAGAAGTAAATTCCTGGAGGAAGGAGGCAAAAGCCTCCTGTCCCTCGCAGCTCCTTGGTGCAGGAGCCAGGGCACGCGTGCCACTTGTTTCTCTTGGCGGTCGTCGTCGCAAGCTCGTTCGGATCACGGGCTGCGTCCGCAAGGTCGCCCCAATTTGCGCAGCAAGCGCGACTGCGCGCGGCTGGCGAGATGAGCTCTTGGAGCCACTCTCTCGCAGGGGGTCACGAGACCGACGCATTGCCTTGCCCTCGTCCGCGACTTAATCCGTTTTTTTCCCCCAACCCTCCTTGGTTGGGTATTTGCTTAAAATAAAGCACTGCGGTCTCCAGTCCTCATCCTCCCGCATCTCCATCTCGCCTCTCTCTCTCTCTCTCTCTCTCTCTCTCTCTCTCTCTCTCTCTCTCTCTCTCTCTCTCTATATATATATATATATATCCTCGTGTATTGTGCGTACCTCGTGTGCGCGTGCATCCTGGCTGCGGTACCTCTTGTGCGTGCATCTTGCCAAGGCGCTGCGATCTGCGACGCTGTCGCCACCTTCGAGGGCTGCTGGTGGGTCCTGCGGAGCGAGGCACCGCGGGGACCTGAGCGAGACCTCGCCGCCCCTGGGGCGGCTGCGATCTGCGACACCGTCGCCACTTTCGACGGCTGCCGCTGGGTCCAGCGGAGCGAGGCACCGCGGGAACCTGAGCGAGACCTCGCCGTCCCTGGGGTGGCTGCGATCTGCGACGCTCCTGCCACTTTCGAGCCGCTGGCGGTTCCTGCGGAGCGAGGCACCGCGGGGGCCCGAGCGAGACCTCGCCGCCCCTGGGGGGCTGTGATCTGCGACACTGTCGACACTTTCGAGGGCTGCCGCAGGGTCCAGCGGACTGAGGCGCCGCGGGGACCTGAGCGAGACCTCGCCGTCCCTGGGGGGGGGGGGGGGGCTGCGACCTGCGACGCTGTCGCCACTTTCGAATGCTGCTTTTGGGTCCAGCGGAGTGAGGCACCGCGGGGTCATGAGCGAGACCTCGCCATCCTTGGGGGGGGCTGCGATCTGCGACACTTGCGCCACGTTCGAGGGCTGCTGATGGGTCCAGCGGACTGAGGCACCGCGGGGACCTGAGCGAGACCTCGCCGTCCCTGGGGGACCTGCGATCTGCGACACCGTCGCCACTTTCGAAGGCCGCTGGTGGGTCCTGCGGAGCGAAGCACCGCGGGGACCTGAGCGAGACCTCACCGCCCCTGGGGGGCTGCGATCTGCGACACTGTCGCAACTGTCGAAGGCCGCTGGTGGGCTCAGTAGAGCAAAGCACCGCGGGGACCCGAGAGAGAGAGAGAGAAAGAGAGAGAGAGAGAGAGAGAGAGAGAGAGAGAGAGAGCGAGTGAGAGAGAGAAAGAGAGAGAGAGAGAGAGAGAGAGAGAGAGAGAGAGAGAGAGAGACCTCGCCGCCCCAGGGGGGCTGCGATCTGCGACACTGTCGCCACTTTCGAGGGCTGCCGTTGGGTCCAGCGGACTGAGGCACCGCGGGGACTTGAGCGAGACCTCGCCGTCCCTGGGGGGGGGGCTGCGATCTGCCGCGCCGTAGCCACTTTCGAAGGCTGCTCGTGGGTCCAGCGGAGTGAGGCACCGCGGGGACCTGAGCGAGACCTCGCCGCCCCTGGGGGGGCTGCGATCTGCGACACTGCTGCCACTTTCGAAGGCTGCCGCTGGGTCCAGCGGAGCGAGGCACCGCGGGGACCTGAGCGAAACCTCGCCGCCCCTGGGGGGGCGCGATCTGCGACACCGTCGCCACTTTCGAGGGTTGCTGGTGGGTCCAGCGGAGCGAGGCACTGCGGACCTGAGCGAGACCTCGCCGCCCCTGGGGTGGCTGCGATCCGCGACACTGTCGCCACTTTCGAAGGCTGCTGGCGGGACCCCGCGGAGCGAGGTACCGCGGGGACCCGAGCAAGACCTCGCCGCCCCTGGGGCGGCTGCGATCTGCGACACGGTCGCCACTTTGGAAGGCTGCTGTTGGGCCCAGCGGAGTGAGGCACCGCGGGTACCTGAGCGAGACCTCGCCGCCCCTGGGGCGGCTGCGATCTGCGACACCGTCGCCACTTTCGACGGCTGCCGCTGGGTCCAGCGGAGCGAGGCACCGCGGGAACCTCAGCGAGACCTCGCCGTCCCTGGGGTGGCTGCGATCTGCGACGCTCTCGCCGCTTTCGAGGGCCGCCGGTGGGTCCTGCGGAGCGCGGCACCGCGGGGGCCCGAGCGAGACCTCGCCGCCCCTGGGGGGGGGCTGTGATCTGCGACACTCTCGCCACTTTCGAGCGCTGCTCGTGGGCCCAGCGGAGTGAGGCACCGCGGGGACCTGAGCGAGACCTCGCCGTCCCTGGGGAGGGCTGCGATCTGCGACACTCTCGCCACTTTCGAGCGCTGCTCGCGGGCCCAGCAGAGTGAGGCACCGCGGGGACCTGAGCGAGACCTCGCCATCCCTGGGGGGCTCTGGAGGGCTGCTGCGGGATACGTTAGGCGCAACGGGCGCATGGCACAGCCAACGGGGGTGATTTGTGAAACAAACCATCTGCCGGGCGATGGCCACAACGTTGCGCCCACACGCATCCCGCGGGGGCTCTCAAGAGCTGCTGCGGGATACGTTGGGCGCAGCGGGCGCATGGCACTGCCAACGGGCGTGATTTGGTATTTCGTAGCCCTGATATCTTGATCGGGGGCCTGCGAGCCTTCCGATTGCCGCTCGCAAAATCACATGCGTCCATGTTACGTCATCGCCCCCGTCGTAGCAATCATGATGTACGTATGCCCCGCATTGCGCAAGGGTTGGGTACGTCGACAGGGTATTTTTCTGTTTGTTGGGGGGTGGGGGAGCTTGCGCCCTTGCGCGGTCGTCATGTCGGTTAGTCCGAATTACGCGTTTCGTTGGCCGACTAGCGTCGGTGAGCCCTTCATGGCACGCGCGCCTCCTTCCAGCGAGACCAAGACTCGACCTCAATCGCGTTCTCCGCTTTTTTCGGCCACCTGGTCCAACTCGAAAATTCAAAGCCGCAGAGCTGCGGGCGCCGTCGCGGGCGCGGATTTTCGCGAGGAGTAAAATTTCAGGGTGGGGCGCACAGCAGGACAGGCGCAAACTCAACGTTGCACCACATCGATGGTTCCGCCACCAATGTTTGGTTCGTGGCGACGGCCCTTGGGGGCTCACGCGGGCAAGCCCGAGCCGCGGCGCCGTCGCAGGCGTGGGCTTTCGCAGGGAATTAGCATGTCTGGGCGAGGCGCAGAGCATTTGAGGCGCGAACTCAAGTTTGCATCACACCGACGGCTCTGTTCTTGAGCTCGGGGCTGGCCGGCCGGGCTACGGACATGTTTTTGCCCTTCCACAGCTGGCGCTTCGAGCGCGCTTTGCGCGTCGCCAACTGTCGCGAGGCTGACGCGGAAAACCTTTGGAGAATGCGCGCGTCGAACCTTCCCCCCCTCGCACCCCCCGCCCCGCTTTTTCGGCGGCACCCCCGCGCGCACCTGCCAGCTGTCACTTCCTGATCCAGGAGCGACTACGAAACAAACTGACACACCCTTCCCGCGGATGCACATCGCGCCAGGGGGCCGCCAGCAACGCGGGCGCCGAGGCGGGGGAAAGCGGCGCAGAAGCTAAGGGCGAGATGCATAGCAACGAGAACAGGCCATCCAGCGGCAATGCTCAAATCACCTATCTGACAAAAGCGTTCAAGCGTGAGGCCTATACATCGCAAAGGGCTTTGCGCCGGCAAACATCTGAACGCATTTGCCGCAGTCGCATAAACTGGTTCGGCACTGCATCGGCGGGAGACCGGCCGAAGGAGCAGCTTGTTCGAGAGAGAAAGAGAGAGAGAGAGAGAGAGAGAGAGAGAGAGAGAGAGAGAGAGAGAGAGAGAGAGAGAGAGAGAGAGAGAGAGAGAGAGAGAGAGAGAGGAGAGAGAGAGAGAGAGCGAGAGAGAGAGAGGGGGGGGAAACAAAAAAGAAAAAAAAAAAAAAAAAAAAAAAGTCGCCATACACCCCCCCAGCGCGCTTGATTCCGTCGTGGCACGAGGCGCACTGGTCGCCAATCCGAATGGGCCCCGTGGAAACCAAGTCGCAAACAACCTGCAGGCTCGCGAAGTGCAGATGGCGTCAACGTTCATAGGCCACGCACGCTCTGGTCTTCTCAAATACGAAGCGTCGCGCGTGCACCAGAAACAGAAAGTGCACGCCGACGAGCCCAGCCACGGGGTCGGCACCCGCACGCCTCCACTCCCACATGCAACCGCGAATCTCCTGATTGGAAAAGATTCGGTCGCACGTGCCACGGCCTCCTGTGACGGTTGGCAACTCGCCCTCCCATGCGTCGGCCACAAGCATCGCGGCCAGCGCGCTCGGAACTCCCACTGCATCTTCAGAAATGACAAATGCTGACGCATGAAGTAAACTTTGACGTTGTCCTTCTTCCTCAAGGCCGACGCGGGAGAGCACAGTTCTCTAGATCCACGATCGCCACATCGGTAAAGGCTGATGAAAAATTATCCCAGTGCGACACTACCTAGGAGTTGGAGCGGTGCACGCCCTCCTCCTCCTTCTCCTCATCGTCGTATTTGTAGCAGTAGCGGTAGTAGTAGTAGTAGTAGTAGTAGTAGTAGTAGTAGTAGTAGTAGTAGTAGTAGTAGTAGTAGTAGTAGTAGTAGTAGTAGTAGTAGTAGTAGTAAGTAGTAGTAGTAGTAGTAGTAGTAGTAGTAGTAGTAGTAGTAGTAGTAGTAGTAGTAGTAGTAGTAGTACTAGTAGTAGTAGTAGTAGTAGTAGTAGTAGTAGTAGTAGTAGTAGTAGTAGTAGTAGTAGTAGTAGTAGTAGTAGTAGTAGTAGTCAGTAGTAGTAGTAGTAGTTAGTAGTAGTAGTAGTAGTAGTAGTAGTCTAGTAGTAGTAGTAGTAGTAGTAGTAGTAGTAGTAGTAGTAGTAGTAGTAGTAGTAGTAGTAGTAGTAGTAGTAGTAGTAGTAGTAGTAGTAGTAGTAGTAGTAGTAGTAGTAGTAGTAGTAGTAGTAGTAGTAGTAGTAGTAGTAGTAGTTAGTAGTAGTAGTAGTAGTTAGTAGTAGTAGTAGTAGTAGTAGTAGTAGTAGTAGTAGTAGTAGTAGTAGTAGTAGTAGTAGTAGTAGTAGTAGTAGTAGTAGTAGTAGTAGTAGTAGTAGTAGTAGTAGTAGTAGTAGTAGTAGTAGTAGTAGTCGTAGTAGTAGTAGTAGCGCCAGAACCGCCGACGACACGCCGTAAGTGAAGCAGCAGCAGAAGCAGGCAGCAAGTCGCCGAGACAGCAGCAAAAGCAAGCAGGCACGGAGATGAGGGCGGGGCACTGGGGAGTTCTTTACATCTACATCTATATCTACACCTACATCGACATCGACACCTACATCAACATCTAGACCTACATCTACATCTACACCTACAGCTACATCTACATCTATGTTATGCTATGCTATGCTATGCTATGTGTTTGCTTTGCCTTCGATTATGCCTTCACTGTTGTCTTTGCTTCTGCTTCTGCTTGGCACCCAGGGAGCGCAACTGGGGGAACCGCGCGTTTGCTTTTACCTTTGCTGTTGGTCGGCTCCCAGGGGACCGGGGGAACCGCCCGGGGCGGCCTGCACTGCCCGGCCCCTTTAAGCCAAGAGAGGAAGAACCCTTCTAGGCAGAGCCTAGGTAGAACCCTTCTAGCCAGAACCCTTCTAGCCAGAGGAAGAACCCTTCTAGGCGTTTCCCTCATTTTGCGTAGCGCACAGAACTTTGCGAAACTGAATGCATGGTGTCGCGGGTCTACAGATTCATGGAAATCCGAAGGTTTTCGACCTCTACCAGCACGTTCCGCCACCCATCGCAGCTGAGTTGCTTTGCAAGCGCTTTTTCTGAGATGCTCGCGCTGCGTTGCAGAGGACGCTGTTTGACGAAGTCTGTTCAAACATATGGGCAGTCTTCAATTATCTTCAAAAACTCTTTGCGCATCTCCCACATCTTCGAACTTACGTCATAAGCGTTGGCAGCTCAAGGAATTCTGGCTTCTTTCACATCGCCGCGAAATCTTGCCCCACTAGCCAGTCGATCGTTGTTCTCCACGGCAATTACACTCACAAACAAGACAGCAAAATGGCGCATAAGAAAATAGAACGCGTGATGTATCCCAGCAAGAATGGCTACGGCTATCTGCATAGGGGCGAGCACGCGTCGGACACATGAATTTGCAGCCCGGCGGCTGGCGCTCCAGCGCTCCATGGGCTTCGCGTCGGGACGTCAATGAAGTGTGCGATGCGATTCCGAAGGGCGTTCAAGTGCGCGTGCGCGTGCGCTGCGTGAGCGTGTGAGAGAGAGAGTGCATGTGCGTGTGCGCGTGTGCGTGCGTGCGCCTTGCGAGCGCGCGTGCGTGCGTCGCGCGGGCGTTCTTCTTGCTGGCTATATGGGCGCGGCGCGTTGCGCGAGCGACGCCCAGTGCACTGGCGGGTGAACTTCGCCATGGCTGACCCCCCGGCGCCGGCGGCCCCGTGGGCGAAGATGAACTCGGACAAGGAGGCGTCAATGCTGGGCCGCGCGCTGCTGCTCTCTGCGCAGGACAGCACGCGAGCTCTGGCCGCGGACAGCACGGAGCCTCGCCGCGGCGAACGACGCGGCAGGCGCAGGAACAACAAAAGACCTGGGCACGTCTGGTCGGTCCTGCGCGGCCGCGGCCATGCGCAAAGTCACTGCAGTTCTTCGCGGGCCGCGCGGCAAAGCGAGGCCTCTGTTCAAGAAGTCCATCAGGAAGTGATTCTCCATTTTGTTGCGCAAAGCGACGGGGGTCGCATCCAGACCGAGGAGGACAACAAACGCGAAACGTAGATGGTGCGCGGCGTAGCGCACGTCGACGAGCTCATGGAGCACGCGGGAAGCCTCGCCCTCTGTCGCGAACACGCCTGTCGCGAGCATGGCTTCCTCGCACGCGGGGCACATGCGGCCGCGGCGGCAGAGGCGATCCTGGAAACTGCGCCTGGGGAAGTGCAGGAGCATCTGTCTGTGGTTGAAGGCTACTTTTTCGCGGGGGTGCTTCATCTCCCATCGACACACGGGCGGTTCACCGCGGATCCGGACGTAGACGTAGTTCCGGCGGCCAGCAGGCGCCATGTCAACGAATGGTCGGACGGCAACGTCTTTGGGATGCGACGCCACCGCTGGGACAGAACCGGCCATTCGCACTCTGGGGGCGCGGCGAGGTGAGCGCCGAACGCTTCAAGGAATAAGCATTTGAGGCTTCCGGGGCAAACCCCGCCGACAATGAAGAGCAGGAATGGCCCGTGCATGGGGGCGGTAGAGATAGCGCTGAAGCTGAGACGCGCTCTGATCCAACGCGTCTGCCTAAAATCCTTCGGAGAAAAGGCGCCCCAGTCCTCGTCGGGCAGGTGCACGGGCAAGCATGCAGCTGCTGGGACGCGGTCGCAAGTGCACCCGAAAACTCCCCACGCGCACTCCACGGCCACGAGGTGCCGCCCGCGGAGCCAATCCGTAATTTCATCCACGGGTTGATCGTCTGTTCCGATGGCGCACAGTGCGCGACCTGGACCCTTGAACAGGCATTTGAAGAGGCATTCGAACAGATTGACGGACCTGGCGAACTTCACGTTCGCATGGCCACCCCACTTCAGCAGCACTCGGAGAGAGCACTCCCCTGCGAGCCCGTTGCAACTTACGATGCGGCGGCCGTAGGCGGGGCCATTAGCCTGGCAATTCTGGCACGTACCACTGCACAGACGCTGGCGACGAGGCGGGTAGCCTCGCACGTCGAACTCGGCGGAGTCCTCGAACGGCCAGGGGCAACATTTGATGCATTCCTGGCGAGGGTCGCCCGGGCGGCAGGGAGAATTGCACCGATGACGCAGTCATGCCGTGGGCCTGGTGTTCCAGGGAACTCGCCTGGCATTGAATATTCGACGTTGTAGGCGCTGCGCGGCGGATGGTCTACGGCGAGAGCGATGCGCGCGCGAGGTAATCCGCGCATCTGGTATTCTATCAGGCGGACGATTCACCGTCGGCGCGCGCAGAAGTCAGTCTTCAAGAAGGCAATCCGGGAGTCTGGCGCGGAAGACTCGGACTCCAACGTCCGGTCGGTCAGCAGCTGATGATCTGGGAAGAAGGGCGGGCTGCATCTTAGGCCAACACGGACTGCACGCGAGCGCAATGATAAACGCAGGCGGCCCTTTGCGGCGAGCGAGTTCCAGACACTTGACGCGGGGTCGTCGGAGATGACGGGGGGGGGCCAGGGACGCCGGAAGGAAGAACAACCCGAACGCCCCTGGCAGGTTGGCCAGAACACTTGGCAAGGGCCCCGCACAGGTGACGCGGGGACGCCGCGTCGTCGACTGCGCTCGGCGACAAGATCTCAAGCGTTCGCCCACCATGCGGCAGCACATGTTCACGAGCCATTCGTTGGACAAGCGCCCGCATGCGCGCGCGCGGCTCAGGCGGAGCAGGCACTGGCGGCACCGCCACATGTGCCAGATGTGACCGCCGTTGACCAGAGCGCATCGGGGCTCCATCCGCGCCCTCCCGCAGGGCGCCACAACGGATGGGATAGCGTCTCGTAGAAGGAGAACAAGGGGCGAGGATGCCGAAGTGCACTCGTGGAGCGCAGCTGGATCGCTACAGGGCGCGGCTCGGCGCGACCGCCGCTTTGGGCGTCGACGACGGCGGCGAGCTCGCTGATTCCAGGGCCCCATTTGAGATGGACAGCTGCGTTGGGGCCTGGGCGGCTCGCTGCGCCGAGGCGTTTGACGAGGCATCGCGCTGCCATGGGATCTCGCGCTGAACGGAGGCGTCGGCGTCTGGCGCCATGCTTGCGCACCTTGGAAGGGGGCAGGCAATCACCGACTCGTAGCTCCTTGACGCGACCATGGCTCCGGACCTCGTGGACTGCGAAAACAAATAGATCGCCGCGGCGGCGGCCGACGGCAGTGAAGCCCTTGAGGCGCGGAGCGTTCGTGGCCGAGTTGCGGAGGGGATGCCCTTTCGCATCGGTGGCATGCCACGTGGACCGGCACACGCTGAGAAGGGCAGGGTGGAGGCAAATGGAAGAAATCGGCGAAGCAAACATACATCCCATTTGCCGCTGTCGCAGCATAGCGCATGTGGCTCGCGAGGGAACAAGCGCACTGAACACGGCGGGCAACTCCGAGTCGCGTCGCCGACCACGAAGGGTGCGTCATCAAGGCGCGGGCATCCGCTCGTGGCACACTCCCAGCAAGCCCCTGCGGACTCCCCTTGGTCTTCGGCGAATACGTCTCTGGATAATGCGAGGCCGCATCGGGCGCAGGTGTTTTCCAGCCGAGACTGGGTCTGGCCAGATGACTGAGGAGCACTCTGCGCGCACAAGGCGCATATCCGATCCGCTCGTCTGATTCGGTGCCCGTTGAAACCTTCCCGAGGGAGGTCGATGTCACAGCGAGAGCAATGCAGCTAAGGGACGCTACGTCGCCCACGACCAGAGGGCCGTTTGCGGACTGGCAAATGTTGGCTGTCGTCGCCAGCACGGCGCGCACGACGCGAGCGACGGAAGTGTAGATTTGCGAAGAACGCAAGTGCAGCGCCAGGGTAGAGCCACGCTCTTGAAGCAACCTTTCGAAAGCCAGGGAACGCGGGTCGATTCAGCCCAGACGGCCACGGAGAAAGGATTGGGCGAGGTGGCATGCATAAGGAAACACTGGATGCCAGCGTCGCGTCTGCGGCGCACCAAGCAGGGAGGGGCCGGGTGGCCGGCATTCCAGCGCGCGTGAGTGCGCGCGCGTGCGATGCGAGGCACTCGGGGTCACGCGGGGCTGTGGGCCCTTCATGTATGCGTATGTATGCGGGGTCGTTGGGGTCCGTGTCCGGTGGTCCCATGCTGCCGGCGGCTCGTTGGCGGCGCTCCAGAAGGCGGGGACCTGGTGGACGGCGCTCGGGCGCTCGTGCGCGCAAGCATGGTGGGGCCCTTGGGTTCTGGAGGCTGCGCTCCGAAAGGAGGGAGCCCGGTGGCTGGCGTTCTGGCGCGCGCGCGCGGGGCGGGAGGCCCTTGGGGCACCGTAGGGCCGTGGGCCCTATATGTACGCGCGCGTGCGCGAGCTCGCTGGGGCCCTTGTCCGGCGGCCCCACGCTGCCAGTGGCTCGTTGGCGGTGCTTCAAAAGGCGGGGGCCTGGCGGCTTCATGCGAAGGTGCGCGCAAGCTTGGGTGGCCCTTGGGTTCTGAAGGCTGCGCGCCAAAAGGGGGGGACCCGGTGGCTGGCGTTCTGGCGCGCGCGCGGTGGGAGGCCCATGGGGCGCCGTGGGGCCGTGGGCCCTCTAGGTACGCGCGTGCATGCGGGGTCGCCGGGGCCCTTGTCTGGTGGCCCCATGCTGCCGGTGACCCGGCGGCGGCGCCCCAAGGAAGCGGGGACCTGGCGGCTGGCATTCCGGCGTTTACGCGCGCATGTATTCGAGGGATGCAAAAACGCCCCTACCCTGGGTTACAGGCGCGTGGCCCGTCAACCTCCTGGGAGCTCCCAAAGGCCAGAGTGCCGCCAGGACGCCGCGCGACACGCGCGACACGCAGGGTTTACCCTGTCAGACCACAGAAAGTTCAGCGCACAGCGCCTCGTAAACTAGGGTAGGGGCGTTTCTTACGCTCTTGATGCACGGGAGGCCCTCGGGGTGCTGGGGGGCGGTATGTCCTTCGAGCATGCGCGTGCACGCGGGGTCCCCGGGGACCCCGTCTGTCGGCCCTGCGCCGCCGGCGGTCGTCGGCGGCGCGCCCGTTGGCGGCGCACCGGAAGGGGGGGTGCCTGCTGGCTGACACTGCAGCGCCTGTGCGCGCATCGCCACGCCTCGCCACAACATCTCGCTCCTCGCCCCACGCTGCGACGACGAGCGCGACGCGCTTAACAGAAAAGCGGGGCGCACGGAAACAAGCACGGAAGGAGGTTTGGAGGCGCGGGGCGAGGCGGGGGGAGGAGCGGGCTTGAAACTGCCGTTGAAACAAGCCATTCGGGCAGATACTCCCTTCAGAAATGTCCCAACTGATGAAAGTGGCTTGCAGGGTGCTGAGAAGCACTGCATGAGAAGGCAGCGGAACGCCAATTGTG
>CAUYUJ010021311.1:91659-101659 GCA_963575745.1 Prorocentrum cordatum
CGGGCAATTCGCTTTGGCGCAGTCGAATGGCCAGACATCGAGGCCGACGAAGTCGACTTGGGCAAAGAGGACGATCGGAGGTAGACAGACAAACAGAAGCCCGTTCAATTGGAGCAGCGGGGGGGTATCGTCGAGCGCGGTCGGCCGCATACGCCGGTGCTGACTAATGCGCGCCTCATGTGCTTCTCAGGCTCGGACCCGCTCGCGCAAGCCACTCCGGTTTTCGTTGCTTGCGTCGCTGCCGAGGCGAGATCTTGCCGAGAACCGATCCGATCGGGAGATTTCGATCGAATGTGCGTTGGCTGCGAAAGCCCCGCTCCGATCGATTTGCAATATGATGTCATCAGGCAGCCGGCCCGCGATCTCGACGAGCGCCGACCAGATGGGTTAGATGATATCAAAACACAAGCCGGCTTCCAAGCTCTAGGCGCCAATCGATTTGCACTGAGAAGGTCGCATGCGAGCAGCTCAGGATTTGATCCGCGCCGCACAACTCGTCGCGCTCCAGGGCCAATTCGCAGGCGGGATTGGAAGCAAATCGCCAGGAAGCATTTGGAGAACACCAACGTGGTGTTGCATACCGATGGCGCCCGCGCATATAAAATGCGCATTCCTGGGGCCATCCACGACAACGTCGTGCATTGCAAGAAAAAGACCATCATTACAAGAAAAACAATATGGGTGAAACCGAAATACTCGGAGACAAAGAAGCACATCCTTCCTGACGGGCAGAACATCGTCGTTAGAACAAGCACGCAGATCATCGACCGCTTCTGGTCACACTTGAGAACGCACCTGGGCGGGCTCGCGCACAAGGTCAACAACATATCCATGTGGAGACGTGTTCGTTCTGCTCAGTGGACGTACTGGGAGAAAGGCCAGGGCCTGTGGGTGCGTACGGGTGAGATGCTGCGGACTCCTTACTGTTACTTAGCCGCATAGGTACTTTAAGGCGCTGCAAACGCACGTGGAACTTTGCGCGTGATGACAGTTGTGAAAAAATGGCGCAATCTCATATAGTCACTGCGGTAGTGAAGAACCTATCAGGCAAATCACATGGAGTGACAGCATAATTATATATATAATCATTTGAAATTATTATTATGATTTATATATAGATATATATATATATATATATATATATATATATATTATTAAAATGTACATGTAGATACAGCATAAATACGTATGCGAATGCAATGCAGCATACATGCATATATATATATATATATGAATATATATATATATATATAATATATATATATATATTCATATACATATACATATACATATAGATATATATACATATACATATATATATATATATAGCTATATAAATATGCAACTCTATATATACATATATTCATATACTTATATGTGAAGTCAGCAATAGGCACTCGCATATATATATATATGTATATATATATATGTGTATACAATGAGTTGTCCACGTATACATGTATATGTACATATAGAAAATCTTATAAATATGCGTATGAGTAGACACACGTAAAGCTCAAATAAACATAATCATTGGCATACGCATATACACATACATCTACATATGCCTATGCATATACATATACAAACGCAAACTCCAACACCGAATCATAAACAGTTGCATGGACATAAAAACTGATGCAGGTACACACCACACGTATACGTATACATTCACGTAAGCATTTGCAAATGCTTATAAATCTACATTGTTGTACACTATGACAAACATATACATATGCAAATGCATACACATATGCATATGCTATGCACCTATATGTACACGTAAACATATACAAAAATACGTGTGCATTCATATACGTGCGTGCATATAGATATGCGCATGCATGGCATATACACGAATACCTATACATGCACACGCATGTACGCATGCATGTATACATACACACAACTATACACATGCACACAGGACTACATGCAGAACAGTTGTGCTACAACCACGCGCGCGCTTCGGGCGCGCAGGTTCTAGCAAGCTCTGGCTGTATTCTAGCCGATTCGCCAACGGAGAACATATCGTGGACGGCGCGCTCAATTTGACACGCCCCTCGCGGATATGTGGGGCTTCTTGGCCGTCGGAAACCATCCTGGATAGGCTGAAGGCACTAGTGGGGCACCTGGGGGCATCCTCGATGGACCCTAATAGCGGCGCGATGGCGGCGATGCCTCTTTTAGTGGCGGCGCATCCGGGGGGCTTGGCTCAGGGCCCCTACCACTCCGAGACACTTCGCGCCCCGGGGCCCCAACCCCGTCCAGGCTCTGGCCCCCGGTCCCGGCTCCCACTCCCGGCCCCGGCCCTGGTCTCCGATCCTGGGCGGCGGGCGGGCCGCTCAGAATCGGCTAGACGCCCGAGCCCAATAGGCAACGCACGTCGGGCAGCTAAGGAAGATACACTTACGCAACGCCGCGCGGGCGTGCATCCTCAGTGAACCCTGATAAAAGGTGCGATGGCGGCACAATGGAAAAAGGAAGCGACGGTGCTGCCCAATGAACTGGCGGCTGTCCTGGGCGCCTTGGCCTACGGCGCACGCCGCCCCCAGGAACTCGACGCCCCCCGCGCAATGGGAAAGAGACACCAAGAGAGGTGGGGGAGGCCGATCCGGGGCCCCCAGCAGACGCTGCGAGCGTCGGAAGCCCGCCCCCGTCTCCTGAACCCCCCCATAGCCCAAGCGCCCCCACCGCGCCCGAACCCCGCGGGAAGGGCCGCCCGCCCTAGGCGGGCAGCCAGGGCAAGGAAGGGCCGCCTTGGTAGACGGAAGAGGCCAACCTCACCTCTCTCTTGTCCCCCCGTTCCCGATGGCACCACCTCGCCGCCTGCGCCGCAACGATCGCGCGCGCGAAGGCAGCGAGCGCGCCGCCTCGAGGCCCGACCCATCCTCCAGAAGGGCCCCCGCTTCCCGCACTGGACCCCCACCCCCGCCCGCGGCGGAACGGAGCCCCCAGGCAGGATGGCGGCTTCCGCCGTGGAGGCGCCGGCCAGAAGGTGGGTTTCAAGACGATCCTGGTGGCGCGCCAAGCCATGGCCCCTGCGGGCAGGCCTCCGCCCCGACGGGTCGCGCGGAGCGCCACCCCTGCCGACGCGCGCAAATACCTGGCCCGCGCCCGAACGGCACCGTCGGAAACATACTCGAGCGGAGCCGCCACCACAGCTCCAAGCGCTCCCGTCGCCCTCGGCGCCCGCGGCCACCTCGCCAAGCGGGCGTTGCACCCGCGGCGGCCGCCCTCTCCTCGACGATCGCGTCGAAGAGCTCCCGGGCAGTGTGCCTCATCTCAAGTCCGTCGTCTTCACGTTACCGAGGTCGCCCGCCTTCCGGTTCTCCTCGCGCGGGAGCCATGCGGGCCCGCCGCCATCCTGCGCGACCGCAGATCGATGTGCTTCATCAGGAGGACTGTCACTGGCCACTGGGCCAAGGCCCGCGACACAGCGTAGGCGTTCCCCAGGTTGTCCGTCGGCCCCGCCATCTCGAGGCTCGCCATCTGGCGGAGATCCACGGGCCTCATAAACGTATTTATGCTGAGGATCCTGCCGAGGAGCCCTAGCGACGCGATGACACCGTTCGGGTCGACTGCCCTGGACTACACCCCGCGCGCACCAGAAGGCCCCTCGGGCGCGGCCGCCTGGCGGTACCAGACAGCCATCCACCCACAGCAGCGCCCCACCTCTGCCTCCACGCCCGAGCAGAGCCCAGCGATCTCGGTCTCGAGCTTGATGGGCGCGTCCAGCCCGCACCCTCCTGCCAGCCGCTTGACTATCCACGACAGCGCGACCCTGGTCGCCAAGGGCAAGGCGGTCCTCTTCTTGCCTGCCCTACCGGCGCTGCCGACCCAGGCGCAGACGGGCCCCAGGGGCGGCACCTCCCAGACGAGGACCAGCGCCGCGAAGCCCGGGTGCCCCAAGCCCGACACCATCTCACTCCCGCGGAAGGCGCCGCGCCCGACCCTTCTTGGCACTGGCCGCCACCCGCGCCGCCCTCGCCTCCGCGAGTCCCCTGGCGCGGGCATCCAATCCACCTCGAGGCCGCCCCGCGTCTTGGCCGTCTGCGCTGGGAAGCCGAAGGCGCCAAGGAGGCTGACCATGAAGAGGGCCGCCAACCTGCCGCGACGCCCTGAGCCGATCGCTCTCAGGGCGCCGGCGCAAGTGGGCTGCTCCGCGGGCCACGCTGCCCAGCAAGCGGGAGGCTGGAGACCGCCATCACCATGGGGTCGAACAGCCTGGCCCACCACTCCGAGGCGCTGGAGACGCCCAAGGTGCCCACGGTGTTGCAGTACATCTCGCCCCAAAACTCGCAGGCCAGAATGCTGCGCGCCCTTGGCGTCGGTGACGAGCGAGACATTCACTTCGCGCCGGGCTATGGGACAGCTCAAGGGTTCATATAATCCGCGGGCGTCGGCATCCTGCAGCGGATCCTGCATCGGACCGCGCCATCGTGCACGAGTCGTCTTGCCGCTTGCGCTCTCTAACACCCCTAACGTTGCTGTAGTGCAGCTGCCGAGGGAGTAGCGGCGCAACTGCTCCATGGACATCTTGGCCATCCTGCCCGACTTCAGCTCGTCCGCGAAGTGGCAACTGGCCGATCCTGAAGCGGCCCAGTTGGTCGCCTCCTGTTCAAGGCGCCACTTCTCCAGCTCCTCGACGAGTGTTTCCTGCGGGGGCATCTCGCGCAGGGTGCCCGCTCTGACACCGGCCTCCCGCTCCTTCACCAAGTCTGCTTCCCCGCCCTCTGCTTAGCGCAGGAACGCGGCCTGGGGGCGGAGGCGGACGGCCCCCCCGGCTGCGACGTAGCCTAAGACTGCGGCCTGCTCAGCCTTTTGCTCCAAGCCAGCTTTCGAAGACCCTTCTGGCCACCTCCCAGAACCACCTCCTCACGAAGTCGGCTGGATCGCCCAGGTTGTTCCCGACCGAGTGCGCCTGCACTGCCACCTCGTACGGCGCGCGCTCCGCGAACGCCTGGCCAGCTTGCACAAATATCTCGAAGAGTCGGGGTCCCAGTCGGGTCGGCCAAAAAACTTCCGAAGTCCGGGCCCCAGCAGCCAGGCAAAAGAAAGCAACATCGCTCTTCTGCTCGCCATGCTGCGGCTGATGCGCCCGCGTAGCAGCGCAAGTCGCCGTGGCACAAGAGGGCGTTGCCAGCGAGTTGCAAAAGCACTTCGAGGAGGTGTGGCCGCGTCGGAGTCTGTGTCGCGAAGGTCGCGAGAACGCCTTTCCTGCAGCTGCCCTTGGCGAAGAAGGGGTTGCCCCACTTGCTTGGCGAGACCTCGGCGCTACCCCTGCCGGTGCTCTCGCCTCTGCCCATGGGGCCGCCCCCTCTGGCGGGCCCTTCTCGGCGCCCCCGCGCTCCGCGCGGGCGCCACGCAGAAGCCCTCCCACGTCGCTCCCAAACCCCTGACCTGCACCGCGCGCTGATCCACCGAGCAGCCCCAGGCGAACCCTCGCACTCGCGCAACTGCGCGGGCCAAACAAGCCACAGCGCCCGTGGTCTTGAACGCGATGTCGCCCCTCCCGCGCCCTAGCGGGTCGACCCTCGTCGGGCGCGGCGGCAGCGGCCCCAGGCACTGGGCCGTCGCGTCGAACAGCCAACGCCCGCCGCACCCCACACACCGAGCGATGAGGCGCGACGGTTTCGGGCACGGCGCGCCGAAGCTGCGCTGGTGGAGGGCCGCGGGGCGCGCGCAGCCTAGGTCGAGGAGTTCGCCCACACCGTGGTACTGGCAGCTGCCACACGCTGGTGGGGTGCTGCCACACGCTGGACGGCGCCGAGATCCTCGGGCTGCCCTCTGAAGCCTTCTGCCTGGCCGCTGCAGCCTGGCGCCGGCCAGGCGGGAGGCCGAAGACGCCGCCTGGGCCGTGGCTGTGACCGGCGCCTGCAGCGGCCCCAGGCTCGGAGTCCGTGGAAGGGTCTGCGAGGACCCCAAACCCGGCGATGGTAAAGCACACTTCGCTGTACCGCACGCCCAGCGCCAACAACGCCGGGAGGTGCGGATTGCCGGCGACTTCGGCGCTGGGAGGCGCAGAATGCTGGCCGCGCCAGCGCTTCGAGGCGCGGAGTGCTGACGTCACAGGCGCGGCTCGAGCGGGACTTGGAGGCGCGGGCTGCTGGCAGCAGTGGCGCTGGAACAGCGCAGCTGACGCCAAGAAACGACCCGCAGGGCCACGCGCGACCCTGGCCAGTGCGCCGGGTGACCTGTCGCCGCCCCGGCCCCGCGCGCCCCGCGTACCAGACGGACAGGACGTCCTGCCGAGCAGAGCAAGGAGAGAACAGCGCGCGTCGCGCGATGGCCGCTGCTCCGGCTGCAGCTGCTGGCCCCAAGCCAGGGGGCAGGGCTTACGGATTCAGCGTCCGAGGTCGCGCGGGGGTCGGGCCGGGATGAGGCCGCGGAGGGCCAGAGCCGCGGCGCCCGAAGGAATGGCACCATCGCCGGGGCGACGCCCTGCCTCCCAGGCAGGCCGACGGGGGCAAGGAGGCTGCCGAGGGACAGCCGCCGCTGTTGAAGGGAGGCCGCGCGCAGAGCGGAGGGCGTCGGCAGAGCCGCACCTGACGCCGAGGTATAGGAGAAGGGTGAGGCCTGGAGGGTGCCGAGAGCGAGACAGCCGCCGGAGGCCAAGGTGGCACGAGACGGCAATGTGCTGGCGCAAACAGGAGAGGACGAGGATCAGGGGCCCGGCGCGGGGAAAGCCAACTGAGGAAAGCAGGGTCAGGAGGGCGGGCCCTCGAGGCGTGGAGCGGAGCTGCCGCGCGCCCGCCTGCGTGCACACGCCCGAGATCTTGCCAGACCCACCTGCCGCCGCCTGGCCTCGGGACGCTTGCGCAGCGCAGGCGCAGGAGGAGGCAGCAGACAAGGCGCAGGAGGCAGAGGACAAGAGGAGCAGACAACCAAGGACAGGCACCGGGGGCAGAGCAGGCGCAAGAGGTTGGACAGGGCTACCACGCACCTGCCTGCGAGCCAAACCTCCTAGGTCCCAGGTGTGGGGCGAAACTGCCAGGCAACCGCCTGCGAGCCCCTCACACGGACCCGCCCCCCCAGGCCCAGGCCCACCGCCAAGCCGCTCGACACTCGCACCAAGGCGGGCAGGAGAGGACCAGGGGCCCGGCGTGGCAGGAGCCAAAAAGGAGAGGAGAGGGGGCGGGAAGCGGGGCAGCGCTGCCACGCACCCGGGCCCCACCACCGAAACGGGTGTGGGACAGGGCTGCTGCGCACCCGACGACAGGCCCCACGCCTGGGCCCCCAACGGTCTCGGAGCCACCACCGCCCGACCCAGGTCCGCCGAAAGGCCTGGCTGAGGGCTTTTGGGCGCCCGGGCAACGCGGGCGCTCGAGGCGGCGACTACGAGACTACAAGCCAAACACGTACTGCCACAGCTGCGAGGGCGGCCAACCGCGCCTCCACCACGGCGGCGGCTAGCAGCAGCACGACCAACACCACCAGGGCGACCGGCAGCAGCAGCAGCAGCAGCAGCAGCAGCAGCAGCAGCAGCAGCAGCAGCAGCAGCAGCAGCAGCAGCACGACCACCACCACCACCACCACCACCACCACCACCACCACCACCACTGCCGCCACCGCCGCCACCACCACCACCACCACCAACAACAACAACAACAACACCACCACAAGCACAAGCGGCAGCACCGCCACCATCTCCAACGGCTGCGCGGCATGCTGCCAGCGCCGGGCGCCGAACAAGATGAAGACGCCGAGGAGGAAGCAGCGGGGGAGCAGCAGGAGGAGGCAAGAAGAACGCAGCGGCGCCACGAAACGCCACAAGAGGCAGGCGAGAACGAGCGGGCACCACGCCAGGCAGCCTTCACTTGCGGAGTCCGTCGCCGCGGGCGCCGACGAGCTGCGCAGCAGCTGGCAGCTGGCCCCCTCGACGCCGCGATTGCCAAACACGGCGCGCTCGCGGAGCGGGCGGCGGCTGTCCAGCGGCGGTGCGCCTCCCTGGTCGAGAGGTTCTGCAGGAGGTGTCAGCCACAAAGACAGCAGAACGGCGAGGGACCCTGCTTGGCGTCCGCCGAGGCCCGCCGCCATCGTGCCGCCAGCCACCCACGCTTTACAACTTGCTTGCCTGGGCGAGCTTGGCCACCGCATTTGAACTGACTGCGCCCGTGCCCTGGAAGGCCCGCCGCCATCGTGCCGCCAGCCACCAACGCTTCACAACTTGCTTGCCTGGGCGAGCTTGGCCACCGCATTTGGACTGACTGCGCCCGTGCCCTGGAAAAAATTCCAGCTGGCGTTGGACGAAGACGAAACGCTGGAGCTGCAAGCTGCGGCGGGGGAGCGTTACGCACGGGCCGAGATCCCAGCAAGCATTGTCCGCGCTCCGGATACAGGCAGCCTTCTGGCGCTGCTGAAAGACACCGGTCGCGGCCGATGGATTTTTGGCAGGCGACGCCTTCCGCCGGCTCGTGGGCAAGACCCTTTCCCCGAAGTCCGGGCCCGAGATGGACGACGCCGGCGTGCCGTTCCGGTACGCGCTGTCGCCGAGAGCTGGCAGCGCCACGGACGCAGACCCCGCAGCCACCATCGTTGGCATCAACGGCATCGGAGCTTGTATTGCGGAAAATCCTCGTACTCCCGAGCCGCCGCCCTGCTCTCCAGCGCAGGCTTCGCCCGGCGCACTTAAAAACCAGCTGAGCGGCCCCAGACGCCCTCCCCACCCCGGCTTGAGGACCGCTGGCGGGGGAGGAGGCGGAGGCGGCGGAGGAGGAGGAGGAGGAGGAGGAGGAGGAGGAGGAGGAGGAGGAGGAGGAGGAGGAGGAGGAGGAGGAGGAGGAGGACGAGGAGGAGGAGGAGGAGGAGGAGGGAGGAGGAGGGAGGAGGGAGGGAGGAGGAGGGGGAGGAGGAGGAGGCGGAGGAGGAGGAGGAGGAGGGGGAGGGGGAGGAGGAGGGAGGAGGAGGAGGAGGAGGAGGAGGAGGAGGAGGAGAGGAGGAGGAGGAGGAGGAGGAGGGAGGAGGGAGGAGGAGGAGGGTCGGGAGGAGGAGGAGGAGGAGGAGGAGGAGGAGGAGGAGGAGGAGGAGGAGGAGGAGAAAAAGGAGGAGAAAGAGGAGGAGGAGAAGGAGGAGGAGGTGGGAGGAGGAGGAGGAGAGAAGAAGAAGGGGAGGAGGAGGAGGAGGAGGAGGAGGAGGAGGAGGAGGAGGAGGAGGCGGAGGAGGAGGAGGAGGGAGGCGGCGGAGGAGGAGGAGAGGGAGGACACGGAGAGAGCAGAAGGAGGGAAGGTCCAGAGAACAGGGGGGGACGAAGAGGGGCGAGGAAGGAGAAGAGATGAGGAACGGAGGGGGAGGGCAGTGGAGTCGAAGGGAAAACCAACCAACCAACCGACCGACCGACCGACCGACCAACCAAACAACCAACCAACCAACCATCCAACCAACCAACCAAAAAACAGCAAATCGAAAACTAACACACCAAGCAATGAACCAACCAACCAACCAACCATCCAACCAACCGACCGACCGACCGACCTACCGACCGACCGATCGACCAACCGACCAACCAACCAACCGACCAACCACCGCACGAACGAACCCAACAACCCACCGACCCACCAAGCCACCAACCCACCCACCCACCGACCCACCCACCCACCCATCAACCTACCCACCGATCCACCTACCCGCCCACTCAACCACCGACCCAGCCACCAACACACCGACCAACCAACCAACCAACCAACCAACCAACCAACCAACCAACCAACCAACCGACCAACCGACCAACCGACCGACCGATAGACCGACCGACCAACCAACCAACCAAAAACCAACCCACCGACCCACAAACCCACCAACCTAACCAACCACCAACCAACCAACCAACCAACCAACCAACCAACCAACCAACCAACCAACTGACCAACCAACAAACCAACCAACCAACCAACCAACCAACCAGACAACCAACCAACCAACCAACCAAGCAAGCAACCAACCAACCAAGCAAGCAACCAACCAACCAACCAGCCAACCAACCGAGCAACCAGCAAACGCT
>CAUYUJ010021311.1:106659-141343 GCA_963575745.1 Prorocentrum cordatum
TCATCAGCATCATCATCATTACCATCACGATCACCATCATCACCATCACCACCATCATCATCATCATCATCATCAGCAGCATCACCATCATCTGCAGCAGCATCATCATCACGACAACCATTACCACCATCACCACCACCATCACCACCATGGTCATCATCAGCATCATCAGCATCGTCATCATCAGCATCATCGTCATCAATAGCATGATCATCCTTCTCATCAGCATGATCAGCATCATCACCATCATCATCATTATTACTATCATGAATACAGTCTACAACAATAAGAATACTTGTACTATGATTACACTTATAGACAATATAGAATTGCCTTTTTCTCCAAATAAGTGGCATCATCACCATCATCAACACAATCGCCACAGCATCAGCAGCATCATCATCACCAGCATCAGCAGCATCATCAACACAATCGCCACCATCGTCATTATTGCTTCTCTATCACCATCGTCCCCATGGCCCGCGTCGTCGTCGCTTCCACCATCATCCTGATCATCATCACCACAATAATCAGCATCAGCATCATCATGATCACCATCATCATGGTCATCATCAACATGATGACCACCATCACCACCGTAAGGACAATCATCACCATCCAAATCAGAATAAGCATGATCCTCATCATCATAATCATCGTCATCATCCTCATCATCGGCATCGCCGACGTCCTCTCAATCATTATCGTAATCGTCATCATCGTCATTATCATCATTGTCATCATCGTCGACATAATCGGCATCACCCTCATCATCATCATAATCCTCATCAACGTACTAATTATCACCATTCTCATCCTGGTCCTCATCCTCGCCATGGTCACGATCACCACGGAAACCTCCTTGGACGACCATACAGACCACTGAATCACGAGAGCAAGTGTGTGCACCACAAACCTCCCAATCGTCATCACAATAAGCCCTTCCACTCTCAGATTCAGAATCATCGTCATTACCATCATCATCATCATCATCATCATCATCATCATCATCATCATCATCATCATCATCATCATCATCATCATCATCCTCGTCGCCATGATCTTTTTCACCACCATCTCCCAGATACCAATGTTCACGTCTCGATCAACATATCAAACTGGCGCCCCTCTGCACCCAACCATAAAAAACACTCCTCGCAAGCACGGCAACGCTTTTACAGACGACCCGCAACGAACACACACACACACACGAATAACGAACAATGACCGCTGGCACTACCCAATCCACACAAAACAAATGGTGCTTGCCTGCTCGCTCAGCCACAATAAAAAAACATGCCCCCGAACAAGCCACAAACGGAACACGGCGGTGTGAAGCATAACTATGTCCAGCTTGTCTTGCTCCAGATAAACAAAGTTCCAAATCTACAAACCAACTCTCGCACAATCGAAAATCACACCACCTACAAATCACGCCTCGCATGACCACAACCCCGTTGCAACTCACAGTATCGCGCTCTTGCCTGGAGCGTATAGACATTGCCCAGAAAATTGCTGCGAAAGCACACCATGCAACCTGATGCAAAAGCAAAAGTCGAACAGGAAACAAAGCAACGGTAAACCGCCCCTATGTCGAATGAAACACAAGGCCCCACCAGACCACATCCACTGCCACACAAAAAAAAAAAAAAAAAACGCACACACCAGAAAAAACTCCCACTGTGAAGTAGATAAACAAATGACGGTTGCTACAGATCCTACTCCACCATACCATCATAAGGTACTCGGACGACCTAACAACCCTCCACGTTCTCCACTCGCCACGAGCGCCCAAAGCAACCAAGAAAAAAACAGCTGGAGAAACGCATTGGGATCAACCTAATAAGCTCCATCAAATTTACAGCCAACCGCGATCACAGCACTGCCACGGTGAGGGCAACCAAACTACCCATGCTGCCGGCGGAATGTTGCCCATCCACACCCAACACCCACCGGACACAGGACAAAAAACCGTGCACAGAGCACATCGGAGACCGGCTCGCGCCCACAACCATGACAGAACGATATCAGCAACTGCCACGCCCTTGCACAAAACACAAACCAGAATATACCAGTCTAGTTCTCTGGCTTGTCACTTTTTCCACCTCCCCCTCCCCCTGCACGAGGATGAAGACAATGGTGAAGACGGCGAGGGTTACTGGTGCTATACTGCAGTATATGATGGTGTGCTCGTAAAGGGGAGGTCGAGGAGGAAGAGCAGGAGGAACAGCAGGAGGAAGCGGCGGAGGACGAAGCGAGGATGCGGACGAGGAGGAGGACTCTCGATGGCAGTTTGGGGCATATTGGAGGCCTCTTGGGACCTTTTGGGGGCCTCTCGGGGGTGTTGTGAGGGCGTACTGGGGCCTCCCAGTGTGGTTTCGAGGTGGGCGGTTCGAATGTCCATTCGGGTTTCCCGTCTGGGCCCCCCGGGGCCCCATCTTGGGGCCATCTTGGGCCGTCTTGAAGCATCTGGGGCCGTCTTAGAACCCTCTTGGACCATCTTGTGGCTCTTTTGACAGCTCATCGGGCTATCCTGGGGCGATTTTGGGGGCGTCTTGGGCCGTTTGGGAACGTCGGGAAGCCCTCTTGGGGCCGTCCTGGGGCCATTTAGGGCCATCATGAAGGCCTCTTGCGCCATCGTGTGGCCTTCTTGGAGGCCTCTTGGGCCATCCTGGGGCGATTTCGGGGGCGTCTTGGGCCGTCTTGGAGCGTCGGGAAGCCGAATACGTAACAACGCCAGGATCGCAGACAACAAACAGAAAAAAGGTGTTTTGCCGATTGGGGTCCTCTCGAGGCCTCCTTGGGCGTCTTAAAGGCGTCTGCGGCCGTCTGCCACGGCCCAGTCCCTGCCCAGAAGCACGAAGCACCTCCGTTCGGCGCAATGCACGACGCTGGCGCCGCCAGCTCCAACTAGAGGCCTCCTAGATGGGGTCGGAGTTGATGGGGTCGGAGGATCGCGCCGCATCGCCGATACATCGGCGATGCATCGGCGATGCATCGGCGAAGCACCGGCGATGCATCGTCGACGTCGGCGATGCATCGGCGACGCCGACGTGAAGCAAATGGGGTTCCACATCGAGCGGCACCGGAGATGTACTGTCTAGGCGATGCGACGCGATGCTCCGACCCCATCTGTTCCGACCCCATCTAGGAAGCCTAGACCAACGGGCCTGGGCGCAACAGCGTCGCCGGCAATGGCGTCTGCACAGCCCCCGCAGGCCTGGCGCCCCACCCGCAGGAGCGGCGCTTGCGGCGCCTTCGACGCCGGCCTGTCTGCCGCCGTCAGCGCCCCCCGCAGAAGCCGCGGCCGAACGCACACCCAGCGGCGATGCCTGAGGCCCCATCGGCGGAGCGGGCTCCGACCTCTGATGCGGGGAAGCGCCATCATTGCGCTGGTCAGCATGGTTCGCGCCCGCCGCGCCGCTCTCTGCCGGGGGACCGACCCCCGCGCCCAACCCGCACTCCTGCGCCCCCGCCCGAGCAACTGCGAAGCTTCTCTCTGCCATCTCCGCAAACCGGCGAACTCCGTCACGAACCCGCGCAGGCGGGCACCTCTCCAGGATGTCCCAGGAAGGCAGGTCGCACACGAAACCGCGACGGGCCACGCGAGCGCGGTGAAGCATCACATACAGGCGCAGCCACCAATCGTCGGGCAACATGTTGCGGCCCCCGTCCACGCCGAGCCCCCGCGCGGCTTGCACTGCGCGAGCGCGCACGGGCACCAGGGGAATTTGATATCTCGCCACAGCGCGCTTGCGATACATTCGGCGGCCATTCTCTCTGTCATGCGCGCTGAACTTTTGCGGGCGCTCGCGCGCCGCCATCTGCGCAACCACTTCGCCAAAGCTCCCATGGAAATCATATAAATTGACGACGACGCATCGCGGCGCCATATGGCAGCGGCACTATCCGAGCCCGCGCGCTTCGCGGGCCGCATGCGCGCTCCAGTCTGCAGCGGGAGTCTCGAACTCGCGCGGGCAAACTCTCGCCCCCACCACCGCGCCCACCGCGCCCTGCGCGCCCACCGCGCCCTGCGCAGACAGCCCTGCCACCAGACGCACGCGCACGCAGCGGCACAGAGGGCACATGCCGAAGCAGCGCCCACGGCCGCTGATGTTCGTCGCCTGCAGCACACTCATGTAATCGTCCATTGATCGGTCCCGGTCGGGCACATCCACGGCCGGCACGCACAGCAGCATCTGCCCCTTCACATCTGCCTCGCGCACGGTCCAGCACTGGACCTGCCGACGCACAGCGTCCCATCCGATGGCCATCTCGAACCCGTCGCGTACACCGCGCTGCTTCAGCCGCTCGTCTCTCCCACCCGGCCGCACCGCCTTCTTCTACTGAGGCGCGAGCGCGCACCCATTCCGCATGGTCTCCAGGCATCCTGCACGAAGTTGCATGTCCTGAGCGGCGCGACAAGGCGACCCATGAAACGACGAGCTGGATACAAGAACGCGCAACGATTCGCGCCAAGAAGAACTTCGCCAGCCCAACGGGCCAGTGGCGCGCTGAGATCTCCAGCAACTGCGCACAGTATCTACGTCGCGAGCACGGAGCGACCCCTGGGCGGCCCCGGACGAAATGTGCACCGCGCGGTCCCAGGCCAGCTCGGGTCAGGGATCCCCCGCCGGGTCGTCGAGTCGGGCGGGCGCCGCCCTCAAGGCCCTCCAGAAGGCTCCCCAAGAAAAGCCAAGAGGCCCCCAAGAGGCCCCCATGATAGAAGAAGAAGGCTCCCAGATGCCACAAGATCGCTCCAAGATGCCTGAGATTGCCCCCGGGCGACCCAAGAGGCTTCCAAAAGCACTCCCACGAGGGCCCCAAGATGTAAAATGCATTGATCTCCATTGTGTTTTGGACAGATTTGGGCGACTCCCCTTTTCGGCCCCCCGACGCCTCAAGACGGCCCAAGAGGTCCCCAAGATCGCCCCAAGAGGGTCTAAGAGGCCCCCAAGAGAGCCCCACGACGGCCCAGGAGGGCTCCAGGACCGCCCAGAGCGACTCCAAGACGGCGCAAGAAGGCCCCAATAACAGAGGGCGCGCCGCTGGATCCCCCAAAGGGGAGTGGGGGGGGGGGTCGGACCCCCCCCCCCCCCCTTGCCCGAGCCGTCGTCGGCGACCCCCCCCCCCCCCCCCCTTTCCCGAACCGTCGTCGGCGACCCCCCCCCCCCCCTTTCCCCGGCTCGCGCCCCGGCTCCGGAACCCCCATCCCTACCACCCCCGCCCCGACCCCCCGAAGCCCTAACCTCTAACCCAAACCCTGCACCCTAATCCATAATCCCTGACCCGAAGCCAAAACCCTAACCGTAGACCTAACCCTGACCCCAAACCCTAACACTAAGCCTAGCCCTAACCTAAGCTCTAAACCTGAACCCTTAACCCTAGCCCTCAACCCTAATCCCTAACCTCAACCCTACCCCTCACCCTAAACCCTAAACCCTAACCCTAACCCTAAACCCTAACCTCAACCCCAACCCTGACCCTAAACCTTAAATCTCTAATCCTTATACTTAATAAATCCTAAATCCTTCAAAACCGGTCGCTGTGCAAACCGGCCTCCATCCTATGCAAAAAAAAACACCATTTCCTGATCATGCGCTCTGAAAACGATGTTTTTTACAATGGATCGTGACCGGGTCTATCCGCGGGCTGGGCTGATCCCTGACAAAAAACACTATATCCTTATCATGCGCATCGAATTTATCAGAATCCTATGTTTTTCATACGTTTCGTGCCCAACCCGGGTCGCGGGCGTGGATGCGTACCGGAGCTTATCCCTGGTAAAAAATACTATAACCTTAACATCCTGCTCTTGCAAGATGTGTCCGCGCTCATATTCCATTGCAAAAATACGACAAAGTGCACACGCGCGCGCGGCGGCCCCGTATGCGTACCGGAGTTTTATAGTGTAAAACATATTATAAACTGAAGATTCTGTCTTTGCAAGATGTGCGCATGGTACTATTCCATTGCGAAAAATACAACAAAGTGCACAAGCGCGCGGCGGCCGCGCGATCATGGCCAACTCCTTTGGAAATTTTGATGTTTTCTTTCAGCAGTGGTGCTATGCGACAGCCACGCTAGAGGCTGCGGTTATCCAGATGTTGTGGAACTCGCCTTTGTGCTAATCTATGTTATGCTGGCATAGCATACGAGAGGCGTTGCATAGCAAAGCGCGTTGAGGTCGGGCGAACCCTAGAGTCCGCCCGACCCGAACCGACCCGCTTGTTAGGGTTCACGCGTGTCCAGTGCATACGCACCATACTTTAATGTCCCGCCCGCCCGACCCGACCCGCCCGTTAGGGTCCGCCCGACCCGACCCGACCGCCCCGTTAGGGTCCGCCCACCCGACCCGATCCGACCCGCCCGTCAGGGTTCACGCGTGTCAAGTGCACACGCACCATACTTTAATGCCCCGCCCGCCCGACCCGACCCGCCCGCTAGGGTCCGCCCGACCCGACCCGACCCGCCCGTTAGGGTCCGCCCGCCCGACCCGACCCGCTTGTTAGGGTTCACGCGTGTCAAGTGTACACGCACCATACTTGAATGTCCCGCCCTCCCGACCCAACCCGCCCGTTAGGGTCCGCCCGACCTGACCCGACCCGCCCGTTAGGGTCCGCCCGCCCGACCCGACCCGACCCGCCCGTTAGGGTCTCCCGCGCGCGCGCGCGGCCGCCGCCTCTTTGCTAAGCGCTTGCTCCCAGGCTTGCTATGGTATGCTATGCTATGCTACAACCACGGTATAACATGAGAGGAGAGATGATCTTTATGTGGGGGTGGAGATGCGGGGGGGATTGATAGCCACCGCAGGTGAGTGCCTATGCAGGTAGGTATTCCTGGCCTTGCCCTGTTAGACCCTAAACCCGAGCCCTAAACCCTAAACCCGAACCCTAAACCCTAACCCTAACCCTAAACCCTAACCCCCAAAACCCTACACCCTAAACCCTGGCCCTAAACCCTAACCCTAACGCTAACCCTAACCCCATACACCCTAATCCTTAACCCTAACCCTAACCCTAAACTCTAGCCCTAACCCTAACCCTAAACCTTAACCCTAACCCTAAACCCTATGACCTAACCCTAAACCTTAACCCTAACCCTAAACCCTGAACCCTAAACCTTAACCCTAAACCCGAACCCGAACCCTAACCCTAAACCCTCACCCTAACCCTAACCCTAAACCTTAACCCTCAACACAAACCATACCCCTAACCCTAAACCCCACCCCTAACCCTAAACCCTAAACCCTAACCCTAAACCCTAACCCTAACCCTAACCCTAAACCCGAACCATTAACCCTAACCGTAACCCTAAACCCTAGCCCTAACCCTAACCCTAAACGCTAACCCGAACCCTAAACCCTAAGAACTAACCCTAACCCTAACCCTAACCCTAATCCCTAAACCCTAACCCTAAACCCTAAACCCTAAACCCTAACCCTAACCCTAAACCCTAACCCTAACCCGAACCCTAATCCTACACCTTAACCCTGACCCTAACCCTAAACCCTAACCCAACCCTAAACCCTAAACCCTAACCCTAAGCCCGAACCCTAACCCTAACCCTAAACCTTAACCCTAACCCTAACCCTAAACCCTAACCCTAACCCTAATCTTAACCCTACCCCTAAACCATAAAGCCCAATCCTCACCCTAAACCCGAACTCTAAACCCTAACCCGAACCCTAAACCCTGACCCCATCAACCCTAACCCTAAACCCTAATGCCTAACCCTAACCCTAAGCCCTAACCCCTAACCCTAACCACCCTAAACTATAGCCCTAACCCTAACCCTAAACCTCAACCCTAACCCTAAACCATATGACCTAACCCTAAACCTTAACCCTAACCCTAAACCCTCAACCCTAAACCTTAACCCTAAACCCGAACCCGAACCCTGACCCTAAACCGTCACCCTAACCCTAACCCTAAACCTTAACCCTCAACACAAACCATACCCCTTAACCCTAAACCCGAACCCTAACCCTAAACCCTAAACCCTAACCCTAAACCCTAACCCTAACCCTAACCCTAATCCCTAACCCTTAACCCTAACCGTAACCCTAAACCCTAGCCCTAGCCCTAACCCTAACCCTAAACGCTAACCCTAACCCTAAACCCTAAGAACTAACCCTAACCCTAACCCTAACCCTAATCCCTAAAACCTAACCCTAAACCCTAAACCCTAAACCCTAACCCTAACCCTAGACCCTAACCCTAACCCTAAACCTAATCCTACACCTGAACCCTGACCCTAACCCTACACCCTAACCCAACCCTAAACCCTAAACCCTAACCCTAAACCCTAACCCTAACCCCAACCCTAAACCTTAACCCTAACCCTACCCCTAAAACCTAACCCTAACCCTAAAACCTAACCCTAACCCTAATCTTAACCCTACCCCTAAACCATAAAGCCCAATCCTCACCCGAAACCCGAACCCTAAACCCTAACCCGAACCCTAAACCCTGACCCCTCAACCCTAACCCTAAACCCGAATGCCTAACCCTAACCCTAAGCCCTAACCCCTAACCCTAACCCTAAACCCTAAACCTCGCTCGCCCCGGACCCCTGCGGAAAGGCGGGGAGGGGGGTGGGGGCCCCCCCCCCCCTGTCAAAGGGAGGGGGGGGGGGTCGACCCCCCCCCCCCCCCTTAAAGGACGGGAGGGGGGGAGGGGGTTCTCGGATCCCCCCCCCCCCCCCCCCCTTAAGAGGGGGAGGGGAGGGGGGGGGGGGGGGGGGGTCCCTGGAGCACACCCCCCCTTTTAAAGTCCAAGGTGATCCACTGGCGCTCTTTCCCCAATAACGCCCCAAGATAGGCCGCAGTGGGGAAACACGAAACAGCATGTCGAGCCCTCGGCGCAAGCAGCCCCCTGGAAGTCCCCAGAGGGCCCCAAGATCCGCAAAAAGGCTCCAGGTTAAGACGTCCCCGAAACCCTCGGAGAACTCCCCGGAGCGCCCCGTGCACTGGCTCCGGGCGCGAGAAAAAGAGCCGGCGGAGTGAGCGAAGCGATAAAATATTGCTTGCCCGTTCCGAACGCTCTCGTCGACCCCGCTCGGCTCAACGCGGCCCAGGAAGGGAAACCGCCTGCCCGACCCGGCAAAGGGACCCAGCTGATAAATGTTACTAGAAACCATACAATCGGCACTTCACCCATCATGTAACCCCGCCCCATGCACAAGTCCACGTCGCAGCCCTCTCGCGCCCTGTGAGCTCTGCTCATGCGGAAAGAGGCCGCGCCGAGGAGCGCAGGCGGCACCATGGACACGTCATCGGCGATGACGGCCTCCACCTCGTTCATGCGATCAGCGAAATCAATGTCAACCTTCTGCCGCGAAAGCCGATCGAGCTTCAGTAATTGCTGCGCATTCAACCCGACAGCGCCATGAATCGTCCGGCCACCAATCACACGCGCAGCGCCATTGGGCGAGGCCACGGGGAGCTCAGACCCCTCCGAGAACAAATCCCACGACAGGCGTCGCAGCAGAGACACCATCTCGGTCTTCCCAGTCCCGCCCTTTCCAGTCATCAAGATAGCCATCTGCTCCACTGGCCGTGGGCTTTCTCCACGGGCCACCGCGTCCTTCCAAGCCACGATAGCCCCATCTGGCCAACAACCAGCGCGCGCGTAAACCCAATCAGTTTCTTACCATATTCGGTGCAATATGGCACGCTGCAATTCTCTAGGCCTCTGCGCGCTGCTCGGCGCGCTGCTGGCACTCCGGCCCTCCTTTCTCTGCGAGTGGATCTGGGCGACGCAGTGCCGGGAGCGATAGGAAGAGGGACGGCTTTTTTGCAAGCAGGCCCTGCAAAAGGAGCTCGAGGCCAACGGCCCGCAAGACAAACACAAGCACGTAACAACAGCAGAGAAAAGCGCCATGCATAGCTACATGATTTCGCCAATTTTCAATGTTCGCTAGCATTGCGCACGATGCGCGCAAGGCCCCAGCGCTTTTCTTACATGTCCTTGCAGCCCGCGCCTCTGTCTTACACGGGCTGGCCGATCCATCTGCATTGGAGGTCTTCAGCGGCACGCACCAATGCGAAGGCGAAATTACAAGGCAAGGCATTTCCGATCTGCTTGTAAGCTGCTTTGTCAAAGGGGTAATTTGATGGGAAAGTGCGTAGGCGGGCCGCCTCCGAAATCGCAAGTCTGCGCAGGTATCCTGGCACGCTCGGGCACACTTTCTTGAGACCCTTGTCCTGCTGCTACACGAGATCCTGGTGGAACCCGACAAACCAGCTTTCTTCTCCATCAAAGACTTGTTGTTCGTCGATGATGGGCGTTTGGTTACCGCCCATGGAAGCAGTCAAAGTTGGACTACGCCGATTTGAACCGATTGGGCGACCCTTCACATTGAAGAGCACGCCCGCACATGGGCTCCAGCGCAGCACAGGATTCTCTGCCACGACATTCTTGGCCGCGCTGCCCAGCGGGTTCGTCCCGGAACCAGCTCGCCCCAGGGTCCTTAGCACATCGTCACTCGTCTGAGCACGCTTGCGGCGTCGGCTCAAAACCCTTAAAAATGCTCGGGTGGCCTAACCTCCCGCCGCGCAAGAACCCCACCAAGCTGAGCCTCCCCCTCGCCTGCGGAACATCGAAGTCCTTGCAATTCACGACTTCCGTAGCGCACGAACATCCTAGCTTCTCTGCACACTTCATGAGAGCTGCGAGAAGCGGGCGGAGACGACGTTCCTTGTTGAGGCTTTTCACGTTCTCCATAAGAAAACAAAGTGGGCGCAACTCCTCAACAACGCCCAGGAAAACGTGTATGAGATCGTTTCGAACGTCGGTCTGACTCATCTTGCCCGCATGAGAGAAACCTTGCCAAGGCGGACCCCAGAAACGCAGTCAGGAGTGCAAGCGAGCCCCTTAGGAATGGAATTGCTCCCGGGTCCAGTGGCCCGCCAGTTCTAGGGTTGGTCGCCCTGGAATGGGATTTCTCCCTCTCTGCCGTCGGTGAGCAGTTTAACGACATGCTCAGGTCAAAATAACCCAGGCCAAAACCCGAGCCCGAGCCTAGGCCCGGGCCGGGGCCTGAGCCCGAGCCCGAGCCCGAGCCCAAGCCCGAGACCGAGCCCGAGCCCAAGCCCGGGCCAGGGACCGAGCCCGCGCCCGAGCCCGAGCCCGAGCCCGAGCCCGAGCCCCAGCCCGAGTCCGAGCCCGAGCCCGAGCCCGAGCCCGAGCCCGAGCCCGAGCCCGAGCCCGAGCCCGAGCCCGAGCCCGAGCCGAGCCCGAGCCCGAGCCCGAGCCCAAGCCCAGGCCCAAACCCGAGCTCGAGCCCAGGCCCGAGCCCGAGCCCCAGCCCGAGTCCGAGCCCGAGCTCGAGCTCGAGCTCGAGCCCGAGCCCGAGCCCGAGCCAGATCCCAAGCCCGAGCCCAAACCCGAGCGAAAGCCCGAGCCCCAGCCCGGGCCCGAGCCCGAGCCCGAGCCCAAGCCCGCACCCAAGCCCGAGCCCGAGCCCGAGCCCGAGCCCGAGCTCGAGCCCGAGCCCGAGCCCGAGCCAGCCCGAGCCGAACAGCCCGAGCCCAAGCCCGAGCCCGAGCCCGAGCCAGAGCCCGAGCCCGAGCCAGCGCCCGAGCCCGAGCCCGAGGCCGAGCCCGGAGCCCGAGCCAGAGACACTGAGAAACACAGACAAGGAGTACACATAGATATATACAGAAAAGCACATGAACATAGGGACACAAAAGACAGACAGATACACAGATACACAGACAGACACACAGGCACACAGACACGCAGACAGACAGACACCTAACAGAGAGACAGAAAAACACACGGAGACAGATACGTAGGCATAAACACAAACACAGACTCACATGCACACAAGCACAGAGACACCCAGACAGACAGAGAACAGGCACAAGACAGACATCCAGACACACAGAAAGACAGATATTCAGACACTGGCACAGAGCAACACAGACGAAACACAGACACACGGACCCACAGAGACAGAAAGACTGCAGAGGCACAGAGACACACAGACTAACAGACACACAGAGAGAGAGACCCACAGACAGACAGAGAGACAGGTATACTGAGAGCACAGAGATCGTTACAAGGTTGACAGTTCACGGCTGGCGCGAGTAGAACAAAGCACACAGGCAGACAGACACAGACAGACAGACAAAGACCAACATATACACACACTGCCTTCTGAAACACAGACGCATAGGCGTCAGCGTTCGAGCCCGCGTGCGCGCCTACGCCTGCGGCCTGCGTCCATGCCTGAGCTCAGGCTCGAGCGCGAGCTGCCGGAATCGAGCCTCAGCCGGAGGCTCTGTGCCTCTGATATATAAGCAAAGCCAGAGCACTTTGTCCTGAGCTAGATAAGAAACTACTCAGATTCCTCAATCCGAGCTTAATTGCAACTTTGACTGTGGAGAAAAAGGCTCGATTCTGAATCTGGAGTTGAGGGCTGATATATTGCGCAAGCAGTGAACTGTCTACATTCAGACGAGTAACAATGCTCAGCATGAAAGCAGAGAGATCTCTAAATTATTTTCTTACGAGCAAAATAATGTGTTCGCTTTCTCGTCTGAGTTTACAATTTTGTTTGGGCAATTAAATACTCGCTAGAGCTGAGATGTGTTTTCCTTTTAGTTTAGAAACTACTGCGAGCCGCTTCGAACCCAAATCTCAAGAATCAATACTCTAAATCTTCTAATACTCGGATTAAAAATCTGCTTTCTCAAAATGAACTGTTGATCGTCTTTCAAAAAAAAAATACAAAACCACCCAAAAGTTGCCAGATTGTTCGCCTCGGCTGTCAATCTGATCACCGCCGGGAACCTGCTAGAGCGCCTGCATCCGCGAGAAAGCTCAGCATCGAAGCGGAAGCTTCTGGGAGCTTTTCTACAGAAAAAATCAAGTTGATAATTTTCGGAGTCAACATGAAGTCGGTTGCTCCAAGTGAACTGGTACTGAAAATCACTCTAGAGAGCTGAGCTGCTCAGGGAACGAAGTTTATATCTCAATGCTCGGAGTAAAAATCTGCTTTCTCAAAATGAATTGTCAAATATCTTTCAAAAAATTACAAAACCACCCAAAAGTTGCCACATTGTCCGCCTCGGCCGGGTGGGCCAACTAGCTCTACCCCGCGCCGGAATTCCTCTAGCTCATCGATAACGAAGAGCTATACGAGGTATTCCTCTTAGCTCATCTCGTCGAAGAGCTCTACGAGGTACCCGGATAGCGAAGCCAAGCGCGGAACGTCGCACGGGAACCTCTGCCAGGCCGTCTGAAACGATGCGCGGGACTGGCGCCGGCGGTGAACCGTCAACCAAGTCACCGCCGGGAACCTCGTAGAGCTCCTTCCACTGGTAAGAGTGCTCAGAATCGACACCAAGTCAAAAAAATAGAGATTTTTCGAAAATCATCATTTCGATTTTTTCGATATTCATATTCGCTCAGTTCCCGGAAGTCAACTCATGCAAAAATGTATCGAAGCAGCTGAGCTGCTGTCAGGGAGGAGTTTATATGCCAATGCTTGTCAAATATCTTTGAAAAAGTTGCAAAACCACCCAAACTGGACGCCGGCGGTAAACCGTCAACCTTGGTTACCGCCGGGAGACTCGTAGAGCTTCCAGCTCGACTGAAGTTGATAACACGGAGACCTAGCAACATTCCGACTCATATTAAATATTTTATTTCCTCTCAATGCGACAGGCGGGCGCGTCTTGTCTGCGAGTCGACTTCTATCATTACCAGCCCTGCAGCCCCCTACAGCCCGAGTTAAGTGCAGAAAACTGACAGCTCCTCTCAGGATGACTCCAATTACAGTAGTTTTGCAGACCTAATTCGGGCAGCAGACAAGTTCCGAGCTCTGGTTTCTGCAGACGGATGATGTCTCTAAATCGATGGCTGTCCCCAGGAGCACTGTAGCCTCCCTAGCAATACCGACAGCACTTCTCAGGATGACTCGAACAATACGAATAGTTTTGCACCTAGCTCGGGCAGCAGGCCAAGTTCAGTGCTCTTGAGTCAACGAACAATGGCGCCTGGTGATTTCCAATAGATTTCTGTGACTACGAGCTCTGTAGCTGCCCTATGGCTCGAGTTAGGTACAGAAAACCGAGGGCGCCTATCAAGATGACCCAAATAATACGAATAGGTTTGCGACCCCAGCTCGGCTAGCAGACCGAGTTCAGACCTCTAGATTTAACAGGCGAACGCGCCTAATGGTTCTGACTGCGATAGGTGTGCTTGCCAGCTCTGTAGCTGTTTTACAGCTCGAGTTAAGACCAGAAAACCGAGAGTTTCTGTCAAGTTGACTCGAATAATACAAACAGGTTTGCGACCCTAGCTCGGCTCACAGACCGAGTTCAGACCTCTGGATTCAACAGGCGAACGCGCCTCATGTTTCTGAGTGCGATAGGTGTGCTTACCAGCACTGTAGCTGCCCTGGAGCTCGAGTTATGTTCAGAAAACCGACAGCGCGTATCAAGATGACTCGAAACGGGCGTTCCCGCCACAGTGCTTTTTGGCCTTCAAAGTTACCCGATCGAGCTGAGATCAAGATGGCGAGAGGGAATAAGATCGAATATCATGGGAAAAAATACTAGAGCTCTAACGAATGGTCAAATTTCGAGAACGAAATTTTCAACCGACCAAAAGTCACCAAAAGGTCCGTCGAGATTTTTCTTGCCAACTAGCTCTGGGACGCGCCGGAATTACTGGGCGCCGGCGGTAAACCGTCAACCTTTCTTACCGCCGGGGGACTCGTAGAGCTTCCTGACAATATATAATGTGGAACGAATTTCAGAGAACGACCAGTTTTCAGCCCAAGCGATTATGAACCTCCAAAGATGACTCTAACAAAACAAACAAACAGTTTTCCAATCGAGCTCGAGTATGAAACCGAGTTCAGACCTCTGAATGCGACAGGCGGACGTGTCTCATGTCTGCGGATCGATTTCTGTGATTACCAGCTCTGCAGCCCATACAGTATGAGTTAAGTGCAGGAAACCGAGAGTGCCTCGCAGATTTCGTTCGAGCAGCAGACCGAGTTTCGAGCGATCGGTTCGACGAACGGACGCTCCTGATGTCTCGAAATCGATTCCTGTGACCAGCAGAGCTATAGCCCTCCCCCAGCACGATTTATGTACAGAAAACCGAGAGCACTTCTCAAGATGACTCGAACAATACGAATGGGTTCGCGAACCTAGCTCGGAGAGAAGGCCGATTTCAGAGCTCTTGATGCAACAGACGTACGCGCCTGATAAGTCTCAATCGATTTCTGTTAGTATGAGCTCTGTGGCTGCCCTATAGATCGAGTTAAGTACGAAAAACCGAGAGCGTCTGCTACAATGACTCAAATAATACGAATAGGTTTGCGACCCTAGCTCGGCTAGCAGACCGAGTTCAGACCTCTGGATTCAACAGGCGAACGCGCCTGATCATTCTGAACGCATTAGCTGTGCTGACCAGCTCCGTAGGTGTCCTGGAGCTCGAGTTATCTTGAGAAAACCGACAGCAGAGCTGGTAATCACAGGAATCGATCCGCAGACATCAGACGCGTCCGCCTGTCGCATGCAGAGGTAACTCGTAGAGCTTCCCTTAGCAAGTTATTGCTGGAAGCTTAAGAGTAATTCCGGGGAGCTGGAGAGCTAGTTGGCAAGAAAAATCTCGACGGACCTTTTGCTGATGACTTTTGGTCGGTTGAAAATTTTGTTCTCAAAATTTGACCATTCGTTAGAGATCTAGTATTTTTTCCCATGATATTCGATCTTATTCTCGCCATCTTGATCTCAGCTCGATCAGGTAACTTTGAAGGTCAAAAAGCAGGCAGGCGGGAACGGCCGTTTCGAGTCATTTTGATACGCGCTGTCGGTTTTTCCGAGGTAACTCGAGCTTCAGGACAACTACGTAATGCATTCAGAATGATCAGGCGCGTTCGCTTGTTCAATCTAGAGGTCTGAACTCGGTCCGCTAGCCGAGCTAGGGTCGCAAACCTATTCGTATTATTCGGGTCATTGTAGCAGACACTCTCGTTTTTCGTACTTAACTCGATTCGTAGGGCAGCCACAGAGCTGATAATCACAGAAATCGATTGAGAATTATCAGGCGCGTTCGTCTGTTGAATCATGAGCTCTGAACTCGGCCAGCTGCCCGAGCTTGGTTCGCGAACCTATTGGTATTGTTCGAGTCATCTTGAGAAGTGCTCTTGGTTTTCTGCACTTAACTCAGGCTGTATGGGGGGCTGCAGAGCTGGTAATGACAGGAATCGATCCGCAGACATCAGACGCGTCCGCCTGTCGCATTCAGAGGTCTGGAACTCGGTTTCACACTCCCCCCCCCCCCGCGCTCGCTTGCAAACTGTTTGCTTGTATTTGTTCTAGAGTGTTCTTGAGAGGGCTCTATAATCGCTTGGGATGAAAAACTAGTCGTTTTTAAGTGCAGAAAACCGAGAGTACCTCTCAGGGTGACTCGAATAATACAACAGTTTCGCGAATCTCGTTCGAGCAGCAGACCGAGTTCCGAGCTCTCGGTTCGACGAACGGACGCGCCTGATGTCTCGAAATCGATCCCTGTGACCAGCAGCACTGTAGCCCTCCCCTAGCACGATTTAAGTAGAGAAAACCGAGAGCACTTCTCAAGAGGACTCGAACAATACCAATAGGTTCGCGAACCTAGCTCGGGGAGCAGGCCGAGTTCAGAGCTCTTGATTAAACAGACGAACGCGCCTGATAATTCTCAATCGATTTCTGTGATTATCAGCTCTGTGGCTGCCCTACGGATCGAGTTAAGTACGAAAAACCGAGAGCGTCTGCTACAATGACTCGAATAATACGAATAGGTTTGCGACCCTAGCTCGGCTAGCAGACCGAGTTCAGACCTCTCGATTCAACAGGCGAACGTGCCTGATCATTCCGAATGCATTAGCTGTGCTGACCAGCTCTGTAGTTGTCCTGAAGCTCGAGTTATCTTGAGAAAACCGACAGCCCGTATCAAGATGACTCGAAACGGCCGTTCCCGCCTGCCTGCTTTTTGGCCTTCAAAGTTACCCGATCGAGCTGAGATCAAGATGGCGAGCGGGAATAAGATCGAATATCATGGGAAAAAATACTAGAGCTCGAACGAATGGTCAAATTTCGAGAACAAAATTTTCAATCGACCAAAAGTCAGCAAAAGTTCCGTCGAGACTGGGCGCCGGCGGTAAACCGTCAACCTTTCTTACCGCCGGGGGACTCGTAGAGCTTCCTGACAATATATAATGTGGAAAAGGATTTCAGAGAACGACTAGTTTTCCAGACCATAGACCCCTCAAGATGACAGTTTTCCAATCGAGCTCGAGTATGAGACTGAGTTCAGATCTCTGAATGCGACAGGCGGACGCGTCTGATGTCTGCAGATCGATTCCTGTGATTACCAGCTCTGCAGCCACCAATACGGCCGGAGTTAAGTGAAGAAAACCGAGAGTACCTCTCAGGATGACTCGAATAATACAACAGTTTTGCGGATCTCGTTCGAGCAGCAAACCGAGTTCCGAGCTCTCGGTTCGGCGAACGGGCGCGCCTGATGTCTCGAATCGGTTTCTCTGACCAGCAGCACTGTAGCCCCCCCCCCCCAGCACGATTTAAGTACAGAACCGAGAGCACTTCTCAAGATGACTCGAACAATACCAATAGGTTCACGAACCCAGCTCGGGGAGCAGGCCGAGTTCAGAGCTCTTGATTCAACAGACGAACGCGCCTGATAATTCTCAATCGATTTCTGTGATTATCAGCTCTGTGCCTGCCCTACAGATCGAGTTAAGTACGAAAAACCGAGAGCGTCTACTACAATAATTCGAATAATACGAATAGGTTTGCGACCCTAGCTCGGCTAGCAGACCGAGTTCAGACCTCTGGATTCAACAGGCAAACGCGCCTGATCATTCTGAACGCATTAGCCGTGCTGACCAGCTCTGTAGGTGTCCTGAAGCTCGAGTTATCTTGAGAAAACCGACAGCGCCTATCAATGACTCGAAACGGCCGTTCCCGCCCGTGTGCTTTTTGGCCTTCAAAGTTACCCGATCGAGCTGAGATCAAGATGGCGAGCGGGAATAAGATCGAATATCATGAGAAAAAATACTAGAGCTCTAACGAATGGTCAAATTTTGAGAACGAAATTTTCAACCGACCAAAAGTCACCAAAAGGTCCGTCGAGATTTTTGTTGCCAACTAGCTCTCCAGCTCCCCGGAACTGGGCGCCGGCGGTAAACCGTCAACCTTGGTTACCGCCGGGGAACTCGTAGAGCTTCCAAGCTCTAAGTTGAGAAAACCGAGAGCAGCTACCAACATTCCAACTCATATCGAATGATATTATAGTTTCGCAAACCTGTTTCGAGCAGCAGACCAAGTTTTGAGCTCTCGAATCGACCAACGAACGCGCCTGATATGTGCAAATCGATTTCTATGACCCGCAGCACTGCAGCCCTCACCCAGCTCGAGTTCAGTGCAGAAAATGGAGAGCACTTTTCACGATGATTCGGACAATGCGAATAGTTTCGCGAGCCTAGCTCGGGCAGCAGGCCGAGTTCAGAGCTCTCGATACAACAGACAAACGCGCCCGATGATTCTCAATCGAATTCTGTGACTGTAGGCTCTGTAGCTGCCTACAGCTCGAGTTAAGTACAGAAAATACCGAGATCGTTTGTCAAGATGACTCGAATAATACGAATAGATTTGCAGACCTAGCTCGGCTAGCAGACAGAGTTCGGACCTCTGGAGTCAAGAGGCAAACGCACCTGATGATTCTGAGTGCGATAGTGTGCTTACCAGCACTGTAGCTGCCCTGGAGCTCGAATTAAGTATAAAATACCCACCACGCGTATCAAGTTGACTCGAATAGTACGAATAGGTTTGCGGACCTAGCTCGGCTAGCAGACCGAGTTCAGACCTATCGATTGGACAGGCGAACGCGCCTAATGATTTTGAGTGCGATAGGTGTGCTTACCAGCACTGTAGCTCCCAAAAGCTCGAGTTAAATAGAAAATACCGACAAAGCGTATCAAGTTGACTCGAATAATACGAATAGGTTTGCAAACCTAGCTCGGCTAGTAGACCGAGTTCAGACCTATGGATTCGAGGGACAAACGCGCCTGATTATTCTGAGTGCGATAGGTGTGCTTACGAGCACTGTAGCTACCCTACAGCTCTAGTAAAGTAGAAAATACCGACAACGCGTATCAAGTTGACTCGAATAATACCAATAGGTTTGCGGACCTAGCTCGGCTACCAGACCGAGTTCAGACCTCTGGTTTGAACAGGCGAACGCGCCTGATGATTCTGAGTGCGATACCTGTGCTTACCAGCTCTGAAGCTGGTCTACAGCTCGAGTTAAGTACAAAATACCGACAGCGTGTATCAAGATGACTCGAAACGGCCGATCCCGCCAGTGTGCTTTTTGGCCTTCAAAGTTACCCGATCGAGCTGAGATCAAGATGGCGAGCGGGTATAAGATCGAATATCACGGGAAAAAATACTAGAGCTCTAACGAATGGTCAAATTTTGAGAACAAAATTTTCAACCGAGCAAAAGTTGTCAAAAGTTCAGTTCTTTTTTTTCGAGCCAACTGGGCGCCGGCGGTAAACCGTCAACCTTTGTTACCGCCGGGGACTCGTAGAGCTTCCTACCTTGATGTTAGTTGAGAAAACCGCGCATCTAACATTCCGACTTATAGTAAATATTTGTTGACCTCTGAATGCGACAGGTGGACGCGTCTGATGTCTTCGAATCGACTTCTGTCACCAGCCCTGCCGCCCCCCTACAGGCCCGAGTTAGGTGCAGAAAACCGACAGCACTTTTGAGAATGACTCGAACAATATAGAAGTTGTGCCGATCTAATTTGTACAGCAGACCGAGTTCCGAGCTCTGGATCCAACAGGCGGACGAACACCCCTGATGATTCTGAGTGCGATAGGCGTGCTTACCAGCACTGTAGCTGCCCTGCAGCTCGGAATAAGTACAAAATACCCACCACGCGTATCAAGTTGAATCGGATAATACGAAGAGGTTTGCGCACGTAGCTCGGCTAGCAGACCGAGTTCAAACCTATGTATTCGTCAGGCGAACGCGCCTGATGATTCTGAGTGCGATAGCTGTGCTAACCAGCACTGTAGCTGCCCTACAGCTCGAGTTAAGCAGGAAACACCGACAACACGTATCAGGTTGACTCGAATAATACGAATAGGTTTGCGGACCTGGCTCGACAAGCAGACCGAGTTCAGACCTATGGAGTCGACAGGCGAACGCGCCTGATAATTCTGAGTGCGATAGGTGTGCTTACCAGCACTGTAGCTGCCCTACAGCCGAGTTCATAGAAAATACCGACAACGCGTATCAAGTTGACTCAAAGAATACGAATAGGTATGCGGGCCTAGCTCGGCTGGCAGACCGAGTTCAGACCTCTGGATTCAACAGGCGAACGCGCCTGATGATTCTGAGTGCGATAGCTGTGCTTACCAGCTCTGTAGCTGTCCTCAAGCTCGAGTTAAGAACAAAATAGCGACAGCGCGTATCAAGATGACTCGAAACGGCCGGTCCCGCCAGTGTGCTTTTTGGCCTTCAAAGTTACCCGATCGAGCTGAGATCAAGATGGCGAGCGGGAATAAGATCTAATATCACGGGAAAAAATACTAGAGCTCTAACGAATGGTAAAATTTCGAGAAAATAATTTTCAACCGAGCAAAAGTTGTGAAAAGTTCAGTTCTTTTTTTTCGAGCCAACTAGCTGTGGGGCGCGCCGGAATTACTCTTAGCTTCCAGCTATAACTAGCTAAGGGAAGCTCTACGAGTTAATTACTCTTAAGCTTCCAGCAATTACTTGCTAAGGGAAGCTCTACGAGTTACCGACCCCAGGTTAACACATTGTCTCTTTTGGTCGGGTCGGCCAACTAGCTCCACCCTGCGCCCGAATTCCTCTTAGCTAATCTCGTCGAAGAGCTCTACGAGGTATGAAGTCTCGCGCTCTCAGTGAGAGCGCGAGACCATTCTGCGTCGACAAAAATGCACCAGAACTCTCTAGGTCACCCATAGATCGATATAAATTAGAAAAAAAATCATCCGACACAAAAAATATAAAATTGTACAAATCGATATTTTTCATTAATTTTGAAAATTCTAATCAATTTGGGCACCCTCGAGGCTCCCATTCGATGTCTCGCATGTCGCTACTTCGATTGGAATGTACCTGGCATGCATAGCATGCACTCAGCTCGAGTTATCATCGAAACACCGTTCGCAACACGCATACATAGAGACAGTATTTCGAGCATAACTCCTGACTCAGCCATTTCTAGGAACTCTCGAGCTTCCAGTGTGACGCGCAGATCATTCTGCATCGACTGGTGTGCGTGAGAGGTCTGTAGCTTGCTGACAGCTCGAGTTAAGTAAAGCCAACCACCGTCACCTGCCAAACTGCACTGCAGGCAAAGTCGGTTCCTGCAAGTCTTTTGACAGTAATATTGCCCCTAGAGCCCTGAAAATTTTACCAGCAGATGCGCCACAGCTTATTGTAGGTAGAAAAAATCCAACTTATGAAAACGAATTGTCAAATCTTGCACAATGTTCCAAAAACTGGGCGCCGGCGGTAAACCGTCAACCTTTGTTACCGCCGGGGAGGGACTCGGTAGAGCTTCCCTACCTTTGATTGTCAGTTGAGAAAACCGCCGCATCCAAAACATTAGTTTTGATAGTAAACTACTGGGCGCCGGCGGAAAAACGTCAACCTGTGTTACCGCCGGAGACTCGTAGATCTTCCTACCTTGATGTTAGTTGAGAAAACCGCGCATCCAACATTCCGACTTATAGTAAATATTTGTTGACCTCTGAATGCGACAGGTGGACGCGTCTGATGTCTTCGAATCGACTTCTGTCACCAGCCCTGCCGCCCCCCTACAGGCCCGAGTTAGGTGCAGAAAACCGACAGCACTTTTGAGAATGACTCGAACAAAATAGAAGTTGTGCCGATCTAATTTGGACAGCAGACCGAGTTCCGAGCTCTGGATCCAACAGGCGGACGAACACCCCTGATGATTCTGAGTGCGATAGGCGTGCTTACCAGCACTGTAGCTGCCCTGCAGCTCGGAATAAGTACAAAATACCCACCACTCGTATCAAGTTGAATCGGATAATACGAATAGGTTTGCGCACGTAGCTCGGCTAGCAGACCGAGTTCAAACCTATGTATTCGTCAGGCGAATGCGCCTGATGATTCTGAGTGCGAGAGCTGTGCTAACCAGCACTGTAGCTGCCCTACAGCTCGAGTTAAGCAGAAAACACCGACAACACGTATGAGGTTGACTCGAATAATACGAATAGGTTTGCGGACCTAGCTCGACTAGCAGACCGAGTTCAGACCTATGGAGTCGACAGGCGAACGCGCCTGATAATTCTGAGTGCGATAGGTGTGCTTACCAGCACTGTAGCTGCCCTACAGCCGAGTTCAGTAGAAAATACCGAGAACGCGTATCAAGTTGACTCAAAGAATACGAATAGGTTTGCGGGCCTAGCTCGGCTGGCAGACCGAGTTCAGACCTCTGGATTCAACAGGCGAACACGCCTGATGATTCTGAGTGCGATAGCTGTGCTTACCAGCTCTGTAGCTGTCCTCAAGCTCGAGTTAAGAACAAAATAGCGACAGCGCGTATCAAGATGACTCGAAACGGCCGTTCCCGCCAGTGTGCTTTTTGGCCTTCAAAGTTACCCGATCGAGCTGAGATCAAGATGGCGAGCGGGAATAAGATCGAATATCACGGGAAAAAATACTAGAGCACAAACGAATTGTTGAATTTCGAGAACAAATTTTTCAACCGAGCAAAAGTTGTGAAAAGTTCAGTTCTTTTTTTCGAGCCAACTAGCTGTGGGGCGCGCCGGAATTACTCTTAGCTTCCAGCTATAACTAGCTAAGGGAAGCTCTACGAGGTTATTTGTTGACTCGGACTGCGATCCATAGGGTCTGAACTAGGTCATGCTAGTCGAGCTAGGTCGCAAGACCTATTCGTTTTCATTATAAATTATTCGAGTCAACCTGATACGTGTTGTCGGTGTTTTCTGCTAAACTCGAGCTGTAGGGCAGCTACAGTGCTGGTTAGCACAGCTATCGCACTCAGAATTATCAGGCGCGTTCGCCTGACGAATACATAGGTTTGAACTCGGTCTGCTAGCCGAGCTACGTGCGCAAACCTATTCGTATTATCCGATTCAACTTGATACGCGTGGTGGGTATTTTGTACTTATTCCGAGCTGCAGGGCAGCTATAGTGCTGGTAAGCACGCCTATCGCACTCAGAATCATCAGGGGTGTTCGTCCGCCTGTTGGATCCAGAGCTCGGAACTCGGTCTGCTGTCCAAATTAGATCGGAACAACTTCTATATTGTTCGAGTCATTCTCAAAAGTGCTGTCGGTTTTCTGCACCTAACTCGGGCCTGTAGGGGGGCGGCAGGGCTGGTGACAGAAGTCGATTCGAAGCACAGACGCGTCCTACCGTTCGCATTTCAGAGGTCAACAAATATTTACTATAATAAGTCGGGAATGTTGGAATGCGCGGTTTCTCAAACTGGACAATCAAGGTAGGAAGCTCTACGAGTACCACGGCGGTAACAAAGGTTGACGGTTTACCGACGGCGCCCAGTATGTTGACCTTAGAATTGCGACAGGAGGACGCACATCTCAGTATGATGTCTTCGAATCGACTTCTGTCACCAGCCCTGCCGCCCCCCTACAGGCCCGAGTTGGGTGCAGAAAACCGACAGCACTTTTGAGATTGACTCGAACAATATAGAAGTTGTGCCGATCTAATTTGGACAGCAGACCGAGTTCCGAGCTCTGGATCCAACAGGCGGACGAAAACCCCTGATGATTCTGAGTGCGATAGGCGTGCTTACCAGCACTGTAGCTGCCCTGCAGCTCGGAATAAGTACAAAATACCCACCACGCGTATCATGTTGAATCGGATAATACGAATAGGTTTGCGCACGTAGCTCGGCTAGCAGACCGAGTTCAAACCTATGTATTCGTCAGGCGAACGCGCCTGATGATTCTGAGTGCGATAGCTGTCTAACCAGCACTGTAGCTGCCCTACAGCTCGAGTTAAGCAGAAAACACCGACAACACGTATCAGGTTGACTCGAATAATACGAACAGGTTTGCGGACCTAGCTCGACTAGCAGACCGAGTTCAGACCTATGGAGTCGACAGGCGAACGCGCCTGATAATTCTGAGTGCGATAGGTGTGCTTACCAGCACTGTAGCTGCCCTACAGCCGAGTTCAGTAGAAAATACCGTCAACGCGTATCAAGTTGACTCAAAGAATACGAATAGGTTTGCGGGCCTAGCTCGGCTGGCAGACCGAGTTCAGACCTCTGGATTCAACCGGCGAACGCGCCTGATGATTCTGAGTGCGATAGCTGTGCTTACCAGCTCTGTAGCTGTCCTCAAGCTCGAGTTAAGAACAAAATAGCGACAGCGCGTATCAAGATGACTCGAAACGGCCGGTCCCGCCAGTGTGCTTTTTGGCCTTCAAGTTACCACGATCGAGTGAGATCAAGATGGCGAGCGGGAATAAGATCGAATATCACGGGAAAGAAATACTAGAGCTCTAACGAATTGTCAAATTTCGAGAATATAACTGGCGCCGGCGGTGAACCGTCAACCTGGTAACCGCCGGGAACCTCGTAGAGCTCCTTGAATCCGTGAGAAAGCTCAGCATCAAAGCGGGAGCTTCTGGGAGCTTTTCTACAAAACTTCAAGTTGAGATTTTTTCGGAGTCAACATGAAGTCGGTTCCTTCAAGTGAACTGGTACTGAAAATGACTCTGGATGGCCGAGCTGATCAGGGAACGAAGTTTATATCTCAATGCTCGGAGTAAAATCTGCTTTTTCAAAATGAATTGTCAAATATCTTTCAAAAAATTGCAAAACCACCCAAAAGTTGTCACATTGTCCGCCTCGGCCGGCTGGACCAAAGTTCTCACTCCCAGCGAAGCTATTCATATGAAGTCTCGCGCTCTCAGTGAGAGCGCGAGACCATTCTGCGTCGACAAAAAAGCACCAGAACTCTCTAGGTCACCCATAGATCGATATAAATTAGAAAAAAAACATCCGACACAAAAAAATATAAAATTGTACAAATCGATATTTTTCATTAATGTTGGAAATTCTAATCAATTTGGGCACTCTCGAGGCTCATTCGATGTCTCGCATGTCGCTGCTTCGATTGGAATGCACCTGGCATGCATAGCATGCACTCAGCTCGAATTCTCATCGAAACATCGTTCGCAACACGCATACATAGAGACGGTATTTCGATCATAACTCCTGACTCAGCCATTTCGAGGAACTCTCGAGCTTCCAGTGTGACGCGTCAGATCATTCTGCATCGACTGGTGTGCGTGAGAGGTCTGTAGATTGCTGACAGCTCGAGTTAAGTAAAGCCAACCACCGTCACCTGCCAAACTGTACTGCGGGCAAAGTCTGTTCCCGCAAGTCTTTTGATAGTAATATTGCTTCTAGAGCCCTGAAAATTTTACCAGCAGATGCGCCATAGCTTATTGTAGGTAGGAAAAATCCAACTTATGAAAACGAATTGTCAAATCTTGCACAATGTTCCAAAAACTGGGCGCCGGCGGTAAACCGTCAACCTTTGTTACCGCCGGGGGACTCGTAGAGCTTCCTGACAACACATAATGTCAAAATTGCAGAGAACGAATAATTTTTCAGCCCAACTCAAGTATCAGACCGAGTTCGGACCTCTGAATGCGACAGACAGACGCGTTTGATGTCTCCGAATCGATTCATGTGATTAACCGCCCTGCAGCCCCCCTGCAGCCCGAGTTAGGTGCAGAACGGCGACAGTAGCTCTCAAGATGACTGGAAGAATACGACAGTTTCGTGAGTCTGGATCGCGCAGCAGACCGAGTTCAGAGCTCTGGATTCAACAGGCGAACGCGCCTGATTATTCTGAGTGTGATAGGTGTGCGTACCAGCACTGTAGCTGGCCTGCAGCTCGAGTTAAGTAGAAAATCCCGACAACGCGTATCAAGTTGACTCGAATAATACGAATAGATTTGCGGACCTAGCTAGGCTAGCAGACTGAGTTCAGACCTATGAATTCAACAGGCGTCCGCGCCTGATCATTCTGCGTGCGATAGGCGTGCTTTACCAGCACTGTAGCTGCCCTACAGCTCGAGTTAAGTATAAAATACCGACAACGCGTTCAAGTTGACTCGAATAATACGAATAGGTTTGCGGACCTAGCTCGGCTAGCAGACCGAGTTCAGACCTCTGGGTTCAACAGGCGAACGCGCCTGATCATTATGCATGCATTAGCTGTGCTTACCAGCTCTGTAGCTGCCCTAGAGCTCGAGTTATGTTCGAAAAACCGACAGCGCGTATCAAGATGACTCGAAACGGCCGATCCCGCCAGAGTGCTTTTTGGCCTTCAAAGTTACCCGATCGAGCTGAGATCAAGATGGCGAGCGGGAATAAGATCGGATATCACGGAAAAAAATACTAGAGCTCTAACGAATGTTCAAATTTGAGGAGAAAAAAATTTCAACCCGAGCCAAAAGTCACCAAAAGTGCCGTCGAGATTTTTCGAGCAACTAGCTCTGGGGCGTCTGGGACGCGCCGGACTGGGCGCCGGCGGTGAACCGGTAACCTGGTCACCGCGGAACCTGCGTAGGAGCTCCTTGAATCCGTGAGAAAGCTCAGCATCAAAGCGGGAGCTTCTGGGAGCTTTTCTACAAAAACTTCAAGTTGAGATTTTTTCGGAGTCAACATGAAGTCGGTTCCTTCAAGTGAACTGGTACTGAAAATGACTCTAGATGGCGAAGCTGATCAGGGAACGAAGTTTATATCTCAATGCTCGGAGTAAAAATCTGCTTTTTCAAAATGAATTGTCAAATATCTTTCAAAAAATTGCAAAACCACCCAAAAGTTGTCACATTGTCCGCCTCGGCTGGCTGGACCAAAGTTCTCACTTCCAGCGAATATTCATATGAAGTCTCGCGCTCTCAGTGAGAGCGCGAGACCATTCTGCGTCGACAAACATGCACCAGAACTCTCTAGGTGACCCATAGATCGATATAAATTAGAAAAAAAAAAAAACATCCGACACAAAAAATAGAAAATTGTACAAATTGATATTTTTCATTGATTTTGAAATTCTAATCAATTTCGGCACTCTCGAGGCTCATTCGATGTCTCGCATGTCGCTGCTTCGATTGGAATGCACCTGGCATGCATAGCATGCACTCAGCTCGAATTATCATCGAAACACCGTTCGCAACACGCATACATAGAGACGGTATTTCGATCATAAATCCTGACTCAGCCATTTCGAGGAACTCTCGAGCTTCCAGTGTGACGCGTCAGATTATTCTGCATCGACTGCTGTGCGTGAGAGGTCTGTAGATTGCTGACAGCTCGAGTTAAGTAAAGCCAACCACCGTCACCTGCCAAACTGTACTGCGGGCAAAGTCGGTTCCCGCAAGTCTTTTGATAGTAATAGTGCTTCTAGAGCCCTGAAAATTTTACCAGCAGATGCGCCATAGCTTATTGTAGGTAGGAAAAATCCAACTTATGAAAACGAATTGTCAAATCTTGCACAATGTTCCAAAAGCCGACCCCAGGTTACTTGGTAGCGTCCAAAACCCGGATAGCAAAGAGGCTCTTACATAAACGGGCATACGCACATAAGCACGCACACACGAACACACACATACAAACACATATACATACACAAGAACGCACACATACGCCAGCATGCCCCACACACACACGCACCCATACACACACACACACGCACACGCAACACATCAACACGCAAACGTCGACACACACGCGCGCGAACGCGCACACACAAACACACAGCACATCTCACACACACACACAGAGGGAAGCGCACACGCACACCAATCACACATGCACATACACACACGGGGGCACACACAAACACTCACACGCACACACGCACACACACACACACACGCACGTACAACCCACGCACACAGACGCACACGCAAGCATCCAGGGAAACCCACGCACTGACGACCACACGATGACGCACGCACCGCAGCCACCTCAGCGCCCCCCCCCCGCGCTCCCCTGCCGCCCCCACGCGCCCCCGCCCTCCCCGCCGGCGCTCCGGAGGGGGAGGCACCGCCCCATTTTGGGGCCGGCCCTCCCTCCGCTCCAACCACTCCGCCCTCGCGGAGCGCCGGGGGGGGGAGGGGGGAGGGGGGAGGGGGGGCGCGCGGACGGCGGCACCTCACCGCGCGCGCACGCGCACACGCACATGCGCAGACGAACACAGACGCAGGATAGCAAACAGGCAGTCACACAAGCAAGCACACGCACATAGGCACGCACACACGGGGACACACAGACTAATACACAAGAGTACACACGTACGCCAGCATGTTCCACACACATGCGCACATACACACACATACACACACGCACACACACATCCACACGCGAACGTCCACACACACGCGCAAACGCGAACACACAAACACACATACATACACAAGAACACACATACGCCAGCATGCTCCACACACACACGCACAAATACACACACACACACACGCACACAGACACACATCCACTCGCAAAGGTCTACACACACGCGCAAACGCGCACACACAAACACACAACATATCACACACACACACACACACACGGACACGCACACGCACGCGGATCACAAGAGTACATACACACACGGGGGGCACGGAGCGCCCCCGCCCTCCCCGCCGGCGCTCCAGTGGGGGGAGGCACCGCCCCATTCTGTGGCCCGCCCTTCCTCCACTCCAACCACTCCGCCCTCGCGGAGCGCCCGAGGGGGACGAGGGGGGAGGTGGGGGCGCGCGGACGGCGGCACATGCGCAGACGAACACAGACGCAGGATAGCAAAGAACCAATCACACACGCAAGCACACGCGCATAAGCACGCACACGCGTACACACACGGACAAACTCAAATCCATACATACACAAGAGCACGCACGTACGCCAGCATGCTCCACACACACGCACACATACACACAAACACACACGAGCGCACACACGTCCACACGCAAACGCACACACACTCACACACACACGCGCATGTGCACCCAGACACACGCAGGGGCACACACACACACATACGAGACACACGCGCCCCCCCCCCCACCCACCCACCCACCCCCACACACACACATACACACACACGCACAAGCGCACACACAGACGCAATGGCGAACACCCACGGATAACCACGCACAGACGACAACGTGGTGACAGACTCATTCCCCGACTGGTCAGCGCACTCTTCCACCGCGCCCCCAAGCCCCCCCCGCGCGCCCCCGCCCTCCCCGCCGGCGCTCCGGAGGGGGGAGGCACCGCCCCATTTTGGGGCCGGCCCTCCCTCCACTCCAGCCACTCCGCCCTCGCGGAGCGCCGGGGAGAGGGGTGGAGGGGGAGAGGGGGGGGCAGGAAGGGGCGGGGGTGCCAGCGCCATGCGCCCACACACACACACACGCACGCACACCGGCACACACGCACTTTTCCTCAGGGAGCGCGCAGTGTCGCACACGTACGCAAGCATGCTCCACACACACGCACACACACACACACACACACCCACACGCAAAGGTCGACACCCACGCGCAAACGCGCAAACACAAACACACAACACATATCACACACACACACACACACCGCGGACACACACACACACACACACAAACACGCAAACACACCAGACACACACAAACACACTGACACACACACAGATACACACACACGCTCGAGCACACTCACATCCACACGCGCCCACTCTTACACACACACACACACACGAACAGACACGCGCACAAAAAGAGATACAAACAGAGATGCATACAGACACACAGACAAACACACACATACCCACGGACACACAGACAGACACACAGACAGACACACAAACAGAGCCACAAACACACAGACACAAAGACACCCACACACACACTTACACACACACGCCAGCAGACACACAGGCAAACACAAACACACGCCAGCGCACAGACACTCACGCACTGACAAAACATCCTCATGCACACAGGCACACAAGAACACACATGCAAGACGGACGCGCCTACAGGGCGCCCGTGCAAACCTCCAGTGGCAGCCCAAGCGCCCGGTGCGCTTGAACGGCAGAGCTCTGTCAACGGCACACCCAGGGCCGGCGAGCGCCGCTGCACACGAGGCGCAGCTCTCAGAGAGCCGCGTCCGACACCGCCACGATCGTTGGCTCGTCATCTCCGCCCCCGCGCAGGCGGCGCAACGTCTGTCGCAGCCTCTCCTCGGTCCACCTGCCAATTCCGACGGGCACGCCCTCCCGACGCGCCACGAAAGCTCCAACGACTTCGCCGATCAAGTCCTGCCGCTGGTTGTGCTCGGCGATGGCCAGGCGCTGCCGCCTCTCATCAGGATCCTCCTGCCGCGCGCGATCCTCCGCAGCAGCGGCAGCGATATCCCGCGTGCACGCGCGGCTGCCACGCTCCCCGCGCTCTTCGCCCGACGACAGGGCCGAAGCCGCACTGGGCGCGCCAGCCCCTCCGGCACCGTCGCCGCCCCCTGTCGGCGCCCTCGCGGCGACGCCAACGCTGGCGGGCACCTTGGCGGATCGCCCCTCCGCGGGCCCCCCCGCGGGCGCGCCACTCGCGCCAGCCTCGGCCGCGGGCGCCGCGCGCGGGGCCTTGCCTGCATGCCCTCCCCCCGGAGCCGCCTCTGCACGCGCCGCCCCCCCCGCCCGCTTCCGCTGGCAGACCCAGCACCTGCTCGCGTGACGACCGCGGCCCGCCCCGCGCCCTCGCCAGTCGCGCCAGCCTCAGCCGCGGGCGCCGCACGCGGGGCCTTGCCTGCGTTCTTCTCCTTGAACACCTTCAACTTTCCCGCCGGGATGGGCCCGTCCACACGCCCATGCCAACCATCCTTGTGCTGCTGCTTGAAATGCTGCCCGCACAGATCCCCGCATCCCTGCTTTGGCGCGCTCCGGCATTGCCCGCCAGCTCCGTCCGCCCAGGTACGAGCCATGCACTTCGCGGGGTCAATGTTTTCTGGCGTAAAGCGACGCCATTCGTCCCCCGCGAGCGACGCCCCCGCGCCTGGCTGGACTCCAGCAGGAGCCGGGTCCGCGGACGGAACGCCAGCGGCCCTGCCAGCGTCGTCGTCCTCGTCGCCCGTGCTGCCCAGAGCCGGCGGGGACAGCCCGCGCTTCTTGCCCCTGCGCAAGGGCTGCTGCGGCTGCCCCGAAGCGCCGGGGTCCCCGTCGCCAGCGCCAGGATCCCCGCCACCCGCCCGACGCCGCTTGCCCGGTGGCTCGCCCCCCGACGCCTGCTGCCCGGCGGGCGCACTCGGCGGCGCAGACGGCGCGGCAGGGGCGCTGGAAGCAGCGCCGCCGCCGCCATCGCCGCTCCCCGCAGACCCCGCCGCGCGCCCGCCTGCATGCCCGAGAGGCGCAGTCGGCGGAGGCGGCGGCGCCCCAGAGGGTCCCGCACCACCGCTGCCGCTGGCGCCCCCCGGAGACCCCGCCGCCGCGCGCCCGCCGCCTCCGCCCCGCGGACCCGCCCTGCGCACATACGCAAACACATAAGCGCCAACGTGCACCTGGTGGTCTCTGGCAATCTGCGCCCAAGTCCTGGGCTGAACAGCTTCGTCGTCGAATTTGGCGTATTCGTTCACACCCACGGCTGCACACGCATAATCATGGCCGCTCTTCGCGCTTTCGCCCTGATGCACAACGACCCCAGAGAAATCGTACTCGCACTCGGCATCCACAGGCCGCAGAATCTGAGGAAAGCGCACAGGGCGTCTGTCGTACACTCGCTCCGATCAGCGCGCGTGACCACCCGCTCCACGGTCACGAAGAGCACCGGCGGCGATCGCTCCCAGCGATTGCCCGTATACACCCTGATGCCTTGACAGACCCCGGCCGCCTCCCTCTGCGCACGACTGAGGTGTGCGTGCGCCGGACATCCTTGACCTGGCCCGCCAATATGCCTCAATTCCAATCGGATCAAATCCTCCAGATCGCAGGCCCCCCGGTGGTCGGGGCCGAGCAATTCGGAAGGGACCAGCTTCAAGCGCGAATCAATCACCCCCGTGTCCGAACTTGCCCGGCACACGTTGCATCGCCTCCGCTGCCGCAACGCAATGCCGCAAACGTGCTGCTGGAGCGCAGTGCGCGCACCGTGATGCGGTGTCGGTACCTGATATCCAGCCTCGGTGACAGCACGAAGGGCGGCCAGGAAGAACTCTGACGCGTCGAATTGCTTCGGTCTCCCTTGCTGATCGAATTCTGTGAATTCTCGCTGACCGAAAAGCCCCGCGCGCGCGGCAGTAGCGAGCGGCGCGACGGCGTCGACCCCCACGCCCTGGACAGAGAGAGCCGCAGCCTGAGCTCCGAGCGCACACACCGGGCAAGTTTCTGGGTTCAAAGGGCAATTCTGGCCGTGCTCGTGGAGAAGCCGACGGAAGGGAGCCAGGCGCAGCAGCACCTGCGCGACTGCGCTCACGAAGCAAGTATTGCCGAGGATTGCGATGCCCACGCCAGAGCCGTGGCCGCAGTGCCACTGCAGCTCCCTGGTGACATCCTCCTGGGAAGCGCCGTAGGCTGCCATGCACAGATCCCGGTCCAGCGGGAGCAGCTCTGGCGGCTCTGCACCATCGCCAACAGTCGCCGCCGTGCGAAACATGTCCCCCCCAAGATCCCTCGGCACTACGGCGCCCCTACCAGCACCGCGGCCGCCACCCGCGCGCCCGCGCCCCCGCGAAACAGCGCTCCCCGTCGACGATGCCGCCGCCGCATCTCCGGTCCCCGTCGCGTCGCCGCCGCGGCCGCGGCCCCTGCCCCGCCCCGCAGGCCCAGCGTCCGGCGCAATGTATGCCGGCGGCACCGTCAGAGCCTGGCCCGGGCGCAGCGCGTGCGAGGGCAGAGGCGTATGCACAGACTCCGCAGGGGCCGCCTCCCCGTCCGAAGGAGCTGATCCGTCGTCGTCGTCGTCGTCGCCCGCCCCCTCACCGACGCCCGCCGAGCTCCCCGCGTCACGAGACGGGCCCAGCGGCGACGGCGGCGGCTCCGGCGGCGGCGCGGGCGCCGAGCTCGACTCCTGGGCGCCCCGTGCGGCGGGCCCATCCCCCACGTCCCAGCCGTAATCCTGCGCCCATTGCTTCGCGATTTCGAAACTCGCCCCCATCTTTTTCTCAAAGCGTTGGACCCCTTCGCGGACGTACTGCGGCGGGCCCCGCTGCAGGATGTCCCAGGGCGGCAGGTTGTAGACGAGCACGCGGTGGGCCACGCGAACGCGACTGAGCATGACGTACAGGTGCAGCCACCAGTCATCGGCGCCCATGTTCATGGGCTTCTGGAGCACCATGGTGGCCCCATCCATACCCAGGCCCTGCGCAGTCTGCACGGTGCGAACTTTCTCTGGCAGCAACGGGATCTGGTACCTCGTAACCTTCACCTTCCGAAGCTTTCGCTCGCCATCGTCGTCGTAGTGATGGTTCCACTCCCAGGACGCCCTGTGCGGCGCGATCTGCACGACCCCTTGCCCGAACCCAAAGTCCTTCTCGAGGCTATCAAACCTGACGAGGACACCGCGCGGCAAACGCTTGCATCGATAATAACCGAGCCGGTGGGCGTCGTGAAGCTTCTTTTCGCGCCAATCCGCGTCCGGCGTCTCGACCTCCTGCGGGTGGAACCTCACGTCCTTGACTACCCCCACGGCGTCCTGGACGATCTGGTGCTTCGCCGACAACTTCACGTTCAGCCGCACACGCATGCAGATGTACAGCGGGCACATGCCGATGAGGTGACCAGTGTTGTTCACGTTCGGCACCTGCAGCATGGCCTTGTAATGCTCCTCAACGAAGTCCCTGTTTGGAGGCAGGTCCACGGCCTGCACGTACAGCAGCATCTGCCCTTTATACCTGGCCTCTCGCACGGCCCGATACTGCATCTGCCTGTGCACGGCCTCCCAGGCGATGCCCATCTCGAACCCGTCCTTGACATGGGGGTCCTGCAGCCGCTTGTCGTTCTTACCGGGTCGGACCACCCACCCTTGCACCACCATTTTCTGCTCGGCCGTAAACTTCTTGCCCTGCCTCATGGTTTTCAAGAACCCGGGCATGAAGGGGCAGGGCGCGTGCGGAGTAACGAGACGGTCCTTGAAGCGGTGCGTCTCGTACAGAAACATGGCGTGGGTGACACCGTCCAGGAACATGGACTGCCCATTGCGGACGTGAATCGGCGCCTCGGGCGACTCACGCTGCATCAAGGAAGACCTTCTGCCCTTGCCGCTCACCGGCCCCAGCTGATAAAAATCCCCCAGGAACATGACAATCGGAACCTTCCCGAACATGTGCCCCCGCGCCATGTACAGGTTCACATCGCAATTATACTTAGCATTACGGGCTTTGCACATGCGAAACGATGCAGCGCCGAGAAGCTGGGGCGGCACCATGGACACCTCCTCCACGATGACGGCCTTGAGGTCGTTCATGCGGTCCACGATGTCATCGACTTTCTGCCCCGAGAGCCTAGCGATGGTCATGGCCTGCTGGCCGCACAGCCCGAAGCCGCTGTGGATCGTCTCCCCCCCGATGACGCGCGCAGCGCTGTTCGACGAGGCCACGGCGATCTCCGATCCCGCGCCGAA
>CAUYUJ010021312.1:5000-25000 GCA_963575745.1 Prorocentrum cordatum
GATGGCGGGGGCCGACATGTTTCCCGATGTGTGCTGTCACGTGCTCAGGCGCACCTGACGCACTCTGCACGTGCCCCGGACGCGGCGCACCTGGCGCGGCTGGAGTGTGCGGCACACCTGGCGCACTCGGAGCACGCGTCGCATCTGGCGCACCAGGCGTGCCTGGCACGCTCGGGCCCCAGGGGTGCCTGGCGCGCGTGGCGCCCCTGGCACGCGCGGCGCACCTCGCCCAAGAGGGCCCAAGATGGCTTCAAGAGGGCCTCTGAGAGCGCAAGATGGCACCCAAGATTGCTCCAGATAACTCAAGATGGGTCAAGATAACCTTCGATACACATCCAAGAGGACTCAAGACGGCACCAAGACGGTTTCAAGTGCTCGACGAGCCCTCCAAGGACCTCCTAAAAAAGCGAAAATAGCTCCAAATCCTTTGGAACATCAGATTTGTTTGCATTCTCATATTTTCGTTTCCGATTGGCTTTTGATACCTCCACATGGCCCCAAAATGGCCCAAGGGCCTGAATTAATCACCCCCTCTTTTTGACCCATGGGGCCCGAGACGGCCCCAAGAGACCTCCAGACAGCCCCCAGATGGCCCAAAGAAGGCCCCAAGAGAGCCCCAAGAGGGCGTTAAGAGTGCCCCAAGAGGCTCTGCGAGGACCCCAAGAGAGCCCCAAGATGGCTCTAAGGGACCTCCGAGAAAACGCTTCCAAGGCGGTTCCTGCACTGCCCTCTTCTACACTTCCCGGATCAAGGCAACTCGCCTGGCGATCTGCTTCTGGATGGGCTGGTGGGGGGGTGCGCGAAGCGTCAGTAATTGCCCAAATCCTTGCCTTGTGATGTTTGTACCCAAACGTCCGGCCGCTACAACTTTTTTTGGGCCCGGAGGTCTGGACCACTTCCCCGGGGCCAGTTCGCCGTCACGAATAATTATTTGACGCTCCCGAGGCCCGGCGAGGACCCCTGGCGGCCCCTGGAGGCCAAAAACCGTCACAACCCCGCCGCTGCTCCCATTTGTTTTTGGAGCGTCGGATCCCGTGTTCCAGGCTAGACGAGCGCGTTCCACGACTCGCAAAAACACTACTCGCAAATGGCCTGGACCCGCCGGGGGGGATCTGCCAGAAGTTGCATCGAAGCAAATGTGCGTTTTCGGACGTTTGCGAGGAGGGACTTTGCGAGCAGTGGAGCGCGCTCGGTGACATGCGCGAGGATGTCCCAGGGCACATCCTGGCCCCCCGGGCGCGCCCCTCGAGGCTTGCCGGGGCGCGGGCACCTCCCTCCTCGCACCCTGGCGCCGCGGCCCTCGCAGAGCGCTTGCCGGCACGCTCCGGGGGCGCTCCGGCACGCTCTGGCGCGGACTGTTACCCTGCTTGACGGCCGTCTTTGGTCGTGAGCATCTATCCGCAGATGCGCATCGAGTGCGCTACGGTTGCGTAGCCGACAACGCGTTGCTGGCAACCGTTCGTAACCAATACTGCAACCAAGCAGTAATCAACCAGTTACCACAGACCACCAAAAGTTAAGGAAACATGTAAACGCACGTAACCATGTCTTAGCTGCCTCGATACCCAGGGTCGTTGCAGACACTGCCCGTTTGTCCGCCCATGTTTCCTCGCCCGTGTCACGTTTCATCATGTATGTCCCGCGCTGCGCTTTTAATTCGGGGGTATATTTGAACCCACATTGGAGCCATTGTGGATCCTTCTTTCCCCCACATCCTGAGTGGGGTTCTTGTTTTCCCAGAACATCCTCTCCTTCTCCCTACCGCCTCCCGCTTCCCACATCAATGCGCCGTAGCCATTTTGGCTCAATCCATTTTGGCTCAAGCCATTTCGCGTCCGAGCGGCCCCCCCCTGCACCGGGCCCCTTGGACGATGCGGCGCGCAAACTTCGAAGTGGCGCTGCGCGCCCGAGCCATGGAGAAGCAGCGCGGAACCCCACGTCATCAGCTACAACGCTGAGATCAGGCGAACGCGCAGCTGCCCGGATGCCCGCCCCCCCCCGCCCCTTCCTCCTCCTCTACGTCTCCACCCTCCTCCACCTCCTGGCAGACCGGGGCGCCAGCCGATGCGTCGCCGCGGGCAGAGTGCGGGGACAACAGAGTCGTGATCAGCTATACAGCGTAAGGGATCAGGCCGTGAGAGAAGACCAGCAGTGGCAGGCAGAGCTGACGCTGCGAGAAAGCAAGCAGTGGCAGCCAGAGCTGGCGCTGCGACAGGGACGAAGGCGCGGGTGGGCCACGATCAGCTACAACGCTGGGGGCAATCCGTGCGAGAAAGGGAGCGCGCAGTGGCAGCGGACGCTGGCGCTGTGAAAATGCGCGGGTGGGCCACGATCAGCTGCAACGCTGGGGGTCGTCCGTGCGAGAAGGAGGGCCTGCGAGAAAAGGGAGGCGAAGCTGGAGCCCGAGTGTCTCTTCTACCTGACGCCTCTGGGAACAGCGCGGGTGAGAAAAGCGAGCAATGTTCTGCCGCGGCCATCCTGCGAGAAGTGGGAAGCGAAGGCAGAGCCCGATGTCGACAGCTACAGCGTTGGGATCGGGGCAAGCCGCTGCGAGAAGAGGGAGGCGAAGCTGGTGCCCGAGTGCCTCTACTAGCTAACGCCTCTGGGAACAGCGCGTGCGAGAAAAGCGAGCAATGTTCTGCAGCGGCCATCCTGCGAGAAGTGGGGGGCGAAGGCAGAGCCCGATGTTGACAGCTACAGCGTTGGGATCGGGGCGCCGCTGCGAGAAGAGGGAGGCGAAGCTGGTGCCCGAGAATCTCTTCTACCTGACGCCTCTGGGAACAGCGCGTGCGAGAAAAGCGAGCAATGTTCTGCCGCCGCCATCCTGCGAGAAGTGGGAGGCGAAGGCAGAGCCCGATGTCGACAGCTACAGCGTTGGGATCGGGGCAAGCCGCTGCGAGAAGAGGGAGGCGAAGCTGGTGCCCGAGTGTCTCTACTAGCTAACGCCTCTGGGAACAGCGCGTGCGAGAAAAGCGAGCAATGTTCTGCCGCGGCCATCCTGAGGGCAGGACAGGATTGGCCCGCGCAGTGGAACAGAGCGGGCCGCGGGGAATCTGGCGGGAAGACCAGGGGCCCATGTCGCTCACATGTGTTATTTTTCTGGTGTGCACGTCCTGGTCGGATTCTCGCTGCTGCTCGAGTGGTCGCGGACCTTCGCGCGCTGAGTTTGGTGGCTGCGTGGGCGGGCCTGCGGATTTTCAAGGCATGCACTGCAAGACCCCAGCACGGTCGACCCAGAAGAGTCATTGCGAGCCGCACTTCAGTTAGGCCAACGCAGGACCGTGCTGATTTCCAAAACAATTTCTTCGCCATTTGGCAACGTGACAACCGATGATGTTCTTGTGTCGCATGCGCATGGGCCATGCATCCTGGGGCAAGTGCGTTTTTTTTTGCTCGGCCGGATTACCTGACAAAGACATACCAAGGCCTATGGCCCTTGCCGCCGGCCCCTCTCTCCCAGCAACCGAGAAGGTCGTCTCGGGGCTTCGTTGGTTTTCAGGGCCCGCGCCGTCGGGCCGCACTTGGCCCTTGCAGGGCCTGTGCAACACCAAGCCGCCTGCAATCGCACCGAAGAACCGCTGCCCGGCATTCTCTTCCGCCTTTCGGGGCGAATCGCAGCTTGGGGTGCACTTGATGGCTTCGGCCTGCGTGCCTGAAGGCCCACTGGGGCCGGCGGGTCAAGGTCTGCGTCCGCCTGTTCCGAGAGAGCGAACCCGGCAGGTGGAAGCCTCATGGTGCTGACATGCACCTGCTAGACATTTGTTACTTTAACGGGGCAGCAGCGCCTCACATTACGCATCCTTGTGGCGATTTGTACCTTTGACACCGTATTAAGACAAATGGTGCACATCCTCGCCCTCATTGGGTCCATAGGCGTCTTGGGGCCGTAGGCGTCTTGCCTTGGGCATATAGGGGGCCTTAGGCGTCTCAGGGCATTAGGCGTCTCGGGGTATCTAGGGGCCATAGGCGTCTTGGGGCCTTAGGCGTCTTGGGCCTTCGGATTGGACCCCCCATGGGCCCTCCAGGAGGAAGTTGCCATAAGGCGCCCAAACACCAGCACCAGCACGCGACGCCTTCAACAGCATGCGACCTGGCCTGAACCCTTCGGGGGGAATTTAGCAGACGACGACGAGCACCAGCACAGCGCACACGATCTGGCCTGGACCCTTCTGGAGGGACTTGCCAGACGACGCCCAAGCACCGGCACCAACACACGACGCCTGCACCAGCATATGACCTAGCTTGGACCCGTAAGGGGGAACTTGCCAGACGACGATCAGCACCAGCATCAGCGCACAGCGCGCACGACCTGGCCTGGACCTGACGACACACGGCGCAAGCATATCATCAAAACGCTACGAACTTGTCTGTTGAGTTCGTCGACTGTTACGACATCAACTATGGATCGAGGCGCTACGCGCTCGTAGGGTCCCTGTCCAGACTCGGCGATCCGTGTGAGGGTTGCGTCGGAATCCTGCTAGGAATCTGTACGGTTCCTGCTGCGGCCCTGCTACGGTCCTGCTTGTAGGGTGCTACTGGGCCCTGCTAGGGCCCGGCAGTGGTCCTGCTAGGCCCAGACGACTCTGCCGTGCGGGCCCACTGGGGTCCTCGGCCTTCCAGGAAGGCCCAGATGTCTCAGGGCTGCAGTGCGGCTCTCTTGGGTGCTCTTCGGATGACTCAGAATATGGCGAGAATGTCTCAAGCGACGCAGTGGGACAGCAACGCAGCAACAACAAACAAACAAACAGGCGGCCTGATCTCCCAGTGATCCCTGGTGCGAGTGCTGGGGAGGGCAGCGACGCACCGAACAAACAAATGAAGAGGTGGTCCGATCTCCCAGCGATCCCTGGTGCGAGTGTGGGGGAGGGCAGCAACGCACCGAACAAAAAACATAGACAGTTGCCTGTGATCTCCCAGTGATCCCTGGTGCGAGCGTGGGGGAGGGCAGCCACGCACCAACCAATGTGGAGCCGCTCGGCCTGCAGAGCCCCTGGACCCCCTCGAGGCCCCTTCCGTGCGTGAGGAAGAGAGAACATTCTCCTCTTGTTTGCCTTTAAGTCCTCCCCTCCTCTTCCTCTTCTCTTTCCTCGTCCTCTCTTCCTGCTGCTGCTGCTCCTCCTCCTCCCCCTCGATCCTCCTCCTCCTCCACCTCCTCCTCCTCCTCCTTGATCCTCCTCCACTCCTCCTCCGCTTCCTCCTCCTCCTCCTCCTCCTCCACATCCTCATCCTCCTACACTTCCTCCTCCTCCGTGGTCCTCCTCCTCCTCCTCCTCCTCCTCCTCCTCCTCCTCTCTCCTCCTCCTCCTCCTCCGCCTCTTCCTCCTCCTCCTCCTCGATCCTCCTCCTCCTCGAGGCAGGGCGCCGCCTTCCGCACGCCCCTGCCTATCCACTGGGAGGAGGAGGAGGAGGAGGAGGAGGAGGAGGAGGAGCAGGAGGAGGAGGAGAAGGAGGAGGACAAGGGAGAGAAGGAAGGGGAGGAAGAAAAGGAGGAGGAGGAGGAGGAAGAAGGCGAGCGGGCTGGAGGGAATGAGGAGGGAGAGGAGGAGGAGGAGGAGGAGGAGGAGGAGGAGGAGGCGCAGACGTCTTGCACGGCCCAGACGGCCCGGCCCAGACAACCCAGACGACGACCCAGAGCCAAACGGCCCAGACGGCTCACACGGCTTACGCGGCCCAGATGGCCCAGACAACCTACACGGCCCAGACGGTTCAGACGGCCCGGACGGCTCGCACGGCCCAGACGGCCCAGACAACCCAAACGGCCCAAACGCCTCAAACGGCCCAGACGGCTCACACGACCAAGGCGGTCCAGACAACCCAAACGGCCCAAACAACCCAGCCGGCAAACACGGCCCAGATGGCTCACACGGCCCAGCCAGCGCAGACGGCGCACACAGCCCAGACGGCTCACACGGCTTACGCGGCTCAGACGGCCAATACAGCCCAGACGGCCCAGACGGCCCAGACGGCTCAGACGGCCCAGACGGCCCAGACGGCCCAGACGGTCCAGACGGCACAGACGGCCCAGACCGCTCAGACGACCCAGACGGCCCAGACGGCCCAGACGGCCCAGACGGCCCAGACGGCCCAGACGGCGCAGACGGCCCAGACGGCCCAGACGGCTCAGACGGCCCAGACGGCCCAGACGGCCCAGACGGCTCAGACGGCCCAGACGGCTCAGACGGCCCAGACGACCCAGACGGCCCAGACGGCTCAGACGGCCCAGACGGCTCACGGCCCAGACGGACGGCGCAGGCGGCTCCCGCAGCCCAGACGGCTCACACGGCCCAGACGGCCCAGACAACCAAGACAGCCCAGACGGCGCAGACGGCTCAGACGGCGCAGACGGCTCACACGGCTCAGACGGCCCAAACAACCCAGACGACGGCCAAAAACCAGACAGCTCAGACGGCTCACATGGCCCACACGGCCCAGACGGCCCAGACAGCCCAGACTGCCCAGACGGCTCACACGGCGCAAACGGCTCACACGGCCCAGACAACCGAAACAGCCCAGACAGCCCAGACGGCTCACACGGCCTAAACGGCCCACACGGCCCAGACGGCCCAGTCAACCCAGACAGCCCAGACAACCCAGACTGCTCAGATGGCCCAGACGGCAACCCGAACGACTCAAAAAACCCAGATGGCCCAGCCGGCTCACACGGCGCAGACGGTTCACACAGCTCAGACGGCCCAGGCAACCCCCCAAGCGGCCTAGACGGCTCACACGCCCAGGCGGCCCAGACGGACGGCCCAGACTGCCCAGACAGCCCAGACGGCTTAGACGGCTCACGCGGCCCAGACGGCTTAGACGGCTCACACGGCCCTGGGTTCTCTGGGCTGTCTGGGTTGTCTGAGCCGCGTGAGCCGTTTGGGCCGTCTGTGCCGTGTGGGACGCCTGGGCTGTTTGGGTTGTCTGGGCCGTCTGGGCCGTGTGAACCGTCTGGGCCGTGTGAGCCGGCTGGGTTGTTCGGGCCGTTTGGGTTGTCTTGACGGTCTGGGCCGTGTGAGCCGTCTGGGCCGTCTGAGCCGTTTGGGCCGTCTGGGTTGCTGGGCCGTGCGAGCCGTTTGGGTCGTGTGAGCCGTCTTAGGCCATCTGGAATGTCTGGGCCGTCTGAGGTGTGTGAGCCGTCTGGGTTGTGTGAGCCGTCTGCGCCGTGTGAGCTGCCTAGGCCGTCTGGGTTATCTGGGCTGTCTGGGTTGTCTGAGCCGTGTGAGCCGTCTGGGCCGTCTGAGCCGTGTGAGCCGTGTGGCCTGTCTGGGCCGACTGGGCCGTCTGGGCTGCCTGGGCCGTCTGGGCCGTCTGGGCCGTCTGGGCCGTGTGAGCCGGCTGGGTTGTTTGGGCCGTCTGGGTTGTCTGGACCGTCTGGGCCGTCTGGGCCATGTGAGCCGTCTGCGTGGTCTGAGCCGTGAGGGTTGTCTGGACCGTCTTGGCCGTGTGGGCCCTCTGGGCCGTCTGTTTGTCTTGGCCGTCTGGGCCGTGCGAGCCGTCTGGGCCGTCTGGGCCGTGTGAGCTGTTTGGGCCGTCTCGGCCATGTGGGCCGTCTGGGCCGTCTGGGTGTTTGCGCCGTGTGAGCCACGTGAGCCGTCTGAACCGTTTGGGCTGTCTGGGCTGTTTGGGTTGTCTGAGCCGTTTGAGCCGTGTGAGGCGTCTGGACCGTGTGAGCAGTCTGGGCCGCCTGGGCTGTCTGGGCTGTTTGGGCCGTCTGGGCAGTCTAGGCTGTCTGGCTTGCTACCAGGCCCCATGGCCGGGATACAATCTAACCTTCCTGATCGGATATGGACAAGTTCGGAAGACCTCAAGAGGACCAGGAAATGTCGAATCCAACCTTCTAATCGGAATTTGTGAGTCCCATGTGCCCAAGGGGGTGTCGAGCCCAACCTTCCTTACAAGAATTGCCGGGCACCATGGAGCCCAATGCGGAAAAAGTGTCAAATCCAACCTTCCTCTCTGAAGTTTCCGGCTCTTCGGTTCGCTGTCCTCTTCTTCCTCTTCCTCATCCACCTCTTCCTCCTCCTCCTCCTCCTCCTCCTCCTCCTCCTTCTCCTCCCCCTCCTCCTCCTCCTCCTCCTCCTCCTCCCTCCTCCTCCTCTTCCTCTGCCTCCGCCTTCCTCCCCCCTCATCCTCCCCCCGTCCTCCTTCGCCTTCTCCTCCTTCTCGTCCTCCTTGTCCTCGCCCCACTCCATGTCCTCCTCCTCCTCCTCCTCCTCCTCCTTGATCCTCCTCCACTCCTCCTCCTCCTCCTCCTCCTCCTCCTCCTCCTCCTCCTCCTCCTCCTCCTCCTCCTCCTCCTCCTCTTATTATCGAAATTCGGGAATCCCATGTACTCCAGAGGGGGTGTCCAATCCAACCTTCCTTACCGGAATTGCGGGGCCCCATGAAGCCCAATGAAGAAAAAATGTCAAGTCCAGCCTTCCCCTTCGAAGTTTCCGGCTCTTCGGTTCGCTGTCCTCCTCCTCTTCTTCATCCATCTCTTCCCCCTCCTCCTCCTACTCCTCCTCCTCCCTCCTCCTCCTCTTCCTCTGCCTCCTCCTCCTCCTCCTCCTCCTCCTACTCCCCCTCCTCCTCTGCTGATGTGAGTTGGGCCAGGACAGCGATCAACTGACCGCCGATCCATCGCACACTCATCAGAGCACTGGCGCGTAGGACTGAACCTCCTAGTGACAGTGGGGCATCAGGAAGACCCCGAGGAGGTGCGAGTCGAACGCACCCCGCAAATTTTCCTCGCGAAGGGGCCCCGACCACCTTAGGGAAAACAAGAAAAAAACAAGACTGGTTTAGCTCACGATGGGTTGTCTGACGCTCGGAAAACACTACCACTAGTGCTGGAGACACAGGTCGTCATGACAAACGTCATGACATGTTATAAAATATTTTAGAATATGTCCACATCATATTCCAAAAAAACCTGAGGGGCTCCAGGGCTCTGGAAACGCTCAGGATTTACAGTTCGACTGCTACGGCTGCCGCTACTCTCAGTAGGAGGAGGAGGAGGAGGAGGAGGAGGAGGAGGAGGAGGAGGAGGAGGAGGAGGGGGAGGAAGACGAGGAGGAGGAGGAGTAAGCGTATGATGGCCACTTACCGGCAACGTACTGGCAGCGTACCGGCCGCGTACCGGCGACGTACCAACCGCGTGCCGGCCGCGCACCGCCAACGTACCGGCCGCGTACCGGCCGCGTACCGGCAGCGTGCCGGCCGCGTACCGGCAGCGTACCGGCCGCGTACCGGCCGCGTACCGGCCGTACCGGCCGCGTACCGGCCGCGTACCGGCCGCGTACCGGCCGCGTACCGGCCGCGTACCGGCCGCGTACCGGCCGCGTACCGGCCGCGTACCGGCAACGTACCGGCCGCGTACCGGCCGCGTACCGGCCGCGTACCGGCCGCGTACCGGCAGCGTACCGGCCGCGTACCGGCCGCGTACCGGCAACGTACCGGCCGCGTACCGGCCGCGTACCAGCAACGTGCCGGCCGCGTCTTGCCTGTGTTGTTGATCCGTCTTTTTCTTTTTCGCCGGTCCCTCTCTCCTTCCCCCCCCGTCTGGGCCCACCGCTGCGGGCAGCGGCTCACCTTCTTCCTTTTCCTCGACCTCCTTGTTGTCCAAGCGCGCGTATACATGGGCCTCCTCGGGATTCCTGGCGCTCTCGGGGAGATCTCGAAGGCTTCTGGGTTTTTTTTTTGTTCATCGGAAGGCCACGAAGAAGCGAACGCCATGATCTTCACACAAAATAGCAACATATGATATGTTGGTACTTTTGGGCCGGCCTGGAGGCCGGCGCGGATGCTGCCTGGGGCCTCTGGGGCCTTGTTGTGGCCATCTGGGCCGTCTCGGGTGCGTCGTGGGCTCTCTTGGAAGCATCTTGCGGCCACCCTGCATGGGCATGTGGGGCCACGTATCCCGTACTCGAGACGATCTTAGCAATCTAAGAGTCCATGTTAGAGCTATGTTTCGGGAAACGACTGAACATATCAGAGTGAGGGGGCCCGAACGGTCATTCATTGTCCCTGGGTGCGTGGCTGAAGTGGAGTTCCGCGATGCGGATTATTGTTGTTGGTGTTGTTGTTGTTGTTGTTGTTGTTGTTGGTTGTTTGTTGTTTGTTGTTTGTTGTTTGTTGTCGTCGTCCCCCCCCGCGACCCACCCGCGACCCACCCGCGACCCACCCGCGACCCACCCCGCGACCCACCCCGCGACCCACCCCGCGACCCAACCCGCGACCCACCCGCGGCCCACCCCGCGGCGACACACCCTGCGACCCACCCCGCGCCCGCCCCCTCACTCTTATCCGCAATTGCGAGGTGCTACGTATTCAATTCCCGGGTGGCTGGCGTGTTGGGCCACGATCCCATAAGGAACTGCCCTTGGAAACGAACAGTGTCACAAGAAGTCGACGAAGCCATTGAAGACACCAGAGAAAAACATAATGGCACCAAACAAATGGCACCAAACAAACTATTAACCGCTCCACGAAACCATCCCCGAATCGGAAGCACGAGTTATTGAGCCGCGTCAAGCTGCGGTGGCGAAAAGCCCCCCCGCAGAGAGGGGGCAGTGAGGGGAGCCCAAAAGGGAGGTGAGAGGGGAGGAGACATGCAGCTCCGTTTGCTATTTGAAATGTCCCACTTGCCCCACTTGCCCCACTTGCCCCACTTGGTCCCACTTGCCCCACTTGCCCAAGTGGGGCAAGCGGGGGTCAAATGGGGTCTTCAATCCCAGGCAAGGGGGGCCAAGTGGACCCCAATTCTTCGAGCCTGCGCGCAAGAGGGGCAAGTGGGGCAAGTGGGGCACATTTCAAGTAGCGGTTCCCGCCCCTGTCTCGCACAGGTGCTCGACCCCCCCCCTGAGCACCTACTGGGGCCGTGCCGCACAGCGGCATCACGAATCCGAAACTTGAGCCCTCCGCCGGAAGAGGCCCCCAGGAGGCCTTCAAGAACCTACAAGATGCCCCCAAGAGGCCCCAACACTGTCTCGAACAGGCCCCAAGAGGCCTCCACGATACGCCCGCGATCATCATCGTCATCATCATCATCATCACCAGCTTCGTTGTCATTATCATCATCATCATCACCACCACCGCCGCCACCACCACCACCACCACCACCACCATCATCATCATCATCATCATCATCATCATCATCATCATCATCATCGTCATCATCATCATCATCACAGCATCAACATACTTATCATCAGCATCATCAGCATCATCATCATCGTTATCATCATCATTTTTCACGTTGTTCATCCCTCGCGAAAGCGGCCCCCGGTCCCCCCTCGAACGAGAGCCGCCGAGCATGCCGGACTGGCGCGGTGGCGGGATTTGCCTGCAGGCAGCGGGATATCAAAACAGATGATCCTCCTCGCTCCTTCTGACTCCTCCTCCTCCTCCTCCTCCTCCTCCTCCTCCTCCTCCTCCTCCTTCTCTCCCTCTTTTTCTTCTTCCCCCTCCTCAGCCGCCGCCGCCGCCGACGGCGACGACGACGACGAGAACGCCCCTGGCGATGCCTTCGGCGCCGCCCCTGGCGAACTCCGCGCGCTAGGCTGGGGGGTCCAGCGCCAATCCAAAAAGTCCGCGCGGACTTTCGAAAATTTACGCTTGCGCCGTCTTTCGTTTCTCTAAAGGCGGGGGCGGCCGTGCAAGCGGAAGGACGACGACGACGACGACGGCGACGTGGACGGGGACGGGGACGAGGACGAGGACAGGAACGACGAGGACGACGGCGGCGGCGACGACGACGACGGCGAAGACGAAGACGCCGAGGCCGACGACGACGACGACGAGGACGACGACGCGGCGACGACGAGGCGACGACGACGACGACGACGACGACGACGACGACGGCGCCGACGACAACGACGACGACGACGACGACGAGGACGACGACGACGACGCGTTTTTCCAGGCGGACCCCTCCCGCCATGCAGTCCAATTCAGAGACACGATCGTAATTCTGGGACTCGTTCCATATTTCTGTCAATCTATCGCCCGACGCCCACACGGTGCGTCTGTGAGGCGGGTCAGACCGCCCCATCATGTGATCACTGAACCACACGGGGCTGGAGGCCGGACGTGGGGGAGGAGGAGAAACGCCTGGCGGGCTCCTTCCCCTTCGGGGGGGTTCAAGGTTTACCCCTCCCCCTACCCTCTCCCCTTGGCCCTGGACGGGGCCTGCCGCGAGGCTTTGGGGCCTCGTTTTCGACCCCTCCTCCTCCTCCTCCTCCTCCTTCTCCTCCTCCTCCTCCTCCACTCCCCCCTCCTCCTCCGCATCCTCCTCTGCGTCTTCCTCATCCTTCTCCTCCTCCTCCTGAAGACAGCTCCCGATAGTCGGTGTTTTTCGCTCGAACGGTTGTTGTCGGATGGGCTGGCGGTGATTCGCGAAGCGTGAACCATTGCAATCGCTCAAGACGCCTGCCGAGAGCCTCGCTGCGCGCCGGGCAACGCCGAGACGGGGGCGCCGAGAGTTCCCAGTCCCAAAGGCTCCACGGCGCCCACAAGTCGCACAGGCCCCACAGGTGTCGCAGGTCCCACAGGCTCCAGAGGCATCACGGATGCCACAGGCTCCACTGGACCAACAGGTCCCGCAGGTCTCGCAAATTCCACTAGTCCCACAGGCCCCATGAAGCGCCACAGGTGTCCCAGGGGGGGGGGGGGGAGCACCTGTGAATCACAAGTGCCCCCCCCCCTTCCTGGGGCACCTGTGGGCAGCGGTGACTCCTCTCGGCGCCGCCCTAGCTGGCGATGCGTCAGAATGCGGAAACATGCTCTGCGTCGGCTTCGAAGCGGCGACGAATCCGCCCAGGCGCTGCAAGCACCCGCGCGGCGGGGGCCTCCCGGGCTTGTCCGCTCATCAGCAGCTCGTTAGGCTCCAGCGGCGGCGAAACTGCGCCCGACCTCGTCTGTGCCCGAGCTGGCCCCGTCATCGCTAGCCGACGCGTCGCACTGCGACTCGTCGTCGTCGTCGCCCTGCTCCTCGCCCACGTCGCCCTGCGGAGCAGCTGCGCCCCGGCGGTAGTGCGATGGCCACCCGGTGGCGTCGTCGTAGCCTAGCGCGGCGCGGCCGATCTTCGTCAACTCGCACAAGAGAAACTCGAACTCTTCGGGGCGCGCGAGGCACCGCTCATCAACGACCGCCAGATCGGGCAGCAGGCTCGGGCACGTCTTCCCCCACACATTCAGTTTGCCTTTCACCTGCTGCCGCAGGTTTTGCATCCAGTGGTGATACAGCTCGGAAACAGCGGCGTTGGACGTGTTGGGGTCCAGCGGCCTGTCTGCGGAGCAGATGCCGATCGGATTCTTGCCGAGAGCGCCTGTTACCGAGTAGCAGCCAATCCTGCAACCGGGGCCTGTGAAAAAGCCCGCGAGGATCTTGGCCCTGACGTCCAGAACGTCTTTGTTTCGATGTCCGCCACCGCGCCCTTCGGCCCAGACAGAACCGAACATTCGAGCCTCCCGCCCCAAGAGGCTCCCACGAGGCCCCCAAGAGGCCGCAGGACGCGCCAAGTGGCGCCACGAGGCCCCCGCCCCCTAAACAAAAAAAAGAAAAGAAACAAAAACTGCAAGGGGCCCAAAAACTGCCCCCAGAAGCCCCGCGAAGCTTTAACGCTGCACCCCGGAAGGCCCAAAACCACCAACCACGATATCCAAACCAACATCCACGCGGCTCCCATGGCCCATCACCCATGCAAGGTGACGGAACAGGCCGAAAAGCCATCAGATATCAGAGAGGCGAAACTGCGAGCCACGAATGGGCCCATGAGACTCTGGAGCTTGATCGCAGCTTTCAGCAATTTAAGTTTATCATGGGCCCTCTTCTTCACAATCCTCTCTGCCTGGTTCTGCCCTGCGCCCATGCATTTTCTCTTATTTGAAGGGCCTTCCGCTCTTCCAACAATAGACCGCACATATGGACATACTCTGCACCATCTGTTTTTTTCTAATATCGCCCCACTGGCGGAATCGGTGTTGTTAGACATCGCGTTATGGTGTGTCGAGACACGCTTGTTAAACAGCGTGCTGGTATGCTCCTCCTGTTGCGTGAACTTCACGCTGCCGTACGATGCAACATCGAAACAGAACTTCATTTTTCTCCGCGGGTCCACCCACCACCGTGCGCAACAATATAGTCGCGAGCGTTCTTAGTCACGGTGTCCGTGGCCTCGACGTTCAGATTCATTTCCCTCCAGACGCTGGGCGGGGTAACCTGTGTCACTACATTGCCCGCGCCGTCATTGACCGCAAATGACCATTCAGGCACGTCTTGTTCCCACTTGGGATCCCGGATCCGACGCCCATACGCCCCGAGGGCGTGGACGAGCGTCTGCTCGTCTGCGAAATCCTGCAAACGACATCCTGCAATCTTATATGCTGTTCACGCTCAAATCAATACTTTTTTTAATAATAATAAAAAAACGCCCGCCTTTTGGATGCGCAGCCTTGAGCCTGAATGGTGCTGGCTTGGGGGCAGAATGCCGAGGATCAATTATCCCGGCAAGGCCACCGAACAGCGATGTGCAGGAGCATATCTGGAGAATCCAGCTGTAGGATTCAGCTCAAACAAAGATTCAAATGAGAATCCAGTTGTAGAATCCTGCTGTTCTCGCAGTCGTAGTCGCATAAGCGATGACAGCCGCAGCGGCAACGGCAGTCGCAGTCACAGCCTCAGCCTCAGCCTGCCTCAGCCTCAGCCTCAGCCCGCCTCAGCCTCAGCCTCAGCCTGCCTCAGCCTCAGCCTGCTTCAGCCTCAGCATCAGTCTGCCTTCAGCCTCGGCATCAGCCTCAGCCTGCAGCCTCAGCCTCAGCCTCAGCATCAGCCTCAGCCTCAGCCTCAGCCTGCCTCAGCCTCAGCCTGCCTCAGCCTCAGCCTGCATCAGCCTCAGCCTCAGCCTCAGCCTGCCTCAGCATCAGCCTGCCTCAGCCTCAGCCTCAGCCTCAGCCTCAGCCTGCCTCAGCCTCAGCCTCAGCCTGCTGCAGCCTCAGCCTCAGTCTGCCTGCAGCCTCGGCCTCAGCCTCAGCCTGCCTCACCATCAGTCTGCCTTCAGCCTCGGCATCAGCCTCAGCCTGCCTCAGCCTCACCCTGCATCAGCCTCAGCCTCAGCCTCCGCCTGCCTCAGCATCAGCCTGCCTCAGCCTCAGCCTCAGCCTGCCTCAGCCTCAGCCTCAGCCTGCTTCAGCCTCAGCCTCAGTCGCGCCCACGGGTTGCGGCCCATCTGATCTGGGCCCACCGCGCGGCCCAGACGGACGCGACCAAATATAGCTGAGCTCGGTAAATCCTCTGGCGCGTCTGGCCAGGCAGCACGCACCTTTTGCAAGTCCTCTGTTTGTGCCACGACGCTTTTGCCGTGCACTGCGTTGGCCCCGACGTGCAAGTAGCACCACCCCTCTGGCAGCGGGCGTCTGCCCCCCTGTGCCGAACAGGAGCATACTGGATTGAGCCCGCGAAGCGTAGCCAACGCCAGCTGCGGACATTGCACAGTAAAGGTTCTCCTTGGTTCCCTGAGTTGGCTGGGCAGCATGGCGACGGCAAGTCCACGACGAAATAAGGAACTGCTAGTGACCGCCAGGGCGGCCGCCTCCTGGCATGACAACTGAGTGGCGCCCTCGGTGAGACTCGAGCCAACTGCCACGGACATGCGATGGGTCATGGGCACGCTGTTCGGCCGACGAAATGCGAATAGTAAATGCCCCGTAGCACCCCGCAAATGAAGAGAATAGTGAGGGGGTGGATCGCCGCGGGGCGGGGCGCGGGCGGGGCGCGGGCCACGGGGGTGGGGGGGGGCCGCGCGCGGGTCGCCGGTGGGCGCCGTTGGAGCTTAGTGGGAGCCATCTTGGGGCATCTTGGGGTGGCTTGGGCCATCTTGGAGGTTATATTGGTTTCCCCCAGACGCTCTTGGAGTCATATTAAGCAGAGCCTCCCCCCAGGAGGCCAACACGTGGCCAAATCATTCGTACAATCAATGGTTTTGGCATTCTCTCCGAGGCCTCTTGGAGCGTCTTGGTTGCCTCTGGGGTGCCTCTTGGGGCTCTCTTGGGAGCCTCTGGGGCCTCGTGGGGGCCCTCTTGGGGGCCTCTTGGAGCCTCCTGGCCACGTCTTGCGGCCCCTCTTGGGGCACCCTTGGGAGCCTTGGGAGCGCTCTTGGGGCCATCTCGGAAAAGATTGATCAAATAAATAAAGGGGGTCCCTCAATTAGCGCTGCCCCCCGAGAAGCCCAAATGGGGCAAAAACAACGCTAAAACCAGTGGTATTGGATTCCTCGCCGAGGCCGTGTTGGACGCTCCGACGACGCCTTCTCCAGGTCCAGGGGAGGGGGTAAGGGGAGGGACCAAGTTACCCCCTCCCCGCTCGCAAGCCGTCTCGCTCACTCCCACCCGCCCTCCCAACACATACGTAGCACCCGAGTCCGGCCCGAGCCTCAGCATATTCAGCAGTCGTCTTGGAATGGGCAGCTACTGGGGGCCAATCCGCCGCCGCCGCCGTCGCCGCCGCCGCCGCCGCCGCCCCCGCTGCCAAACCGCCGCCGCCGCCGCAGCCGCTGTCGCTGCCGCCACCGCCGCCGCCGCCGCCGCCGCCGCAGCCGCCGCCGCCGCCGCCCCCCCGCCCCCGCCGCCGCCGCCGCCGCCGCCGCCGCCGCAGCCGCCGCAGCCGCCGCCACCGCCGCCACAGCCGCCGCAGCCGCCGCCGCCGCCAAGTGTACTCTGTAGGATGGTGGGGGGGGGCCGCATCGGGTTGGCTGCGCATGTTCTGAATTTGGAGTAAGAGTGTGTTTTGCATTGTTTTTTACAAGGGATGGTGTGTGTGTGGGGGGGGGCATGGACCCTGGTTGGCCCCCAGTCGCCTGGGGGAGGGGGTGTTTATTAATAGGGAACAATGATAAACCCCTTCCCGAAGGGGAAGAAGGGGGGTGGAAGAGGAAACACCCTAAACCACATACAGTCAAAACGTATATGAAGGACGGATGGTAGGGACGCAAGACCCTTGGAGACCGAAGTTCAGATGTTGTGGGCGGCGGGCGACCAGTGAAAACGACAAAGGACGGGCCGCAGAGGCAAGGACACAAGGGCACCCTGGAGAAAGGCGCGCGTCCTTACTAGGCGCGATGACTGTACGCCCTGAAGGGCTGGTGGGAGTCGTGTTCCTCCGATGGGGCTCCTCTTAGGGCCGTCTTGGGCTGTCGTCCAGAGGGCCTCGTGGGCCGTCTTGGGGCCCTCTTGGGCCGTGTGAGGCCCATGTTGGAAGTGTGTTGGGCCGTCTTGGGGCGATCTTGAAGGTCTCCTGGGCAGTGTTGGGCGCGCTGGACCTCGAAACGTCGCGTAGGCGCAAAATGAATGGGACACTTGTTGCTTGTTGAGGCTCTCTAGGAGAGCCTCTTGAGGGTCGGCAAGCTGGAAAGTTCAATTCGAGCTCCCCCGATGGGGTCCCTCGTAGGGCTGTCTAGGGCTGTCCAGGGGGCCTCGTGGACTGTCTTGGGGCCCTCTTGGGCCGTCTGGGGCCCATGTTGGGAGTGTGTTGGGCCGTCTTGGGGCGATCTTGAAGGTCTCGTGGGCAGTGCTGGACGCGCTGGACCTCGAAACGTCGTGTAGGCGCAACATATATGTTTTCTGGAGGGAGTGGTTGCTTGTTGAGGCTCTCTAGGGGAGCCTCTTGAGGCTCCTTTGGGGCTTCTCGGCGGCGTCTTCGGCCGTCTGGCGGCGACCGAGGGCCCCTCGGACCGCCTGGAGCACGTCACGGGGCTCTCTTGGAGCGTTCCTGGGGCGCTCGGGAAAGCCTGGAAGCGCCGAGGAGGAAAACCATCTGTGGGCCTCACCTTGCCGGGACCTGTCCGGGTACTTCTCGTTCGAGGGCTGCCAGGGGCCGCCCCACGCGGGCGAACTAGAAAATTGTAAACCAGTTACCAGAGTTCGTAGCACGCCTCTGGCCCGTTGGGCCGGCGAATTTTTGTTCATATCGTGCCCCGCCCATTCACGGAACAACCTTTTGGTTTGACCGGGCCTCTGCTGCGTGCTTGTTTCATGACCCGGTGGGGACTGGGTCCGAGGCTTCTTTCGTGCCTCTCGACTTCCCCCCTCGCTCGCCGCCGATACATCGTCGATGCACCGACGATGCATCGTGGACGTGTGCGATGCATCGGCGAGATCGACGTGAAGCAGATCGGGCTCCACATGGAGCCGCATCGGCGATGCATTGGCGATGCGGCGGCGCGATCCTCCGACCCCCTCTGCTCCGACCCCATCTGGGAGGCCTAGATTTATGCTCGACCCCAGACCCCCGACGTCATGATTCTTTCATGACGCGACCCCCAGGGGTCCCGACCCATTCCCCGGGGCCAGTTTTTCATCCTGAGTCGTTTTTTGATGGCCCCGAGGCCCAGTATAAGGGCCCCCAGAGGCCGAAAATTGCGAAAAACCGTATCTCTTCACCACGCGAGGGGGTCTGGGATTGATGCTCGACGACTTCCCCCCTCGCTCGCGGCTGGCCTTGTCGTAGCACGGCTCGCCCTGGAGGAGGAGGAGGAGGAGGAGGAGGAGGAGGAGGAGCAGAAGGAGGAGGAGGAGGAGGAGGAGGAGGAGGAGGAGGAGGAGGAGGAGGAGGAGGAGGAGAGGAGGAGGCGGAGGAGGAGGAGGAGGGAGGAGGCGGAGGAGGGAGGAGGAGGAGAGGAGGCGGAGGGGAGGAGGAGGAGGAGGAGAGGGGAGGAGGAGGAGGAGAGGAGGAGGCCCTGGACGGCCGTGCGGCAGCTCCCCGGCAGCCGCGCCACCCTGGGCGCCTCCTCTGGCGCCCGCGCGGCGCAGGGCTCGGCGCACACGCTGGAGAACCGGGGCACGCCGTGCAGGTGGCGCTGGACGTCCTCGAGGACGAGAGCGGGTCAGAACCCAGACGTCCTCCTCCTCCGCCTCTTCCGCCTCCTCCTCCGCCGACCCTCCTCCTCTCTTCTCCTCCTCCTCCCCTCCTCCTCCCTCCTCCCTCCTCCTCAACCTCCTTCCTCCCTCTCCGCCTCCTCCCCTCCTCCTCCTCCTCCTCCTCCTCCTCCTCCGCCTTCGCCTCCGCCTCCGCCTCCGCCTCCTCCTCCTCCTCCTCCTCCTCCTCCTCCTCCTCCTCCTCCTCCTCCAATGGCACGACGTGCAGGTGGCGCTGAACCCAATCCTTCGGGTCATGAACAAATCACGGCGCGAGGTTTTTGGCCATTTCTGGCCCTGGGGGGCCCTCGCTGGGTCTCGGGACTGTCAAAAAACAACTCGGGATGAAAAACCCGTCCCAGGGAAAGGGTCGGGACTGCCAGGGACGCCGTCCTGGAAAAATCAGGTCGTCTCATGTCTGGGACCCAGACCGCCTCGGGTCATGAACCAATCACGGCAGGCGGTTTTCGCTATGTTCGGCCTCTGGGGGGCCCTCACCGGCCCTCGGGACCGTCAAGAAACGCCTCAGGATGAAAAACCGGTCACAGGGAAAGGGTCGGGACTTCCAGGGGCGCCGTCCTGAAAAAATCAGGACGTCTCATGTCTGGGACCCAAACCCCTCGGGGCATGAGCCAATCACGGCGGGAGGTTTTTCACCATGTTCGGCCTCTGGGGGCCCTCACACCGGCCCCGGGGACCGCCAACAAACGACTCATGAGGAGAAGCCGGTCCCAGGGAAGATGTCGATATGTCCTCCAGGGTCGACGTGATGAAAAGATAACGACGTCGGGGGTCTGGGAATCGAGACAGGCCTTGAGATCCTGGCGACTCAGTTTTTTTAGCCAGGCTTTTTCCTTTTATTTCGGGCCCCGGGGGGACACTCACGAATCGATCCGGCCCGAAAAAGGATGCAGAAAGGTGGGGTCCTGGTCCCCGGTCGCAGTATTTTCGATGCTGTCATTCTCTTGCAGCGTCGGATCTCAAGGGAATTCGGATCTCAGGGGAATTCGCCCCTCGGGTCATGAACCAATCACGGCGGGAGGTCTTCGATATGTTCGGCCTCTGGGGGCCGTCGCACCCTGGGGACCGTCAAAAGAAATGACTCGGGAGGAGAA
>CAUYUJ010021312.1:30000-37500 GCA_963575745.1 Prorocentrum cordatum
CGGCGTGGACGCAGACCCCGAGAAGCGCCGCGCCGCGGTCAAGAGGGCCCTCAAGTCGACCATTCGGAAGCAGCGACGGGTTTAGGATGGGTTTAGCGGCCACCAGGGATCGTCGAGAGAGACGGCCTGGCGATGCTGCTCAGCCAACGGCAACACGTGGGCCAGCAGCGCAGGCCGCAACTCTTTCCAGGCGACCGTCGACTGGGGGCTGGCGGAGCGCAAGACCAGCGTCATGGCGCCGCCCCACTTCTGGGCAGGTCAAGAGACGCGCAAGCGCGACGGCGATGAGTCGCGCAGGGTGTCCAGCTGGCTGGCGCTGCAGGTCTACCGCGCTGCGGTCACGCCTTGCCTGGTCAACGGCAAGCGCAAGCTGGCCACGTCCTCGGGGGTCGCGGCGTGCGCGGCCAAGCACATCACGGCCGCGACCTACAGGCACGATGGCCTGGACGGCCTGACCAAGCTGTGGGCGGGCAGGATTGCTGGCCTCAAGGCTCAGGCGGTGGTGCCAGGCGGAATTTGGTTCTTCTCAGTCTGCTTGTTCGATGGGCTCGTCTTCGGGGGGTAAGCGCATCACGCTCCTGCGCAGTCTGGACCCCTTGCTGGCGGAGCTGCGCTCGCCGTGGGTGATCGGCGGCAACTGGGACATGCCTGCCAGCGACGGAGGGATCGCCAGCTGGGCGCAGCTCCTCGGGGCCTCAGCGGTTGCAGCGGGAGGCGCGACCTGCCGCCCCGCCGCCGGGGCCCCGAGGGAGCTGGACTTCTTTGTTGTGTCGCGTGGGCTCGCCTCTTGCGTGCGCCAGGCGATGGTGCACGCGGAAGCGCCCTCGGCCCCCCGCTCGCCGATCGAGCTGTGCATGTCGGGCTTCTCGCTGAACCTGTCCGTCCAAGTCCGCCTGAAGTGGGGGAAGTTCCCGACGGCGAGGCAGGTGGGGCGCCTCCCCGAGCCGATGGTCCACAGCTGGAGCTGGGCGGCGGGGGAGGGCCCAACAAGCGTGGGCCTCGTAGGAGCGTGGCAGGAGTGGCTCAGGAACATGGAGGATGAGCTCTGCTGCCAGTTCGACCTTCAAGGGCCAGCGGGCGAGAAGCATCGCGGCAGGGCCGACGGCATGAGCCCCCGCACCGTCGCGCTGGACGCGTTGGTCATGCGGCGCCAGTCGCCAGGCCAGTCTGAGGCCAACAGCGCCTGGCGATCCCTTGCCGCGGTGCTGGACAGGGCGAGGTCGCTCTGGAACGGCCACGCGGGCTCCAACCACAGCGGGGGGGGGGGGCGGAGGGTGCGAGCGGCCTGCCGCGGACGCGCGGGTGGTCGACGCCTCCCGCAGCACCCAGCTCACCGCCGACGCCGCCGACGGGCGGGTGGCCGATGCCGTCCGCGGTTCGAGCCCCGCCCCCCCGCATGGTCAGGACGCCCTCGGGGTAGCGCTGCCGCTTGGTGGGCGGCCCTTCCTGCGAGGGCGCGGAGCTGGTGGCTCCCCCCATGCGCAGCTGCAGCCTGGACCTGGTCGCGGGCCCCAGCCCTCGCGGGCTAGGGAGGTACGCGCACCCACGCGACGTTCCCAGGAGCTGCCTGGGGCGGAAGGCTCGGCGCCCTGCGCGCATGGCCTTGCCGATGGGTTCGTCGAGGGTTGAGCGACCAGTGTCACAGCAGGCAGCCCGAGAACCCCGCGCTTCCCCTCGTGCTTGGCGGGGGAGACTCGGGCGCAGCAGACGCCGAGGAGCAGCTGCGAGCGCGGCCTGAGGAGCTACGCGGCCAGGTGCGCGACCTCCACGCTGCATTCGGCCGCGGGGCCGACGGCCGTCTCGGGCCCAGCGAGCTGGCCGGCTGCAGCTTCGCGGCCCCCGATCTCGGAGCGGCGCTGCTCGCGGGCGGGGCCAGCCTGGCCGAGGCTGTGGAGCGCCTTCGCGAGCACGCCGACGCGGTCGGCAAGCAGCAGCAGCAGGCCGCCTGGCACCGCTGGCAAGACTGGGCCAGAGGAGCGGTGCTCAAGGGCGGTGCGGACGCTCGCGCAGGCACAGCAAAGCCCCTTCAGTCCTCGACGGGCCCTCGGACCCCGACGGGGCCCCGCTGCAGGGGGGCGCGGCCGTGGAGGCGCTGCTCGCCGAGTGGCAGGCCTACTGGCAGGCTGGCAAGGCGCCGCTCGGAGCCGAGGCGCTCGCGGCAGCGGAGAAGGAGGAGCTCCCGCGGGCCAGCCTGGCGCGTCTCAAGCGGGTGCTGGGCCGCTTCGCTCACCCTACGGGGCGGGGCAGTGACTGCGTCGACCCGAGGTCATGGCTCCTGCTGCCCGACGAGCTCCTGGCGCGCATCCTCGACTTGGTTGAGCTGCGGGAGCGCTCGCCCTGATGGTCCGCCCTCTGGCCCACGCTAATCATCTTCATCGGGAAGGATGGTGGTGGCCTCGGGCCGATCGCGCTGATCGCCAGCTTGCTGCGCGTGTGGGGTCGCCTGAGGGCGGACCTGGCCCAACAGTGGGAGCGCGACCACAAGCGTGCAACCATCTGGGGAGCACGTGGCAAGTCGTGCGACCGCACTGGCTGGGGGCACAACATGCTGGGCGATTGCGCCCACGCGCTCGGCATGGTGCCAGGCTCCCTTTTCACGGACCTGAAGAGGCGCGCGAGTTCGCGTCGAATTCAATCTTGGGCAAGGAAGCCCAGGAGGTCGGCTTCAGCATGCGCGCCCTCCGAGCGGCGCGCGCACTGTACAGCGGGCCGCGGGTGATCTCCTTCCAGGATTGCTGCAGCGGGGCTGTCACGGTGGACGGCGGGGCGGTCCTGGCGGGCTGCAGCCTGGCGGCCGCGATGATCAAAGTCATGCTCTACCGCATGTTCGTCAGCCTCGGCCGCGGGCGCCCGACGGTCGCGGCGCGCAACGCGGCGGGCGACGCGTCGGCGCAATGCATCGGGGCGGCGAGGCGCGTGGCGGAGCAGCTGGGCGCGGTGGGCCGTGAGCTCGCCACAGGGTTCTCTGGCCTAGGCCTCGTGCTGCAGGGCAGCAAGAATTTGCCCCTCGCACCCTGCCAGTCTGTTGCCGACCGCTTGTCCGTTGAATGGGAGGCTCTCGGGTTCAGGCGCAGGGGGGTCGCGCGTAACCTGGGCACGGATGCGGCGACGGCTGGCAGGCGCAGGGCCCCGATGGCCACGTCCAGGATTTGCAGCGGTTTCCGCCGCGCGGGGCGCCTTAGCAGTCTGCGTGAGGCTGGCGCGAAGATAGGCGCGGTGCACCGCTCGGGCCCCCGAGCGGCCTGCCTCTGGGGCTCTGCTGCCGTGGGGCTGCCTGGCAGGAAGCTCCGCGCTCTTCGTCTCCGGGCCGTGCGCAGTCTCTAGGAAGAAGGCGGCCTCGACGGGCCTGCGTCTCCTGAGCTCTACAGTCGGGGCCCCGCTCGACCCAGCCAGGCTGTGCCACGGTAAAGTTGTTTACATGCGGGCACGCGCCGTCTGGGAGGGGCCCCCGCCGCTGGACATTCTTCAAGCTTGTTTCGTGCCAGCGCGGGACCACCCCGCGGCGGCCGCCTCGAAATGGGGGGCCGCCACTTCGCCCGCACATGTCTGGCTGCTCTCACTCGCTGATCTGGGGGGGAGGGCGGAGTCGGCTCGGGCGGTGGCCCCGGAAAGAGGGGAGCAGCTAGACTTGCTTAGGCGTTCGCCCAGCCTCGTCCGCCAGCTCGCAGAGAGGGAGCGGCGTCGGGGGCATCCGACGTAGCCTCGCTCGCCAAGCACCAGCGCTCGCGAGCCTGGCTCAGACCAGTTTTTTGGCGACTGCTGCGGCGGTTGATGGAGGGACCAGAGTCTTCGTGTTGGTTGCCCCACCACCAGTCTTTTCTCCGCTCGCTGGTGTCACAGACTCAATGGCCACAGCAGCGGATGTGCGACCACGGCCTGGCCTCCTCGAGTGTTTGTCTAGCCCGCGCTGGAGCACCAGGCACGCTGATGCATCGCAGAATTCATTGCCCTGCGTTCGAGGTCGACAGGCGGACTACGTGCAGTTTGTCCGTCAGGTCGGTCCTTAACCAGGTGCGATAGTGGGGCATGGAGTCTGGGCTCGCTGCATGCGGCATCTTCCCCTCGCCGCTCGACCTCCCTCCTGCCCCGATCGTCTCGTTCGACGAAGCGTGCCAGACCTGGTGGGTCAATCGTCCAGCGTCAGGGCTTTTGCAGGGCATGGTGTTCACAAATGGATCCGCCCTCTTCCCGTCCTGTCAGTACTCGCGGCGCGCGGGTTGGGGACTCGTGATGACTGATGAGTTGGGTAGGTTCCAGGCTGGGTGTTTCGGAGCGGTCCCAGCGGACCTGGCCCCCCGTTTCAGCAGGCCCGTGACGGGGAGGACGCCGCCTGTTTCTTGACTTGCGAGTGTGTGCAGGAGCCCGACGAGTCGTTCACTGACTGCCAGGGAGCGATCGACTGCGCGTTGTCACCGGCTTTCGCCACCTGCTCGTCGAACCCCAGGGCGCATCTCTGGGCAAGTAATTCATCATCCGACGCGGGCCGGGGCCGTCATCGGGCCCCCTGCCCACTCCCCCGCCGCCCCCATCGCTTGGTCGTGGTGTAATATTGTTCCCATCGTACTTAAGGACCACATCCTGGAAATAATTTCGAGCACCCGGGGAACGATCGAAACAGTGTCGAACGAGTATCGCCTCCCAGGGCCCGACACACCAAAACCCTCCAATTTCGGTAGTTTCTTCGTGTTCGAAATGATTGCTGGTGATCAAAGCTAAAGTAGGTTGGAATGGTGGCGTGCCCGAGGTCGCCCCAGCGTCCATCCAGGCATCGCGCCTGGTGGGGTCCATCCAGGCGTCGCGCCCAACTCGCTTTCACCCCCGCGTCTGGTCCAGCTTCGGCCAGCTGCCACGCCGCGCCTGCTGGCCGCCCTCACGGCAACGCGCCTCCGCGCGCGCGCTGCGCCCCCTCCCCCCCCGCCCCCCTCGCGCGCCTTGTCGCCGGCAGGCCTGGCGCCGCCGCTGGCTCATCTGGCGAATCCGACGGCGCTCAGGCACAATGTCTCCCTGCTAGCGAAGTCACGCTCCACTGTGCTTGCGCCGCTCCTGCTGACCGTTCGTTGCGGTTGAGTGGCGCGCGCGCGGGCGCAGTGCCGACCAACAGGCGGGCCGAACCTCGACGGCACCCCAACTCCGTCGCCCCACGCCAAATCGGCAACGGAGTTCTCTAGGCCTTATTCACCTCCCTCGCCTTCCCCTCGCTCGCTGGCGCCTCTCCCCCACGCTGTCCCCCCCTGCGGGGGGCACGGCCCCCGGAAGAGGAGGAGGAGGAGGAGGATGAGGAGGAGGACCAGTGTAAACCCAAGAGCATTCCAAAGATGTTGGAAATAACCCTCCTTCAAAGTTTCCTCTTCATAGGCTCCTACAGCGGTTCATTTCCATTGACAGAACTGCCTCGTTGGAAGACAACCGTCTGAAGATCCTGAAGCATGCCAAAACATTGTTCCCGGGATTTCAACGCCACGCATCAACCTGACTGCTGCGTTTGGGTAAACCGGAACCGCGCCATCACGCATTTTCTTCATTGCGAATCAGCATAACTGCTGCACCCGCATAACCCGAGTGTTCTTCCAAAACACCATTTCAGGTACGCTGATCATGCGAATCCGTGAAACCCTTGAACAAGTTTTAAACTGAATGTGCGCGGCGCTAAGGCGAGAACACATGTTGAAAAGGAACCGCCTTCGATCCGTGAAACTCTTGCACTTTTCAAACGAATGTGCGCGGCGCTGAGGTGAGAACCGCATTTTGAAAACGACCCGCCCTCAATCCGTGGAGCTCTTGCCAATGTTTAAAACGAATGTGCGCGGCGCTAAGGCGAGAGCCACATTTTGAAAACCACCCGCCCTCAATCTGTGAGACTTCTGCATTTTCTGAAAAGGAATGTGCGCGGCGCGAAGACGAGAGCCACATTTGACAACCACCCGCTCTCAATCCGTGAAACCCTTGCATTTGTTTAGACCAAATGTGCGCGGCGCTGAAGCGAGAACCACATTTTGAAAACAAATCGCCCTCATTCCGTGAAACGCTTGCAACTTTCGTTAAAAAAGCATGTGCGCGGCGCTAAAGCGAGAGCCACATGTTGAAAAACACTCGCCCTCATTCCGTGAAACCCTTGCACATCGTTTAAGCGAATGTGCGCGGCGCCATAGCGAGAGCCACATTTTGAAAACCACACGCCCTCAATCCGTGAAACTCTTGCAAATGTTTAAAACGAATGTGCTCTGCGCCACGGCGAGAGCCACATTTTGAAAACCAGCCGCCCTCCATCCGTGGAACTGTTACCATTTTTTAAGCTTCAGAGTCATACATGGTGAGGAAGTCTCAAGCGAAACCTGGCCCGCCCTAGAAACTGGCCTCGGAGTGCGACAGGGAAAGGAATGGAGGAGGAAGAGGAGGAGGAGGAGGAGGAGGAGGGGGAGGAGGAAGAGGAGGAGGAGGAGGAGGAGGAGGAGGAGGAGGGCGGAGGAGGGAGGAGGAGGAGGAGGAGGAGGAGGAGGAGGAGGAGGAGGAGGATCGAGGGCAGAGGCCGCCCTCCATGCGGCCCTGCCGTGAGGCAGCGGTCCGCCTCTCGCCCATGCAGCCTGCCCAGCCCACGGAGGCCGCGCGGTGAGGGTCCACGCGTGGCCCCCCCGGGCACGCGGAGGCTCTTCGGCGCGCCGGGCCTCTGAGCCACGACCGACGGGCTGCTGCGCACCCCGCGCTCTTCCGCTCCCCCCCTTCCTCGCGAGGCTTGCCGCGCCGCACGGCTCCCTGCCCAGACATCCGGCTGCTCCCATTTTTGTTGATGCCTGCCCATGGGCCCCCAAGGTCTGGGCCACTTCCCTGGGGCCGGTTTTTCGTCCCGAGTCGTTTTTTAACGCCCCCGAGGCCTGGCGACCCAGAGGCCGAAAACGACCAAAATCTCGCCGCTCCAATTTTTTAGAGCGCCGGATCTGTGGGTTCCTCGCTGGGCTTGCCGTGTCGCACGGCTCCCTGTCCCCCCCCGCCTGGGGTATAGCCCTTTCTTCACGACCATCGGGGGTGGCCCTGCCGGGTCTCCCCCCCCGCCCGTGGGATCCCTCTCGCGGCACCTGTCCCCGCCTGGCGGGCCCGAAGCCCACCACCCCCCCGAGGGAGCGGCGGGGACGTTCAACGGAGTCGGTGAGCGGGCTCCTCCACCTGTTTTGTCCGTCCCGGGCATTGCCTTCTCGCTGAAGTCGGCGAGTAAGAGGAGGGAGGAGGAGGAGGAGGCGGAGGAGGCGGAGGAGGAGAAGGCGGAGGAGGAGGAGGAGCCGGAAGAGGTGGTGGTGGACGGCCATACAGGCGGATAAAGGAGCCGGAGGAGGAGGAGGAGGAGGAAGAAGAAGAGGAGGAGGAGCCGCAGGAGGAGGAGGAGGAGGAGGAGGAGGAGGAGGAGGAGGACCCAGGTGGCGCACCCGCGCGCGTTTTCCCGCCCTCCCTCCTGCCCTGTCGCGCCTCCCCCTCCATGTGGGCGTTTTCTATTCAGCGTTTCGACATTGG